>NW_004624839.1:2226123-2324512 GCF_000247695.1 Heterocephalus glaber
TTCAATAAAAGGAATGAATTTTAACAATTTTGAACTTAAAATTATAAAACTGAATGTATATAAATTACTATGTGGAATATTTGTTTATTTTATGCATTTGCCCATTGTCTGCACAATAAACATCCAAGCAATAAGTACTAAAATAAGCAATTTTTACTGATTTTATTATTAGACTAGATAATATACCTCTTTGTTATTGAATCCTATGGACGATTTGATCAATGGTAGAGATTCTAAGATCTGCAACATGCTTGTGTTAAAAATACATTGCATTTATTTTACGATTGGTGCTGGAGAATATGGGGTAGGATTCCTGTATAGTATCATTAGAAAGTGTTCTTGTTCTTTGTGTTCATTGTCATTTAATCTACTATACTGTTAATTCATAAAAAAAAAAAAAAACTTTATCTTTTCCCAATCTGGCTCACAGTTGGATTCTTTGTCCATATTTATAACAGACTTTCAGTGCTAGAATCTCTCTTGCTCAGGTGGTATAGTATGATTACTTCCTTTCTATCTGAACAGTGTTGTGATTATTCTGAGATGTATTTTTTTTTAACTTGCGTTTAGAAATTTGGAAGAAAGAAACATTAAACATTAGAGGAATTTAAAATCGATAATAAAATGGCACATTAAAATGTAAAGAAAAAATGAATAAGCATTCATTGAAACCGAATTCTTTATTATGTGGATAAGAGAATTGAGGTCCTATAGGTGAAGTAATTTATTAAATACATTGATCTCAGAGTAATATTGTTGCAACTTGTTTCCCAAGTGTCTCAACAAGTCAAGTATGTATCAACTAATCACTGAGTGTGTGTGTACCTAGAATAAGAATAATCAAACTATCATTATGAGTTTATCTTTGTCTTTGGAATAACAGTTCACAGAATTTAAAAAAAAACAACACAATTTTATTTTATAGGAGAGGCAGCTGTGTTATGTATTTATTTGGATTATGAATTTGTAGAAATGGGGCAGTGAAATCCATGAATTGTCTTGCTAATTATACTGTTATGCTGGTAACAATGTGTCAGAGGACTGATTGAATCTTTCGGGAATATAGCCTAATTTAATATCATACTACGTATCTACAGAATGATGCAGATATTCTGTGGATTTGAACTAATTGCTTTAGTTCATTATTTCAAGATGATGTCCTATTTTCCTTTATTCTTTCCATTTCTGTCAACAGAAAATTTGCTTGCACATTTTTTTAACTTCAAGAATTTTGTCTTTTTCTTTAATATTTTTAAAGTATGTATACAGTTGGTGGGTTTCACAAGAAAAATTGCATCCATTGAATGTAATTTACAAAGATAATTTAAAAAGTTTAAAGCTATTAATTTCAAAATGAGAACACAGGATGGAAATATTAAATATAGTGAATCTAAGTTTACCTATATTAAAAAACAAAATCAGTTTTGCTATCCAGACGTTATTACATGCCTACCACATAGAAACACACACACAATCATACACACATACACACACAACTAAATGTGACTTCATTTGAGGTGAATTTAGGAATAGCCGACTCTTTTATTTTGGTTTGATTGTGGGACTACTTTACACTTTTTACTGCCTAATTCTCAAGGTGTATTTCAGTATTCTTTTGACTCCTTCTTCACCACCTTCTTCCTGAGGAACAGGACCCCTTAATTAGGAAAAGTGCTTATCCTCTCGACAATTTTATCTAGTAGACACTAGAGAAGGATTAACAATAGATGCTGAAAGATAATTCATACCAAAAACAATTTTGGCAATCCTTGGGACTTAACGCAGGGTAATCTACCACTGAGCTATATTCTCAGACCTTTCTTAATTTCATTTTGAGGCAGAGTCATACTAAGTTTCTCAGACTGGTCTTGAACTTACCTCAGTCTCCTAAGTAGCTGGGATTATAAGCTTGAGCTATCATATTTCCTTCTCCTCAGTATCCATCTAACAGATTATATCTTATAAAATCTGGAAATGTACTTTGGCTCTAGAGTCATGATCTCTTCCTGTAATGTGCTCTTTAAAATCTCTCAATGAATATTGGAACCATAGAACACAATTAATCATAAAACCTATATTAGAAAGCACTGAAATTTGTAATTGGGATTAGAAAACATGTGATCTTTTAAAAGTTAAATTAAGTACAATTATTATTTAATCATGATCCAGGAACATTCTACTTAACCCAAATATTAGATCATATTGTTAGTAATGTTAGCCTACTTAGGTGACTCTCTATTATTCAACCCCCTCTGCTTCATCTGCACAGGTTAAACCCTGTTCTTCCTTTGGCATGGTTCATTCCATCATCTTCAAAATATATAAAACATGTACATGTTAAATAATTTTTAAATTTGAGTTTAAGTTGAATTTTATAAACTTTACCATTATTCATTTTTCAGTGAATATCTATTTGTCCTTAACAGTAATTAGATCTTGATGGATTAAAACTATCATTTATTATACTTTGTTTTGTGGCATCAAGATTTTGAATGCAGCTCAGTTGGAAATCCAGGTTCAGGGTTTCTGAGGCACTTTCAGTTGGAAGTCAGGTTTCTGAAATCATTTGAAAGCTTTACTGGTATTGTGGGATCCACTGAGACATAGATTTCTCATGTATTTGGTAAGTTGGTACTTGCAAGTTCATTTCTCTCCATAATGGTCTATAAATGTAGATCATCTGAGAAGTGTAGTGCTACATTCCTGAAAATCTCCATTTGAATGTTTTATTTTTGGTGGTGACTTTGCTAGTTATTTGTTTTTTTCATTAATAGGATTGGTATGAACAGTCATCCACATGGTTCCTTTTATATGCTTGTAAGAATTTCTATTGGATATTTATATAGGCATGCTATTTCCACTACACAGGGAATATAACCTTTACATTCATAAGATAATGATTTTGTGTTTTCAAAAGTTTATATTACTTTATACTATCAGAATTATATAGAGTACTGTTATTCCATTTGGAGTCGTCAGTGTTTTTCCTTTGTGAAAATTAAATGTGCATAAATGTATAACTTTGCAGTCTTGATCTGCATTTCCCTGATTATTAATGACATAATACTCTCTTCAGATATATCTTTGTCATATGTATTGTCTCTTTTTAATATCAATTAATCTCCTTCAGCTATTTTTCTAATAAAGTGTCTTTTTGGTTTACAGATACATTAAAATATATCTTTAATGGGCTGGGGATTTAGCTCAGTGGCACAGTGCCTGGCTCGCAAGCTCAAGGTCCTGAGTTTGATCCCCGGCACGCACACACAAAAAAGAATGCTTAAAATATATCCTTAATGTTAGTCTTTTAACTTTCACAAAAATTTCAAAATTTCTTCTCCAGTTTGCAGCTGTTCTGTTTCACTAAGATGTCTTTTGATGGAAATGAGTGAAGTAATTCCTAAGCTTCTTGGGTCACAGATCTTTCACTGTTTGAGATAATCTGCATATTAATTTCTCAAGAAAATATTCATTCATAAATTTGCACATATAATTCTAAGGAGTTTATGGACTCAGCGAAACCCATGGAAGCCCTTGAATGACCAACATAACCTTTTGAAAAAACTGGTTTTAGAATCTAGGCTGTAAGACGACAGTTTCTCAATTTAATTTTTTTTGTACTGTGGAGTGAATCCCAATTCTTTGAACTGAGCTGCATTCTAAAGCCTCTTTTATTTTTTATTGTGAGTCAGGGTCTCTCTAAGTTACCCAACTTGGGATAGAATTTGTGATCCTCTTGCCTCGGCCTCCCAGAGTTCTGGTATTACAGGCATGTGCCACTGAACCTGACTTCAACTCTAATTCTAAACTCCTGAAGGCCTTAAGACCATATATCGTGCAATATTATTTATACAGATTTTAAAACAATATTCTTATTCCTTTTAACATTTGTTTAAATAATTTTAAACAGTAAAGAAGTTGTAAGATGAGTACAAAGTATTTCTATATATCCTTAATTCAGATTCCATTGCCATTTTACCACATTGACTTTATACATTTTTTTCTCTTATGTACACAGGCATACACACACATGCTAACATTTTTTATCTTAATCATCTAAATGTAAGTTGCTGTTGTCAAACCCCTTAAGTATGGATAATTTCAGTGAACATATTTATGCATGCATCTTATGCACCCCGAAGCAATGTTTAACAGGATAATGATGCTTTCAGACTATATAAGATAATATATGAAGATTAAAATACACAAATATTGACTGCATCCTCAATGAGAAAATGGAAAATAATTCTATTAGAAATATTAAGAAAAGATATTTTAATATTCTTAAACTATACTGTGCTAATTTGTTAGATTGTCGACATTGACCATTGAGAATCAAAACTAACACCTTGAGCTGTGTAAAAAGAGTGCATATTCTTTACTGTTCAATCATGTGTTTTAAAATGAAAGCTGTCATTGATATTATCAGTTATCACATCTGTGATTATAATATTTTTATACATTATGACTTTTAAAAAATTATAGGTCACATTTCTTATTTTTTGTTTTAATTCAAGTCTTAGTGGTAAAAGTTTTTGTGAAATTTTCTAGATTCTTGTAGCTCCATTTAGTTCTAGATAAAACTCCACATTTCAAATGCAACATCATTTTAGCACTTGCTAAATTCAAGCCACAAGAACATAATTTGATACAGTCTACATGTTCTGCAGAGATTCTACATGATGGGGACTCATAGCTCCCACCTCACAGTCTTACTATGTGCTGATTTACACATGAGCTGTTTCAGAAGCTGTCAGTGTCACATTTCAGTGCCACAGAATTAAGTGAATATTGTATTTTACTCAACCATCTTTACTCCAGGGTTCACATCAAGTGGTCCTTATAAACTCTTCTGTGGTTAATCTGCTAGTTATTTTACAATGTGGTATTTAATTTATTGCAGTATTTTAACAAAAGGAATACTACATTTATTATTTTTTAGCTATTTTCTTTGAAAAGTGAACAAAAAATATAACATGACTACATCCATTATGTTAAAAATTCTGTAAAGTAAGAACTCAGAATTTGCTTTTGCTCTTCCAGTTTCACTGCCTGTTATCTTAAATCCTTCCATTTTCTATAGTCATACCATAATAATATTGCTGTATACATATGATAATGTTTCTATTTTTCTATGATGGATTTAGTTTAGCTTTGAAAAGCCTGTAAGTACTAGACCACCTTTCCTTTCTCCAATCACCCAGCCACATACATCTTGCTTGCATGTCAAAATTATATTTGCTCCAATCTTCTCCCAGGTCACAATATAACTGTATACATTTACCCGTGCTCTATTTTTACATATATCTCTACCACTAATATTCAAAATTCCTTTGATGGAAAAAGGTACACCTATTCGACAATATGCCTTTTCCATTTTTTAAAAAAGACTTCAAAAGTTCATCTTTGTGTATAATCCAAACCAATCTATAATACTTCTATGCCTAACAGAATTCCAAAAAATTAACTTCCTAACTGGTACATTTTTATGTTCAGAGTTTTTGTTTGATTTTTCAAAATCAGTATGAAGGCACACCCTGTATCTTTTATTTATTCTCCCACATGAGCTCAATTTCCTCATCAGCTACACAGACAAGCTTGCGCACATATGCAACAGTCAGATCTCCTATGTAGAAAATATTAAACAAGTGAATAATTCTGTCTAATATTTAGTAGAAAATTTTTCCAATAAGTAAAAATGCGTAGAAATAAAGATCTCCAGTTGTTTGACGCTACTACTTAGGATATAGGAAGTGATGTAGTAAATGATTTTTCTTCTGGGCTCTAACTTCTAGATGTATGAGTCTTAAAGTATAATCTGGGAATATTTCAATTAAAATTTGAGCTTTAACAAATTTCCCAGGTAACTATCACACATTATTTTGGATGAAAAGCAGAAGACCTTCATGATTTTGCATCAAGCCAAGGTTCAACACATTTTTTTTCAAATTTGCTTATACATTTGTCTTCACATTTTCATATACTATACTTTGAAAAATTGTTTACAGAGTTGAATATTTTTCTTATGAGTATTGATTTTTAGTTCATTTGGTGTTTGAGTCAAAGTCATTGGAATGGTAATTTTCTTAGATTATTAAAATAAAACCTTCAAAGGCCCTTCGTCTAACCAGTACCTACATGTCAGGTAATTAAGTGAATACTTAATAGGTAATCAGTTGACTAAAGAAGTAATTAGGGAGCTCCACAGCAAGGATAACAAGAGATTAGGGAACCTTTTGAAAGGAAAGAAACACTTGTTCATGTTGGCTTACATATATTGCCCTTGTGCTAATGAGGATCCTTGGTTCATTTAATGATATCTCAAGCAAAGGTTTGCTTGAATGCTTTGAGTAATCTCATAGCCAGACTGACCCAAAACATATAGAAATGAAGTCTAAGACAAGGGGAAATAATAATCTATTATTCATTTCAATTTACATGCCCATTTTGAGTTTTGTTCAAATACCAGATATGGTAAAAGTTACAGAGTTGCTAACATGTGGGAAAAGCCATAAAAGAACTATAATATGCTTCATATACCAGTGGATCTAGTAGGAGATGCAGACATGATCAATACTGAATGTTAAATGAAGGAAGTATAAATTAAGTTGTAAATGACAATGGTATGTTGCAGGTTATATTAGGATTTTTACAGAAACAGAACCAATAGGATTTATATGGAGAAAAGGAGATTTCTTTTTAAAAGTAGGCTAAAGCATTTGTGGAGGCTGCTCAATCCAAAAGCTGCATGTTGAGACTTTTGACTGGACTCTTAGACACCAAACAATATTACAGCTCATGTCTAAAGGCAATCAGGTTTTAGAGTTTCATTTTGTTCAGTACAATTTAGTATTTTCTTCTATTCAGGCCTTCAGTTGTTTGGAGGAGGCCCCTTCACATTACGGCAAGCAACCTGTATCACTCATAGTCTGCCAGTTTAAGCATTAGTCTAAACCAACAGCACCCCAGTAGATGCAGGATAACATTTGACTGCATATCTGGACACTTGGCCCAGCTAAACTGACACTTAAAATTAAGCATTGCATGAGATGTAGGTGAGGTGTTCTCTGACACAGTTATAAAGGGCTTCATGGAGGCTATACTATTCAAATTGATATTTTAATAATGAGAAATGAAAAAGTATAAATGGAAGCATTCTGTGCTGAGAGATACTGCATAATGAACAAAAACAGAATCAAGGAAGTAGTTGTGAGATAGTAGTAGGTTGTGAATCAGTCAGAGCAAGAAGTTTAGAGAGAAATGCATAGAAAATATTCTAGAGCCAATATTATTTTTTCATTTTTTAGTACATGTTCCAGTACATAGTGATTACATTGCTCATGAAGAGTTGTCACATCTACATATCTTAATTCCTTTTTTTCTCTCCTTCCTTGCTCCTACCTCCATCTCTTGATCTCTTTCCATTTTGTAAAATATTTATCTCCCTATATTAGAGTGTCTGTTTTTCATTTTACCACTTATTTATATTTTTGATTTCCCATTTAAGAGGAACCACATGATATTTAAACTTGTGTGTTTGACTTATTTCACTTAAACTATGGTCTCAAAGTTCATCCATCCTACAAATGATCCAACTTTACCTGTAAAGCAAAGTATTACTCCATTGTGTATAAATACCACTCCAGAGCCTGACTATGGAGAGTTTTGAACAACATCCTAAAGAGAATAAACTATATGTATTTATCAATACATGAGGAATCTAGAAAGAGAACTGATAGGAGTTGAGCTTTAGAAGAGTCATTCTGTTTGCATTCTGAGGGATGTAGTTTGAAGTAGATAAGAAAAGCTAGGGACACCATGTCAAGGTGAAGTGGCAATAGCACAGGCGAAATAAAAGGAGGATTTGAACAGGAACAATAGAAAAATGACTGGAAGAAAACAAGGATACATAAAGGAGATAATGATAGGTGATACTCAAATTTTAGTGAGCTAAAAATAAATCATGGTGAAGCACAAGGAAATTGTATAGTAGGAGCCTTTCTCCCAAATTGGAAATGACAAGTGGATTGCAATTGGCTCTTTCTTTCAATTTGTGCAAAATATTTATACATTAAAAGCAAACAAAACAAGTACAAGGACAACACCTTATTTGAATTTGTTGAGCTACCTCTTCTTTATGATTTCTTGCAAAATATATTTTTCTGCAGTCTGATTATGGAAAATATTCTGATCTCTATACAAAATGTAGTATCATGGAACACTCGGGATGGGGTATTTTAACCGTGCCTACAATGAGAAAGGAGGTACTTTAGGAGAGAGATCACCCTTCTGTTGACCATTTTAATTCATTTTTCAGTTATTTAAAATTAAATTATTCTTTTCTTAATCATGAACATTTTCATCATTTCCTTTTTCGCCTTCTTTCTGGTTTTCAGAGAAAGCAAGACAATTGCGGTTGGAGCATGTTCCTCTATCCTTGTTTGAGGAGTTTGTTGACCTTATTTTAAACATATAATGAGCTCCTCACTACGTCAGCTAAACAGTTTTGTATGGGATATTGCTTTCCTTCCCTCACTCATGTGCTAAAGGAATAGATTGCAATGTTGGCACTATAAAACAATATTAGAAGTAATTTGGTATCCATCAATATATCGATTTTAAAGAGTTCTTTTGTAGCAATGGAAGGACATACTCCTTTGTGTACAATAAGTTTACATTTATCATTGGGTGCTTGTAACTTTACATGATGTATCTTGGTTCTTATTTTTCCCCCATTCCCTATGCTCCCTTCAACCCCTCCACCCTTCCCTATTTACAAAGACTTTGTTTCAGGGAAGTAGGAGAGGAAGGGGAAAGGAAAGAAGGGAAAGGAAAAATTATGAGAAAAGGAAAAAATGTTTTGTTTTGTTTTATTTTCTCGGTACCCAGGATCAAACTCAGGAGCTTGCACTTGCAAGGCATGCGTGGCAGTACTGAGCTAAATCCCTGGCCCTTCATGCTCCTTTGTAAGAATGTACACTCTTTCTATAGAAGAGAAGGAAGTAGAAGCCACAAGAGTAAGAAGTGTTGATCAGATATAGCTTAGCTTTTTTCGTCTGGATATATAATTATATCATTAGTCTTGATAGAACATCCAAGAGCAGCAACAAAAGGATTGTTCCTTTATTTGTTTTGTTTCCATGCCTGGGCATAGAGGGCAAGTATGAGTCAATATTAATTTTGAAAAATCATAAAGGTAAATGTGCTAGAACTTATACTCCAGAGAGAATTTAAAGCTATTGAAAAGCCCATCATATTCTTTGAAATATTAGGAATTGTATGTGTTGCTCCTTTAGTAAAAAATAAAAAAAATTATCCAAGTAATTGTTTCATAAAACTTTTTAAGCAATGATTATATTTTGTTATATGAAACCTAACACTTGCTCTTCCTCAGACAAAGGTCTACTATCTCGAATCTATAAAGAATTTAAAAAGGATCAGACCTCCCAAATTTAAAGACCCAGTCCCAAAAATGGGCATCTGAAATGAACAGACATTTCTCAAAGAAGTAGAAATAGCAAATAAATACATGAAAAAATGTTCAACATCACTGGTCATTTGAGAGATGCAAATGAAAACAACGCTAAGATTTCACTTCACTCCAGAAAGAATGGCTATCATGAAATCAACCAATAACAAATGCTGGTGGAGCTGTGGGGAAAGAGGAACCCTGCTCCACTGCTGGTGGGAGTGTAGACTGGTGCAGGCACTGTGGAAATCAGTATGGAGATACCTCAAAGAACTAGGACTGGAAGTGCCATTTGACCCCGCTATTCCACTGCTGGGGATCTCCCCCAAAGAATTAAAAGAATCATACCACAGTGATATATGTGTGCCCATGTTCATAGCAGCACAGTTTGTGATAGCTAAAACTTGGAAACAGCCCAAATGCTCATCAACTGGAGACTGGATTAAAAAAATGTGGTTTTTTAATGAAATGGAGTGCTACTCAGCCATAAAAAATGAGAAATTAGAGACATTTATAGCTAAGTGGATGCATATTGAGGTGATACTCTTAAGTGAAATAAATAGGACACACATGTATAAATACTGAATAGTTTCTCTGGTGTGAGAAACTGAAAGTGTAAATAAGGACTAAAATGTATAATAGGTAATGTGAAATAGGAAGAAAAGGGGCAAAGGGGAAGAAAGTGGGAGGACTAGGGGAAAGGATAGAAGGGAATGAGATTAATATGAGAAAATGGAAAAATAGGAGCAAAATCTTTGTAAATAGGGAGGACTGGAGTGGTTCAAGGGAGGGCTGGGCAAGGGTGAAATATAAGAACCAAGAGAGATTATGTAAAGGTGCAAATTTCCAATGATGAATGTCAACATATTGTATACCTAAAATGTACCAATGATTAGAATGAATAATCGATAATGCAAAATAGGAAGAAAAGGTCCAAAGGGGTAGGGGTAGTGGGAGGGGCAGGGGAAAGGAAAGCAGGGAAAGGAAAAATGATGAGAAATGGAAAAAATGGAAATAAAGTCTGTGCAAATAGGGAAGGGTGGAGGGGGTGAAGGGAGGGGTAGGAATGGGGAAAAAATAAGAACCAAGATGCATTATGTAAAGGTACAATTCCCAATGAGAAATGTAATTGTGTTGAATACCTACAATGTACCAATAAAATAATTTAATAAAGTGAAAAAAAAAGAAATCTAACAGATATAATATCTATGATTTTCATACATTCCCATTTACAACAATAACATATTGATTCAAGTTTCAATGTATTGCTTCAAGCAGCATGAGTATTTTCCTAGAAAAAATTAATTTTTCTCTATGTAAAACCTAAATAATTCATCATATTTATATTGGTTTGAAACTCTGGTTGTCTTTTTCATTCTAATAATGGAATGAAAAACATGAGATTTTCTTGATCTTCTCTATATGAAAATAATAGACTATGTCACCTTTTGCTAAATACATTTGGTTGCAAATATACTTTGTTATAAATGATGTTTAAATATTAGTTATATTTTACAATACATAAATTTAAATATATACCAGTAACAAGTCAATGTTATTATATGGTAGAGAAATTTAAAACTGAACTTAGATATTTGCTTTGAATTGATAAATTCAATGTGATATGAAAAGCTGAAACATTGCCATGGTAATTCAAGAAAAAAAATCAGATTTTTGCCTTATTTAATTGTCTTCTTGAATTCAGTGTACAGGTAGGAGATATGACTTCAACCACATGATATTCAATTCACACATTGCTAGGCTTAATTTTCATATATGTCATATGATATCTACATTGTAAAAGAAGCATCTGAATCTGTTTGTATTGTATGCATGTTTGAACCTGTATATCCATTGTCCTGGTTATCATCAGTACACATCTCCATAGGTGTTTAGGGCTTGCTGCAGCTAATGCTTTTATTATAATTTTCAGTCATAAAATTCTTACATTTTCAACAGAAAAAACCTTGGAAAATACAGAAGAGGGAAAATAAAATGATCTGTTATCCCATGAATTAGCAAGTGCAGTTATTCATATTTACTGTATTTTCAATCTTCATATATGTAATTGCATATAAACTTTGTATGTATAGGTTTTTACTGAGAATTTAATTATCTTTTTCTGGTATCTTTTTTTTGTTTTGACTGTGGTACGCATACACACAAGATTAAATACCATATGATATCTCTCATTTGAGTGAGGCAAAGTACAAACAAAGAAAATGATAAAGGATGAATCAAAAGGCACAAGGGGATGGATCTCTTGCAGTATGGAACTGGTCCAGGGAACAAGGGCAAGGGCTGAAGAGTGGAAGGGAAAGTAAGAAGAATAAAGATGTGCCATGTTCAGGAACCTAATAGCACCAATTAATGTAAACACTATATGCTGGAACATGAGCTAAGGCAAATAATATCAACAAATATGAAAAAGGTAACAAGGGAAGCAGAGGGAGAGAAGAGAATGAGAGAGAAGAGGAAAGGGGATAAGAAGAAGAAACAAGCTGGGGTATGTACATGTACATGTACATGTAACCACTCCCAAGATGATTGTAAACTGCATGAATTGCAAACATGTACTAATAAAGAATAAATAATTTTTTAAAAGACCTGAAAGATAGCTGTTTTTCCCCAGGTTAAGATATTATGAATAAGGCTGTTCAAAAACAACAAACAAACAAACAAACCTTAGTATACATTTGTGGACCATTCCACAGATGTAGTCACTTCATATTATTATGTTAATGGAGAAATATATTCTGATTCTTTCAGATTTCTAAATAATAAATTTTGTTATATTTATAAAGAAATTTATTACTTCTTATTTCAATGATTATTGTTTTAAAAATTTAGCATAGGGCCAGGGATTTAGCTCAGTGGTTTTGCCGCCTGCTGCACAAGTGCAAGGACTGGAGTTCAATTCCCGGTACCAAGAAAAAAAAAAAATTAGCATAAATATAATACATAAAGTCATAAGTTTGACCTTACTTCCACCATACATTCTATTAATAAGTAAGAAAAGGCCAGTAAAGTTAGGTTACATCTGATCTATCATACCGTTAATTTAGTAATTACACTATGTTTTTCTCAGCTCCATAAACACTTAGGGTAATTTGAATCTCAACTGGAAGTAAAATAGTCATGCTTTAAAAATGTTGTGTGTGTGTGTGTGTGTGTATAAATAGTATCTGGAAGTACTCCAATTACTTTGTAATGTTTCTTCAAGAAGATTATGCACTTTGATAGGTGTATGCACACACCTTCTGTGGCTCCAAGGGAAGAAATAAAAACAAAGAGAATGATAAGGAATATATGGAAAGTACTACACCAGGCATTTTAGAGACACCATCTTATTTACTCATCATAGTTCTATATATGAAGAAGAATCTTCATTTTATAGATGAATAAATTAAAATAATTCCTATTGTGTTCAAAACTGATGTCCATAGAGGCCTCACACAGAAGTTAAGACCTGGTCTCACTGGTTCCAGATGGCATGCTCTTTTTCCATTTACTCAGTAGTTCATTAGTGATTTCATTTAATTTGGAAGTAATTATTACACCGATATGAAAGAAATTGCAGATTCCATCTAGGCTATCATGTATGTAAACAATTCTATGTCTAAATGATTTACTCTCTATTTATGTTTTGGGATGATGCCTGGCCATCTAATGTTTTGAACCCTCTTCCATTCATTGAATTACCTTCTTTTCATCCTGTCTCTCTTTTTTTTCCCTGCTACCTTCAGGAGAAGAAATATTGATTGCTCCTTCAAATCTTGTTCACTAATTATGATTTAGACACCCCTGCCTATGTTCCCTTTGCACTTGCCCCTAAAGCTTGGTTTCTTAAATCTGTTACCTTCTAAAACATCCTCTCAGAAGTTCTACTTGCCAACAGAGTAAAGCCTCAAATCCTTACACATTATATCTTCTGTGACCCGGAAACTGTAACTTTCAGCTTGATTTTGGACTTCTCCCAACACTCTGTTTTTGTTTGTTTTGTCTGAAAAAGACAAGCTTTTAAGTGTGTTTGGGTTCCTGTTAAAACTGTTTCTCTATCTGGAAACCTACCGTCAGTCTGATGAATTTTATTTACTCTTAAAAGCTTCATTTAATTATTAGCTTTTTTAATTTTAAAAAATAATATTGCTTACTTCCTTTGATTCCCTGAGTAAGTCACTTTGCATGGCTGTTTCTGTCTGCTTTTACAATAGCATCTTTTGCAATTTATTGATACTGCTAGTTTTTGAGTTTGTCTCAACATCAGATCTATGAAATTTTGGTGGCAGACACCTTGTCTTTTCATTTTAACAGTATCTCTTGGCATAGAATACAGGTTCAACAAAAGTTTCCTGAATAAATAAATACTTAATGGGCCTCTGTGTTTAAGCAAACAATTGTGAAAGCATAAAAACACCAACCACCTATTAGAAAAACTTTACAATATTTAAATTTTATTATCACAATTGTACATGGCTTTAGCTTTTCCTCTACTGTTCAAAATTGTTACTGATCTCAAGTGAGAGATAATTGTCAAATTTAAAAGTATTAACTCAAAACAAAAATATTTTTGATCAACAACCAATATATTAAAAATTTACACGTGTGTCCTATTTATTTGTGAAATAGGAAGAAAAGGTCTAAAGGAGTTGAGGAAGTGGGAAGGGTAGGGGAAAGGAAAGAGAAAAGAAAAAATATGAGAAAAGGAAAAAATGGAAACAAAATCTCTGTAAATAGGGAAGGGTGGAGGGGGTGAGGTGAGGGAAGGGAAATCAGGAAAAAATAAGAACTAGGATACATCTTCTAAATGTACAAGATCCCAACGATCAAGGTAACTGTATTTTATACCTAAAATATACCAATAAACTTAATGAAAAATAAATAAATAAAAATTTACATTTGTGTAAGCGAAGATAGTATTTAAGTATAATTTTTCACAAGGTTCTCATTTGTCAAAATCATTTGTAACAATCCATCAAATCTAGGTTAGCATAATGAACTGTTGAAATAATTCTGTAATGCATGCTTTAAAACAATGATATGAATTATTTTTACCTTCTTTTTTTAACAAACGGAAATATTTGAGGCAAAGAGATCTCAAACGCCTCTTTAAAAGTGAAAGATGGAAAGGTCTAGATGTGAGTAACATGTTCTGGGATGACTGGATAGAGTGTTCCCATGAAACAAAATATGTAAGATTTGTGTATAGAGAATGAGATTTCAGAAACTGGAACAGTTGGAGATGCTGACAAGAACAAAAATCTGTGCGCTTGGCGGTTGGCTGAAAACCTAAGGAAAAGTCAATAGTCCAGTTCAAGTCTGAAGGCAGGCAGGATGCATAATCTCTTTTGCTAAAAAGAATTTTGTCTTTTGTTCCACCCAGGCCTTCATCTGATTGGATGAGGACCAGCCAAATTATGGAGTGTAATGTGTTTTACTAAAATAAATGTTGGAACTGAAATTCAAGTATAGATAGTCTGTCTTCAGAATCTATGTTCTTGACTATCACATATCTGTATCTCATATTTGTAAGAGTTTCAGTACATGTGAAGACAAGTAACATAATGGCATAGTATGAACAAAAGAAGACAAAAGAATATTTGACCACAGCTTGTAATAAACAATGATATTTGTTTGATAAGGGATCAGTACACTATGGCCCATGGGCCTTATTTGACCTGCAATCTGCCTGCTGTTTAAAGATTTTTTTTTTACCGTTTCAGAATGAAAAAAAAAAAGGTATTTTGCAAACTATAAACTATGAAAATTTGAATTTCAAGGCTTTATATAAATGCAGGAACATTACATGATTAGAAAATGACAGACAGTGCAAATGTAAGGTAAAGCTGATAATAGGCATCAGAAGAGTTGTCTCCTCTACAAAGAAATTTGATTTTCTACTTTGTCAAAACATGGGAGCTGTGAGTATTTAATGGTCAATCTTTTGTAAGCACTAATGAAGGTAGATTTTTTTTTCTGAAATGTAACAATCCATGTTCATTTTCTGACTTTTTAAACAAAATATATTCTATCCTCTAATCATTCTGTTCCATAAATGTGCTTCTTTTTGCCATTTTCCACACAGTTTTCCCTCACGACGAATTATTTGTCTACAATCAGCTTTCCATATGAGAAGAGCCTTGCAATTCCTCAGGTAGAATGTAACTCACAAGGAACACTCAGTACTGTTCTCATTATTTTTATACCCATCACTGTCACTATCTTTACCATCATCAGGTGGCTTTGTCCATCTGCTTTTTCTTTGCTCCCTAAAGGTTTTTCTACTATGCGTCATTCTTAGGAATTATTTAGTAGATTGATTTTCATTATTTTTTGCTGCCTTATTTCCACCTACTAGGTGACTGGTTGATAGGAGAGAGAGAGAGAGAGAGAGAGAGAGAGAGAGAGAGAGAGAGACCAAACATGTTAAATTCTAGTCAGTATTTATATTTGCTTTGTAAACAGTGATAAGGACTTAAGATCCATCATGTTGCTATTTACGTTTCTAGATGTCCCTCTGATTTGTGACAAATATTCTGGCTTTCTTCTATTTGTACATGAACACTATCAGTGACAGACCCATTTGTACCATGACAAGTGGTTAAAATGGAACACGCAGAGTCCTTTCATGGGAGAATTCTGTGGATATTCGGCAGAGTACTCTTTCTTTGGACCTAAGTGTTCTGTGATGCCAGGTTACACTGTGTATGGACTCAGACTCAGAAATCTTGTAAAGTAAGGGCAGCATATGTTAGGTGGTAAATAATGGCTTCTTCTGTGTGGTACTGGATCTTGATGGGGAAAGGGATGCTGGGAAATAAATGGGAAGCTATAGAAAAGAAACTATGAAAGTTTAAATGGCAGTTATGATGATTACTCTTCTTGTTCAAATGTTTTCTTATTTAACATTTAATTATTTAATCAAAAGAAAGTATCAGGTTGGAGAAGTCTTTTTAAGTAGCCAGTTAAAATATTGTATATTGTTTCTATTCTCCACCATACTTGTCATTCCTGAGTTATGGTAAACAAGCAAAGTAAGAACTACTTCAGTTTCACTATCACTAAAGGACACTGTGTGGAAGGTCAATTCGTACAAAAAAAAGAATTGCCTTTCATAAAGTCTCAACATAAACTTCATTGAATAGCTCAATCAGTGGATGAGCAGCCTTTTGTATTCAGCGTTTTTGAGAACACTGGTTTAGTTGTCAATGAGTTTTATAAAATCAGAAATATCATGGAGATGTCACAACTGTTCTTATAAGGTAGATGTAGTTAAGAATCATATAAATTAAACAGCTGTGTTGGCACACACCTGTAATCCCAGCACTCTGGGAGGCTGCTGTAGGAGGATTACAAATTTGGGCCCAAATTGGGCAATTTAGCAATTTAATGAGACCTTGTCTCAAAGAAAAAAACAAATCCTATAAATTATCATTCTCAGAGTTGTTCTGTTGGCATGCTAGTTATATTAGTCCTTAGAGTACACTGTCCACTGGAATAAAATTACTGTATGAAAACATAATTGAAATCTTTTACATATCATGTCAAGCAATCTAATATTTGGACTTCGCTACTTGCTATTATATTGTTCTCTGTTTTTGTTCTTTCATTTTCTTATCAAATAGCAATCAAGGAATTGTGTAATTCAAGGTTGTGTCCCAATTGGGAAGAAGAATCTTAAATAAAAATGAGATAATCTGTAAATAATAAAAAAATAAATAAAAATGAGATAATCTTAAGGGGTCTTCAGTGTTTTTCACAGTGCCCTTTATAGATTTGGAAGGATTACAGAAATATCTCAACACCAACCTACGGATATAAGATGCTCCAGGACACTTCTTGACAGCTTTCTCTGTGGTGATCAGAAATTCCTGTACATTGAGCTTATAAGTTAAGATTTGGAATAATATTTCACTAAAAATAAGGAAAACAGTGCTTCAAATATCTTTCTGGAAAAGGGAGGCAGTTTTTATTTATCTTCATCCTACTGCAATTAGGAAGCTTACAATCAAAATGTTTAATCATATTCCTTTGTCTTAGTATATAAACTATTAAATTTCTTCATCTACAATGTAGAATAAAATTGACTGTGAAATTGAGAATATATGAAATTCATCGTCTAATATTTCTGTTTTCCTGGGTCTATTAAAACCACTTTCTAGATTGATGGACAACCTAAACTGAAGAACAATACCTTTCTAAATAATAAAATTCATTTTGGCTTAGAACTAAGCAGAATATGTAAAAACAAACAAACAAACAAAACCCTGACATTTTACAGATTTCATTGTCCTAGTCTGAGTGATTCTGAGGGAGCACAAAGGCCCTCTGCAGTCTTGGTGCCTTGCTCACAGCAGAGAATCAGAGAGACCTGTCTTCCCATGTCTTCCATTCTGTAATCTTTTTTTTTTTGGTACCTGGGATCAAACTCAGGACCTTGTGCTTGCAAGTGAGGTGCAGTGCCACTGAGCTAAATCCTCGGCCCAACTCTATAATCTTAAGTTTTATATTTTGAAAAATATGCTACCACCAAAAAAATTACTTTGTGCAAATCAAATATAGCAGAGAGTGATATACTTAAATCACATAGTATAGATGGTAGGATAGTCATAATGTCTAATTTACAATCAAAGAAAGTGAGGTTCATGAAAATTTATTTATGATTCTATATAATATAGTTAATACATTTTACCTCAGGATTATTTAATCCCATATATTTACAACAATCCTCAATATTTAGTATGCATTTTACAATCTCTACTATAAATAGGGGTTTTCCATGCTGAGAAACAAGAGTATAAAAGTTTCATATCAGCGTGACATTCACATATATTTGGGTTCACACACACTATCAGCTGTCACTGTGGGAAAACTTTCCATTATGTAGATCAGTCTTCTGAAAAATGTAATGGGATGAGACTCATATCACAGTCAGAGAATCTGGTGCAATTTGCCTCCAGGCAGTTGTAAAGACAGGGTGTTCAGGGTAGCTACCAATGGTTGCTCTAGCCCCAGAGAGTTGTAAATATGTCTAGAATAGAAACATTTACAACTCAGCATGAGAGTCTATAGGTAGATTTGGAAAGAGGAGATAATAGTTTTAGAAGGAAACACAATAGTTTTGAAATAATTGTTTATTTTCATAAAAATAAACTGTTTTTTAGAGTTTGGTAAATACTTAAGGTTCTTTTGTAGCAGCCCAGAATTATTTTAAATATCAATATATCAAAAGGGACCATTGTAAAAATAAAAATCTAACAATCTTAAATATATACTTTTCAGAAATTTCCTTCATTAGAGTGATTTATTGTGAGTTCTTAAGTCCTTCCTTTCCAGCTGAACAGAATCCATGCAACTATATATTAAATTAGTGAAGAGCATGAAAGTATTGTGACAGAATAATTATCTTTAATTGCACTAATTACATTAATGGATAAAATTGATGATTAGGGTATTACTCTATGAAAATAATAGCTTTATATTAATGACTGAATCTTCTCACATCTTATCTACATCATCTCCCACCTCTCTTGACATATATCTGACATGCAAACACTTGAAAAATCTTTGAGCCCACAATTTCCTCAAATAGATTCAAAATATTGATGTTTTTTCCAATTAATTGAGATGGTTTGGTCTGCCAGAATTGGTATACAAGAAAATAGGACCCTCAGTAGACTTTGAACTTCAGATGAAAAATGAATAAATATTATAGTATAAAGAGGTTCCAAAAATCACATTAGCAATGATTTCTCTCAGATTATATGAACCTTACACTCAGTATCTGTTAGTTTGTTTTTTAAAAAATTTTAAACTACCCTTCTATGCATTATTCCCAGTGAATATAGGATGAGCTGTAAAGATTTTATTGAAAATCGAATTAGACTGAGAGGTAATGTTTTCAGTGTTTAAACTAGAAAATTAAATTGTCTGTTGTACATTATAAAAGTTAAGTAAACACAAAATGGTTGTTACATGTCATTCTTTGGTTTATAAAATACAATATATAACATCTTTGTGTTATATGATTTTTCAATTTCAATGTATCTGTTATAAAAGTAGGCAAATGAATTTGTGGATATACCTTTTTTTCCCTAATAACTTGTAAAAGAATAATGGATATTTTCATTGATTAACAATCATTTAAATTCTCACAAGCCTTCATCAAATAGGAGTTGTTCTATCAAATTGGCTTACAATATTCTTGAGTTATTTATTGGTGTTGTGTAATGATTTCTTTACTTAGTGGGTAACAAAGAATATGCAGAAATTACTTTATTACTTATTGTGTTTTGGATATTCATTCAAAGTCGAAAGCCATACCATTATTTCTGGGAAGAAGAAACATTCATTTGCATAAAATGGTGTGAAACCTAGAAACACAAAAATATGGAATTCTTATTCATTTTGAGATTAATTATGCTTGTTGCAGAGGTCGAGTTTAGCTAGGTGCATTGTGCACTCAAGCTATACTTACAACATTGTTGTTACACTTTCCAAACATGACTTAATGATTTATTAACATATATAAATATGTTGTATGTATGTATGTATGTATGTATGTATATATGTATCTATCTATCTATCTATGTTTTTAAATAAAAAGGAAATTTGTGCCAAAGCCAGGTTTCAGTAATGACCATGCTCTGTTAATCCTGAGACTCTCACTACTTTGTGAAGTTCTAACCTTTCCTCCTTTAAAAATAGCCCTGAAATCACCGTGTGAAGGTGTCTTTGCAGACATTCAGTATCTAACTCACGCTTAAATGCTGCAGTGTCCTTTATCAAGGAGAGCTGACATACTTCCCAAGCTGTCACAATTGGCCAATTCTGGTCTGATTTGTAAGGGATTAATTGGCCTTGGGTGCTTGTGAGCAGAAATACTGTCATAGTGGCTGTAGATGTGTCACTTTGATACACCGGGTAATCAAGTTCAGTAATAGACTCTCTGTGAATGTTAATAGCTAACCTAAGCAAGAAATCATTAGAGGTTGTTTACTGGATATGATGTGGAAAAGTATAGTCTGGACTTTTAAAACATTAAAAATCATTTGATATTTTTGTGGGATAAATTCTCTTCATGAAATTATGTCAAAATAACAAATATATTATTGTTCAGTTTTCAGATGAACTACAAAGCAATGTAAAGCTTTAAAAACTAAATTTGAGAAAAGAAACTTAAACTGAAATTACAAAGTAAAATAGTGTATTTCTAGGTTGTTAAGAAAATTTTTATAGAGATTGAAACAAAAAAATCAAGTAAAAAGTGAATGTTTACATTCATTTTTCTCTAATCTTCCTATTGAGTTAAATTGACTACTGTTAGGAAATCTTTCCAGAATATTTACTATTTATTTATATAAATTACACATACATACACACACATAAAGAGGTTTATATATTTTATAAGAGTAAGATTTCAATTGTTTTTGTTAGCTTCTCGGTTGTCAGTATGCGTTAAATATATTGAATTCTATCTGCTACATATATTCCCTATAGAGATGCATTTTAATTTATTCAAATATTAATTGAATTTTGGCTATAAATAGTTTTCTAAGAAAATAAGGATATGAGAAATTATTTCAACTCACGTTAGTTATTTTGATACAGAAAAGTTTTAGGTAACTTAATAGATTGAACATTAAGGTAGTTGTAGAAGCAAAATAAGTAATGTGTTCTTTCAAGATTTGCTTTTCCCATAACTCCCTGTTTAAAGTGAGGATTATCTGACTCTAACCCGGTAACTTTATTAACCTGACAAAGTTAGCAGGGGAGGGTGAATTTACAATGTATGTGGCCTAGCTTGTGTCTGCCACTTGTAAATAGGAACTGGAATTGTATTTACATATCAAAGACCACTAGGGATGAGATAATGGCTAAAAACAATATAAAAAGGGAAATGCTGAACAAAAGGGGTGGATACTGACCAGACTGGTGTCTGGAGTTCCGCCCGCTTGGAGAAGAAATTTTATTATTTTATCCAAATTCTGTGTCTCTGTGTATTTCTTTCCGAGATTTCTGCAACATTTGAAATATTACTTGAATCTGCACCCATCATATGTTTTATTGTGAGGTAGAACTTCGTAACTGTAACATTCACAACCCAAGGATTTGAACTTTTAATTGGAATTCCACACCTTGACTGGTGTCCCAGATTTCTCAGGAATGATTAAACTTATAATTTGAAACCAGTTGATAATATATGTCGGTGGCTTCTGTCTCAAATAATTACATTTCCTTTGCTAGGAATGTGTAGGATAGAGGGGATAATGATGAAATTAGAAATTGACCAACTGAGAAGCTGACTTAGTAAAAAAAGTTATTTGACACAGCTAATTAGTGTGAGTTAAATTGTAGCAACTTACTAAATTGTGGTTTCAACCTTCCAGTTACCATTCGATTGATAGGTCATAAAATCAAATAAATGATGTATTTGCATAAAATGATAAATTCAAATTTATAATTTTCTGTCAGGAATTGTATGATTTATTAGAAAAATGACATTTATGTTTAGGTTCTGGTTATCATGTTGAAGGACAGTTCTTTGTGAGATGAGCTGGCTGGATAGTGTTGGTAAAGAACTGCAGGAGTTCTTTGTAACATGTCTCTCTATACTGAAAACACATAGGATTGGCAAGTTATTTCCACCTCCTTTTTATGTAACAGCCAAAACATCTTTGCCTTTAAAGAAAGACTGATGATGCAAGATTGTAAACTGCTTTAATTTTAGAACCCTTGAGTAAAGGTAGAAAAGACAAAGGGACATTTCCCTTGGTACCATCATAATTCCAACTTCAGAAAGCTGAACAGTATGGGAAGTGATCCACGAAGACAGTGGAATGTGATCAGAAAAGAGTAAAATTGAAAAAAGATGACACAGTGGATGGGATGGTGAAGTAAATACGTAAGGAGAGAAGAGTCTTGGCTATGCTTGATATACATGGATGATTCTAGAAATAATCCCAACATTACCAAGAAGAAAGCAAATATCCTGCAGTTTTACAAATTTGTAACAGGACCATCTGTCCCTTAATTTTGTCAGAGTATACTTGTTCTTTTATTATAGTCATAATTGTAGCATTCTTTGGTTGGATTTTTACAATTTGTGAAATTTTGTGCCATAGTATTAACATGAGAACAATGCCACATACATCTCCTGAATACTTGGGCAAGTGAATTGTCCTCTTTCATTTGGGTCAATATGAAAGAGGACAAAGAAAAACATTTCTTTCTATCACCATTTACTGATTACTTAGTATGTGTTCTGAAAGTAAAGGAAATATATTAGATACTTACACTTTCATTTTGAATAACTCATATGCTGGTGCAAATAAATTATGATGATACAGTGTGAAATATAGTGCATAAAATAATAATGCACAGCAGAGTATTGTAAAAAGAAGAATGATGATGCAATTCATGGAGGGCTGTAAAAACTAATTCCTCCAATTGATCTAAACAAATCCACATCCTTGTCACAACCTAATTAACTCTACATATCTGCACAATGTTGCTAACTTCCAACTTTTAAATGGTTTCTGTAATCTAACCATTCTCCTGAATGGTTGGGTGCAGATTATTTTTAGTTCTTCATAAAATATCTTTAACTTATGTGATAATTTCTTTTAAACTACACTTTTAGGCATTTATATAACCTTAATATACTAAAGTGGTATTATCCTGAATTTGTTTCAAACATATATTTCCCTTCCCTGCTTTTCTGCTATCTCTGTTCTGTACTTCAGTGAGCCTGCTTTACATGATAGTCTGTATGGAACGCAAACTGCATCTGCAATTATTTTGTAAAGCATCCATCACAGGTAAGATTGGTCAGGGCACTTGGCACAGCCTCTCTTGGAGGTGATATTTTCCAGTGGAGATGATCACAAAGACACAGAAGTTAAACCGAATCTCATTCCACACTGCATTATCTTTTTGTATGTATTATCCAGTATGGTCATCTCACTTACTTATAAATAATGGCTCACAAGCAATCATTACTCACAGAAATTGAAGGCTAAAAATTTTAAGTGCTTATTAGAGAAAGTTATCACAGGCAATTATAAAATTCTGCTTGTTTGTACTTCCTGATTGTGAATAGACAAGTGAGTCTTCCCCAGAGGTTTATGAAAAAAGTAGCTGACACTTTAAAAAACCAATTAGTAGAGCTACTTAATTGTCCATTTGGATTTATGTCCCTCTAAGTCAGTTTGTTTGCTAATGTTTTCAATAACAACAAATAGAAAGTGAAGTTTAATGTGAAAATCAATACCCAGTAGAGATCAACAAAACATAGCAAACAGCAAACTACTGATTTTTTATGTGTTCAGATAAGAATTTGAATTCTGTTATACTAAATCTAGTCAAAAACATTTTTTTAGAGTGGTTAACAGTTAATACACATAACAATAGTTTTTAAAATATAACAATAAATATATTCACAAACAATTCAAATGAACAATATGAGTAAAGCATTGAAACATTAAAATTCATTGCAAGATTCAGCACATTTTAAAGGCTTACAAATAAAACTTTCA
The DNA here is from genome assembly GCF_000247695.1 of Heterocephalus glaber. The sequence continues at coordinate 2,250,130 of NW_004624839.1, forward strand.
TAGAGGCAAACCTTATTCTATAATTACAAAAACATAGCTCAAAAGCTATTATTCAATAATTTTCTCTTCAAGTATTTATGGGGCACCTACAGTGTGATTGATATTATTGTAAATACCAGGAATATATTTGATAATAAAAGAAAGTTCTGGAACTTACATTGTGTTGGTGGAGAGATGAATGATAAGGAACAATAACAAGGAATAAAATCATATTGCTCATATATATGTATGTCATTTGCATAGTACCTTGGAGTACAATAACCATAATGGAAAAAATAGCGAAATGTAGAGTAGGTTAAAGAGATTTTAAAAAATACCAGTGGCAGGAATAGGAAGACTGGTAATCTAAGTGGGGTAATCTCTTAGGCATATGTGTGACCTTAAGTATTATATTTTCCCAGAGGCTATGATAATAATCAAATTTACCATTGGCCTCAGTGCTGTCTTTTAGCCCCATAGATCTGTAAACTACTGGGACAAATAGTAAGACCGATTTGCTAAGACTTTGGCTCCAAAGCTCAATGCAAAGCTTTGTTGACATTGACTGATGTCCAAGTAATTGTTTTTCCAATGTTAGGTGGCCCTGAGTTGAAGTAGTAAGGTCTACTTCATCTATGTTTATTTTGAGGACCAAACCAGAATCTTAGATTTGTACTTTTACATTCAAGGGTGGCTGAGTCTTGTCTGTGTCTTCTGGTACTAGAGCAATGCAAGCATGGGGTATGTGATGACCCCACTGCAGCTTGTGGGAGTTGTCTGCCTTCAGACTGTGCATTCTGGATAGGACTGCTGTTCCAGGAGCTGTCACATAGGAGCAAATCACTTGGGACATGATTCAGAGCAAGTTTTCTCAACTTTGTCCCTTTGGATAATGAAAAGAGTAATCTCACCAAAATGCTGTACAGGGATACGATTCCACAGTTCCACTATGAGACTACAATGCAGTGAGATTTTTAGTAGTTTCCCCAATCTAGACCAGGACTCCTTTAAGAGAGTGGAACATCATATACAGAAATTAACTTATGCTTAAAGGAAATGGCAGGAAGGGAAGGACTTGGGACCACTCAGAAAATGTCAATAATACACGCAGTTCGTGTGTATTTGAAAATATTTTTTCTACAGTGCTACAGATATCTGTATGACACATACACAGCAAGACTCTATGTTGTTTTGATTCTGTTGTTAATAAATTCTGATCAGAGGTGAGATATGTGAATAAAATACATGTCCATCTGCACATAAATATATTATTTTACACATATATTTAGGCACATGGGGCTGGAATGATGACTGAGGGTTCTCTAAACACATTTACTTAATGATAGAGAAACTTGTGAAGCTAAAATTTTAGGAATAAATGATCTAATTCTGCCTCTTTGTTAAAATGATAATGACAATGAAGAACACTTCATTGGTTAATCCATTACCAAATCAGTGTACACTGGAGTGGTCAACAGATTAGGTTTTAAGATTGATGATGTTTGGTATGGAAAAGGAAATTGCTCAATTACAGTGAAAGTTCCCATGAAATTGAAACAGACCAATTGCTAAGACATGCAACTATTATATGAAATAGTAATGTAATTAGACTTATTTTTTAACTACATCACCCTAGACTATCATTTGGCTCAAAAATAAAATGTACTCTATCAGTTTCACACTTTCATTCTTAGAAATAAACTATCTTTACACTAGATATAAACTGTCATTTCTCTAGTCAAATTTAACTCATTCTGAGTCTCAATTGGACTACTACCTTTTGATACCATTTCTTTGTTCTTTGGTTTCCAAAATCCCACACATTATTTCTAATTTATTTTGCCTTCTTGCATATGTTTGAAAACTTCAATTTATTTCACTAATTCATTTTGCAAATATTCATTCAGTATATACTATGCAGTATTTTAGTTGTGTTTAGTATAATCATGTGTTAGAGTTTTTCTCTTATGGAATTTGTCATCTGGTGGGACTAAAAAATGAATAAATCCATTCTTAAAGTACATGAATGTTAGGATCAGGATTTAAAGAAGAAAGGGATAATGAAATGGAGTAAATTAAACTTAAATTAGCCTAAGTAAAAATAAAAGGATGTTTTTGAACTGTATACATTTTAATGGCGGAGGGATAGCTGACTTCACATGAGACATAGTGCAGCAGCTAAAGATATGGTGCAATTTTATATATTTTAATGAATGTACTAAACACTCATGAAAGTGACACTCAATAATTGTAGTCACAGACAAACAGGAAACTTTCAGTTGGGAACAAGAGAAAATTTTACTTAAACCAATGTCAGTAATAAAGGAGATTATATGGAACATCTAACTGAAAATTACAAAGAAATGTTATTTTGGCTTTTGCTTTTGTAACTAGAATTTTCTTTCTGTTTTTAAGTAGTTCTCTCATGTCTACCTTTATTTGTATTTAATGTTTTAATTCTTTTAATTACTCCCACTGTAGCAAAATTTTGTCATTTGTTGCATTGTCTGTTAAGGTTTTAAGGGTTTGTTCCAACTCAGAATGCGTCTCTCTTTTTGCATTCATCAAACACCATCAGCCCTCCACAAACCTCACAGAGACTGGTAGAGGACAAAAGGTTGGAAGTAAGTTAATGGACAATTCATTGCCCATAACTCTCTCAGCTCTATAATGAAGGAAATAAAGAGTGTTGTAGATCCTAAAGTGTAATGCAAAATTGTTACATGGGATTTTTGTACTCAGTAATTTGCAATCTGTATCATGTTCATATGTTAAATGGCATTATGTCCTGTATCTATTAAATAACTGGGTTTACTTTTGACCAGAATATAAATGAGACATCACATAAGGAAAAGGCTCTAGATGCCACCATTAAATGGATCGAATAATTTCCTTTTCTAACCAGTTCTACTCTTTCTTTCATTGTTTTAAGCATGTGGTAACTACATTAGGAAGTTACTGACTCCAACTTTTGTCCCAGGGATCATTCGCTAATTCACTAATTCTGCTTCAGAGAGAAAAAGTGTGCCTCTTTATCACCGATTTGATCAAGATTAGCATTCCTGACTTAAAACAAGATATAAAAAGATAAGAACAATAAAGTCAAAATGTATTAAAGCTGAGCTCACACTAAAAAAAACACCTTAAAAATCCATGATTTTTCTTACTTTTGCTTCTAATTTTAAAAGAACTGCACAGTTAATAATGGCAGATTTCATATTTAGTACAGAAATGTAATTTTAATTTAATTCATAATGATGCTTCAATAGAAATTCCCGTTATTAACTGTGTCAGCCTGATTGCTTTCTGACTGCAGTTTTCATTAGACATAATCTGTTCTATTCATGCAAAGGAGAGTGAAAAAGAAAATGAGAATTCAGTTACCAAATCATGATCTTGAATAGGCACTTATAGTAATATGCATTTTGCAAAAATTTTCCTTATATGGAAGAGATTTTCTATATCTCAATAAATTTAGTCAACTTGATTAAAGGTGTATGTCTGCACAAATCACCTCTCACAGAGCTTTAACTATATTGCTTTGTATCTGATGGGCTTTTATTCACATTGCATTTTAGTAACAATGAACTATCATCTCCTTTCATGTTTAATATATTTTAAAGACTTCCAAAAATAAAGAAGATTCTTGAAAACCACATGTTTAGATATATTCTCCCATGGTAAAAAAATAAATGTTTGAGATCTTCCATGATAATAAAGTGAGAAACACATAGCTTTCTCCTTACTTAGTAAGCTCTTAGATTTTTTTTTATCTACTGAGGTAGAAATGGGAGAAATATTATCCCTCTGTATGCTCTGGCAAAGCAAAATTTAGGCAGATCCCCTACTTTATTAGATACTAAATGGTATTTTCTTACATTTTTCCCCATTAAAGAAAATATTACTGTAGATTTTTAATAAAACAAAATATTTAAATTATACATTGTTGTGGTTGTTGTGGTTGTTGTTATACCTGGGTCTAGAAGCAGTATTGCCTGGATTTTGAATCTCAGGAAAAGCAACAAGAAAGCAATTATTTTTAGCTTTTTTTGTGGAGATCTGGTTTTTTCTTTATGCAGTTGTGAAATGTTCTCCTATTTACTTAATTCAAAATATCTCTGTGAAGACACTTGGATTAGTAATTTCAACTATTGAGATTAAGAAACAATTTTAATGTTCCTGGCATCATGTTGGGTGTCAGCAGATTTGTTGTTTCGATCTCCTTCATAAATTGTTTTAATGATAAGTCTATATAATATATCATGTTTAAAATTTATAATTGGATTGATTCAACAAAGCGATGTATTTTTTTACTTTATACATGATACTCATCAGTTCACCATTATGGATTTAAACAGTGTTATTTATCTTGAAGCTTTGTTTATTTTAAAAAATCAAAATGAAATTTATTTTAATATATATCAAAGATACATATTAATGGTGCTCCATGCACTGTTTTGATACACATGTATATTGTGTTATGTTTAAATCAGACTAAAAATTTCTGTCTCCTCAAATGTATCATTTCTGCCTCATAAAACACTCAAATTCCTTTCCTCTAGCTTTTTGAAATAAATAGTACATACTATTATCTACATTCACTGTGCTGAGAAGTAGCTAGCATACTGTGGTAACTTGCTCTGATATAAGTGTCACTTACTCCTTATTGGCCAACCTTCCTCCATCCCTCCCTTCTTTACTCTCTCTATTCTCTGCTCACCACCATTCTACACTCACATATTGAGGTTTCAACTATACAAATATATTTACTTAATATTAGAAGATTTTTTTCTTTTTTTTTTTTTTAGAAGATTTTTTCTTGTGGAAGCAGAATCACAGACTGGGTAAACAAGCTAGTGATTCTTCAATTTTAAATTATATTTATATAATTTATATATTTTATATATATACATATATATATTTGCTAGATTTTTCTTCTGTTCTGGTAGCAGTTCTATCAAGTATGTATAGATTAAGAATTTCTTTAGCAATTTGTTTTGTTTTTTGAAACAGAGTCTCGCTACGTAATTCAGGCTAATCTTGAGGTTGCTATGTAGCCCAGGCTGGCCTCAAACTCACAATGATCCTCCTGTCAGCCTCCAATGTACTGGGATCACAGGTGTGTGCCACCATGCCCAACATTGTTTCTTTTTTTATCTTGTGTTTTGACTACTTTACTAATTTATATGAACCTGCATATTGCTTTTAAAATCTTTCTCTCAATATACCACCATCAACAAAAATTGTAAATATTTGATAGTCGTAGTTTAAAAATCAAATGATGGAAAATAGTATTCTGTGCAATGGGAACCCAGAAAAAAGCAGGAGTTGATATCCTAATTTCAGACAAAGTAGATTTCAACCTAAGGCTGATCAGAAGAACCAAATTAAAATGAGAAAATTATAGAAACATTCAAAGATTTTCATGGCCCTGAACACTGGTTGGGGCAGGGAACATTGTAACCATTCTAACCTGATGCAGCAGGAATCATTTTGATTTGAGCATCACAGACAAGTGATAAAATAAAGCACATTATAATAATAAGAAATCAAATTATGTTTACCTTGCTTATTTTGTAATTACAAGTATAATCTAGGCTGTAGAGGCATAGGTTTACTGGCAGATTAAATATATTTTAGTATTACAAATAAAAGATTAATTCATTTAATGAAGTAAATTATTAGAATATATTAAATTTAAATTGAATAAACCAATCTAATTATTATGTATGAAACACCACCAAAATATATATATATATTATATATATATATATAAATGTATTTCATGGAATCCAAAAATTATTTAAGCTGTCCTGGTCTCTATTTAATCATTCATAATTAAGGAGATTCACACTACCTACTTCACAAGCTGCTCTGAGAAATTTAATAAAACAGCATGTCAGAACTGTAACACAGTACCAGACAATTCATATTTCCTGAATAAATAGTAGCTGTTATAATGAATTTTATTTGTGGAGTTAAACATGTACCACTTTAAAATTCATATTTCTTATTCATAGATGGTTCCTCATGTGAAACAACCATCTCCTACTCTCTTTTAGCTTTTGCTTAAAATCTCTTTTAGAAGTAATGCATTTATGAAGATTTATTGATAAAAAAATTAAGATATATTTTCCTGAGGAACTCCTCAAATCACAGTGAATAAGCATTAGACATACCTGGGTTAAAACAGAAGCTCTGATATTTAAAGCTTTTTGGCCAACTTTCTAGAACCTAAAGGGTAGATTAATTCATAATACATGACTTGGTATTGCCTTACTGACCAAATAATTTTGAAATTGTACAACATTTTATTAAAAAGAATGGACATTGACTCAGGGAAACCTAGCTGTTAATTCTACCTCTTCCTTTTCACTGTCACTTCAGATTCTTTAACTATGAGATTATGCTAATTAGTCTCATAGTTGTGAGGACTGCGTGAAATGATATAGATAAAAAACTCAACTTAGTGATACATTAGAGGAGCTTAATATATATGACTTCATATTTATGAAGATGGGCAGATGGGAAACACTTGAGAAATGTAATTCTTAGAGTCTTGAATTGCCTGGAAACCAGAGTAATAGGTATTTGTCATTGGCTTCTATCTTCCAAACATGACTATATATTTAAATATCAAAAAGTGCCATGGGCCCTTTCCACCTATCATGTACAACCTTGCAAATAATATAGTTTTAATATCTCTTAACTGAGAAAAGTTAGGACAAATGTGTTAGCTCAAAAATATTTCTAATTTAATTTTTCTTTTTAATATGGTACCAAAAACTATACACTTTCAATAATAGTAATATGTGTAGGGACGTGGATATGTTAGAATTGTGTGTATGTGTGTGTGTGTGTGTGTATTTTGCTTTCCTCTGGACATTGGCTTTGTTAGCTTCTTGTTGTATGTTGCCATGGTTAGATGTGAGGCCAAGGTTACCAATATTTGCATATTTTAAAATATTAAAATATTGGGCACTGTATTGAGGCTGGTGAAGTGTTACCTCTTCTCCCAAGGTGAGACTTCCTGGGGTCAGAGACAGATATGCATCACAGAAATGAGCACCAGGCCTGGTCAGGTACACATGGATCCGACAGGGTACCTCAGCAGAGACATACCTGTAGCTAAAGGGAAAATATGACAATTTACAGAAGAAAAAGAAAGAAAGAAGGAAAGAAAGAAAAAAGAAAGAAAGAAAGAAAGAAGAAAGAAAAAGAAAGAAAGAGAGGAAAACATGCTCTTTCCCTAATTTAAATTTCCCTAATTTAATATAAAAGACACATCAACATTTGGGTCTTTGGGAATAAGTGAAACTCAGTAAATAATTTGTTTCCAGGAAAATTGCTTGGCTATGTAAAGAATTAACTATTAGGTATGAATCCCTTAAATTTTAGTACTTATTTCATGAAGACTTTTTGTAATGAAATTACAGCTGGACAGGGAAATCAATAAAAGAGAATACCCAACTGAAAGTTATTTATTCTCAGAAAATTTTGTGTGGACATATCTATCTCCATTTTTAAAAAGAGAACTTAAATTTAAGAAGTAGCTATTGGATAGGTGAAAAAAGAAGTTATATGTCATTTAAGTTTACATAGTTGTATATACAGACTTGACAGGATTCACCATATAACAGTGATAACTTTTATCATAATTGAAACTAGATATCATTAACAAGTATAACTGCATTTCTTTATAATAAATTTCTTGTCTGTTCATTACATTGCTATACTTTTTATTCTTATTTTGAAATCTATGTTTACTTATCCAATATGAATATAGATGAGATAGAGGACAGAAGAATGAGAAAATATGAATATAAATATTTATTTCATCTCAATTTATAATGTGAGTACTAAGCAACTTCATTGGAACATATTGTTACTTTACTACTGAATGTAAAATTAGTTATTTCTATTATTACTGGGTAAGTATATTCAACTGTTACTGAATGTTAGGCGTAAAATATATATTTTTAAGGAAGAGTGAGAAACCTTACTTATTCAATGTAGAAATTGAAAAACATGTGAATAAAATGTTTAAAAACCAAAATGAAAATGTAGATCAGATTTATAAAATTTTATTGAAATTGAATTTTAATTAATGTGTGTGTATATATATATATATATATATTTGGGGTACTGGGGATCAAGCTCAGGACCTTGTGCTTGTGAGGCAGGCGGTGGAACCACTGAGCTAAATCCCCAGCCCAATGTTAAACTATATTTTGTAGTTCATTACATTTACTTTCTAGTATGCTATCACATTTAGCAGCTTGGTGCTGTGTAAGTATTCTTATTGAGCAGATAAGATTCTGCACTTGGAGAGCGAGCATTGACTTAGTTCTTTTGTTGTTATTTTTCTTCTATCATGCAAAGGGAAAGATTGTAATTCTATAACATTTTGGTGGAATATTTATAGCAACAAACTCAATAGGTATTCTATTGATCTAACTTCCCCAGATATTCATGTTAATCCACTGAATCCTGAGCAGTGATTACCATGCATTTTGCATCTTGGACACATCTCAATGCATAGGTAAGAAGGAGGGCATGGCCCAAAAGCATGAATCCTGATTGAACCAGTACTCAGACAATTCATACATGCAAAGAAGTGTATGAATCAATCAGTGTCAAACACACCCAGAACAACAGTTAAACTGAAGCCTATGATTAAATAAAAATAGATGGAAAGAGTATGAGACTATTGACGGAATCATTAATTAACTAAATGCAAAGTAAATATATAGCAATTTTAAATTGTTGTTTTAAAACTAGGCATAAAGGTCATAAGTACAAAGAAACATCTTAACCTCAACGAGATTTCAGTCCATTAAAAATGATAAATACTGGGGCCAGGGATTTAGCTCAGTGGTTCTGCTGCCTGCCTCACAAGCTAAGGACCAGAGTTTGATCCCCGGTACCAAAAAATGATAAATACAAAGACAATTTCTTTTGACAGTGTGATAAGCACAATAATAAAAAGAAAAGGGAGATAAAGATGAGAAAATAATGTATCCAAAGAATAGTTTTTCATTGCCTGTTTTACTCTACTTTGCTGCAACATAATTGGAACATTGAATGAATGTATGAATAAATGAATGGATGGATGGATGGATGGGTTTAAATGGAAGAGTTAAAGGTATTTCTTCAGCAATAATTTCTCAATGAGCACTTTTTAGAAAGGAAGTAAAGTCTGATTCCCTTTATCCAGTCATTATTTAGGTGCTGCTACTAGATTTTCCCTGAATCAATAACTACAAATTAAAGTATTTGTTTTATCCAATGGATAGAAATAGGTCACACTTTCCTAAAAACCAGTATTCTACTCATTTTCTGTACCCAATAGGCCTTCTATAATAAATTTCTCAATAAATCCAGTTTTATTCCTCAATAAATCCAGTTACTTCTTCAGAAAAGAAAAAGTTGGAGTGAAATCCAGGATAGATTTTGGTGTGGAGGAATCCCCCATGTTTACAGCCATCACGATGGACCAAGTCCTTCCAAATCATTTCTGGGTTGGGTAAATGGCCTCAGGAGAAAATATCTAAAATATATTTTTGTCTATGTACTTGTAGGCCTAGTCAGACAAATTATACTCTTTAGAATAATATAGGTACATTTGGCATTTTCAACTAAACACAGTGCACAAAAGATTTTGTAGTACACATAGTTCTTCAGGCTTGGTGTGCAGGACAGCAATGCTTCCGTTTCTTTATCTGTATTCCTTTCCATTTTCTTATTGTTCTTATGGCGGTTTTTCAAGAATAGGATTTTTTTGTTGCTCTTTTTGTGGAGACAGAAAAAGGATGAAACCTTGCCAATATATCTAAGCCTGTGGCTATTCAACAGCCTGTGACTGTGAACTCAGCCTCTTCTCCAGGCATTAGAAACCTGTAGGAGAAAATTCATGAGGCAGAATTTGCTGGAGAAAAGATTATGAAACAATATACAAAGGAAAACTGATCCCTGATGCACAACACATGGGGGATTCTCTGCTGGATTTAATCCGGCCCTGAAACACTGTATGATTATTTCCCATTCTCTTAGTGTTTACATTAAAATCAGAGCAAGATAACTTTCATTCTCCTTTTCACTTTTCAAGGACTTTTATTCTTTAGTTTTTCTTTCACAAAAAGGAAAAAGTGTAATATATCCCCATGGTATGACTAAATAAGGAGTGGGTATTTGGGGCAAAACAGGATAAACTGAAATGTATATTGCCTTTTCCTCTGAAACATTTTCAATTTTATTACCATTTAACTAACTCGTTTCTATGTATGGATTCCAAAGTAAAACTGTATATTTCATTCTTCTCTGTAGCATCATTCCCTCTTACCCACAGTATCACATTCCATTGTTTTGGTTGTGATTGGAAAATACAAAATGGAAAATTATAGGAAGAAAATTCGTAGGTTTTAAATTGCATATTTTTCTGAGTAGCATGATGAAAACACTCACTGGCTTTCCCAGTCTCCCTGGGGACATGAATCATCACTTTGTCCCATGTATTCATGTTGTATATGCTACCTGCATGTTGGTCATTTAGTAGACATCTCATTTATCAGATAGACAGTTGTGATATCATAGTTCTTGTGATATCAAGTAAGCTTACATAGTAAAGTATGTCACAGTTCCAAAGTAATTTACCTCACTTCATCTATGACAGTGGCATTGATCACAAGGAGAAGGGTAAATATATTGCAATAAGCTCTTTTGAGGAAGATACTCAGCAGGGGAATAGCTGGGTCAAATGGGACTTCCAATCCTAGTTCTCTAAAAGATATAATGGATAATGTGAATAGGAAGAAAAGGTGCAAAGGGGAGGGGGAATTGGGATGCATAGGAGAAAAGAAAGAAGGGAATGGAATTAATATGAGAAAAAAATGGAAACAGTCTTTGTAGATAGGGAGGGGTGGAGGAGTTGAAGGGAGGTCAGAGGAATGGGGAAAAAAATAAGAACCAAGATGGGTTATGTAAAGGTGCAAATTTCCAATGATGAATGTCATTATATTGCATACCTAAATCTACCAATAAAATTAATTAAAAATAAGCTATTTTGAGAGAAAAAGAGGTCTTTTATACATAAATCTTATTAGAGTATATTGTTATAGCTGCTGTATTTTAGTGGTTGTTGTTAATCTCTTATGGTGCTTTATCAATTTTGCTCTGTCAAATTATGTATGTGTTACAAAGGCAATACACAGACTTCAGTATAATCTATAGTTTCAGGCATCTAGGATCTTGGAATGTATTTCCCATTGACAAGATGGATGTGGGGAACTATTGTATTGTACAATTAATTTCAAAAAGTGAAAGAATAAGACCCTGATATATATGATCAAGCCATAAAAAAGAATTTAATTCTTTTTACATTTTTTGGGGGGTCAGCAAAATATATGGAAGGTTATTTCATATCAAAACAGTATTCCATGAAGTATTTAAGATTTAAATGAGTTCAAAATATGGACTTATGAGAAATGTTAAGGAATATGAATATTCACAAAAGAAGCTTTGAAATAACTGTAACTTTGATGTTTAGTTTATGAATAAATTAATAGTAAATTATGCTTTATAGGAATATTTGAAAGGATAATATTTGATACTGTCTATAAAATAAGGATTCTTCTATAGTGTATATAACAATGAACCTAGAGGCTTTAATTAAAAGACCATTTTAACAAGTACTTTTATTTAGAAAAAAATTCTTTAAAGGAGAACACACTAGTATTATGTAATTTTTCTAACCCAGAGAAATTCGCATTCAATATTAGAGTACTTTACTAATTTTAGTCCTTCAGAAAGATCAATTTAACCAATTTGTGACCAATGCAAACTCTCATGACACAAGGGGAAAATACAGTTTTCAAATAAAAATGTATATGATCTTTATGTAATTGATCTGTGAAAAATAATCTATTTTTCCTCAATAAGAAGATTTTAAATTGCATTATTTGGTAACTAAAATATAAATGTTTTCCTGCCTTTCTAAACTAAAGATCTTTTTTTAGTTTCTAAACTAAACTTTATCTTTCTAAACTAAAGATCCTTTCTTACTAGAGGTTTCCATCCTCAGGAATGTTTGCGTTCATAAACATCTTCATTGTAATTAATGGCACTTAGAATTTATAAGCTATAATTTTTACTAAGGTATCTGACTTGTGTGTATCTTAATATTTGAGGCAAAATATTACCAAAATAGAGATTCAAATACATTGAATAGATAATTTAATTTGTCTATTCATTATTTCCTACTTTATCTACATTGCAAACAGGTGGTATTACTTGATTTTTCCACATTGTCCTTGTTCACTGAATGGATGAAATTGATGCTTAAATTTTCCTCTTTATTCAAATAGAAGAGACTAAAGGCAACATTCACAATGAGACTGTCACTGTTGAATTTTAAGGTTGTTAATTTTGTAAGATTAATGCCAGTTGTTGTACCTGTGTGTGCATGTGTATTTGTGTATGCACTTATGTCTTTTAATTCAAGGGATTTATTGTGACTGTTCACCTGTGTTGACAGTGTTTAAATATCTGCACAGATGGATCATTAGGCCAACCGCAGATGGTTTATCTGAATTGCATGTTTGGATCATTAGCGTGGTATAAAAACTTTAGGTCCATGTTTCTTCTATAGAATATATGAATATTTATAGAGATAAATTTAGTTCTTTCCACAAACTATTAAATTGTGGCTATCATGTTAATATTACTGCACTCAAAGATCAATAAATAATCATGCTTTATGTGCCCTATATTTGTAATTATGCAGATGAGAAGACAGTATTTAGCATATTCACACATCACAATGTCAAGTTTATAAGGGAGTTAGAACTGCTTTAGGAAAAATCTTTGTTTTTAAATTTAGGCTGTAAAGTTGAAGTTGATATTGCTATTATTCTACTTCTAAGTAATTTTATTAAGAGTTAGCAACATAATTAAATCTTTCTATATCTCTAATAATACTTTGAGTTTATTTAAAATTTATAACTCTCAAAGACTACATTTAATTTTCCTTTCAAACATGCTTTACGAAAAGTAGTTTAAGAAAATGGCTACATTTATATCATTGCATAAATGATGCTAATATGGTTTATTGGCAACCTGTTCAAGCGATATAATAAAAGGCATTTTAAATTAGTATAATTTTCTTAGATTATACGTTGAGAAATTCTGTGCAATAAAGGCATGGTAACGCTTTATTGTAAATATTTATTAGTCATTACCATAAATATTATATCATGGGGAAGCTAAAATGCTTTAAAATAGTTGGCAAAAACTAATTCATATCCATTATGGAATACAAAATCATTAGAGTTACATATATTTAGATGAGAGAGGGTAGAAGAAAAAAATGTATGCAAGGGGTCTTAAATCCTTTCTTTGTAATCGTCAGTCACATCAGTGCCTTATATCTTGATTTATGGATATGCTTTCTGTTGGTAGATATCAGTTTTATAGCACTGATTATTTCTTTTTTTGATAGTAAGTTGGTCCAACTTTATTGTAATCTGTTACAAAAGACAAATAAGAACCAATATCTTTGGTTTCAAGGCCTTTAGAAATCTGAGCTATGTTTTACTAGAGAAGAATATAAATTAGTTCAAATTACAGTGTAAAAACAAATGTTTACAAATGAATAGTATATCATTAAATGTTTGTAAATGGTTTCTTCTTCACAACTATTAACAGTACTTAAAAAAAATTCCAATAACCAGTTTGGAAATGAACAAGAAAACCCACACCTAGTCTAATATGAAAGATGTTCACAGTAAAGTACTCCAGCCTCAGTCTTCACAAACTACTGGATATTAGAAGATGCACTGTTGCTAGATGAAAACATTTTGTATTTTTTTCTAATTAGGGAAATTATACTCACACATAAGAAATCATCTCTTGCTTTACAAATGCAACATAAATTCTTTGAAGGTCTCCATGTTGGAGAGACTTTCTTTTTTAGCTTTAGGCAAAACGTTACATCTTTTGAAAAATGTGTTTAGCAGAACTCAAGTCCTGCACGAACACACCGAAGTGGGGAGGGTCCCGAGACCGCAGGTTTTTGTGCCATATACTTAGGAAGGTCAAAGTTTGCCTTTGGAGATTAGAACTCAACATAGAAAACAAATGCAGTTGTCAGACAACTCTTCCTAATTTACAGCAAAACTATCTAATATAACAAGATTCTATTTTACCTTAAAGAACTTTACAGCATGCAAACTTCAAATTAAAAAAAAAAGCAAAAAACAAACAATCATTCCAAGTCCCAGTGTAGATTATGAGCTTACTTAGACCCAAGCATCAGGAAATAAACTTTTACATTTTTCTAGTCTTCCCAGAAGGGTGGTATTTTTGGCTGACAGGTTAATTAACATCATAGACTGAATCTGCTGCTGAGGAATACATTTCTTTTTGCTCTACCACTGAACTCCATTCCCAGCCACAAAGAACACGCTTTTTGATCTGGTAACAGAAAATAGTTCTGGTAACTTCTTCAGCTGTTCAATGAAATTTTGCACTGATAGGCTTTCCTCACTCACTGCTTTTGTGCGAGTTTTCCATAGCCCCTTCTTCCAGCATCACAGTCCGCTGGTACTCAGCAGGAACCTGGCCTCCAGATCGCCCGCGCCCATATTGTCTGCCCTCCTCAAAGCCAACCCAGTCTGTGTGACTGATCCTGTCGTCCAGACGAGTTCCGTTTATAAAACGCATAGCATTTTCTGCATCTGCTCTCCAGTAGAAGTCCACAAAACAGAAGCCACATGTTGTTTTCTTCATTTTCTCCAAACCCATAAGGATTTTCAGGTCACCACTTTTGCTGGAGTTCATACATTTGAACTTCAGTTGTGTAAAAGGAAAGATTTCTGACATACAATGTACAAGTTTTCTTCAGTAATTTTTCTTGTTCTTCATTGCCACCCCGAAAGTGCTGGTCCTGGTACTGGCTCAGCTCCACGTAGGAGTCGCTGTGCAATGCCTTCAGGAGGCCACCCAACACAATGCTAAGAGGTAGAGAAAGACATGTCCCCTCTGTGAACAGCTATGGAGCTCTGGCCAGCGCTGATTGTTTCTTAAGATACAGTGTGGCTCAAAGGAAGGTTGACATAGAATAAGGATGTTCTCACTTCTCTCTGATAAACATTGCAAGCTGGTGCCACTTAACAGTTACATGTACAACTTTTAGGCATGTACAGATTAGGTTTTAATTTATGCTTTGTTAGTTATTATAAAGAGACAAGAAAATCTGTGTTCTGTTATTTTAAGGTCAAATGTTTTAAGTTGGAACTAATAAGAACATAATTTAAACTGTATATTGTTATTTACTACAGATTTTGCTGACAAATGTTATATGCTATAGTATTGTTCCCATGTTCTATCCTGACATATAAATGCCATCTAAACACAGATGACAAAATAAACAATGTATATTCAGAATAAGAATGGATTTCTGACATGGTACCAGCTCTTGCCTGTTACTTTTATAAAGATGATTTTTAAAACTTTCTATTGCGAAGATCTCAAATCAACTCAGGGAAAAAGGGAAGATAATATGCAAACAAAGTACGTAATTTTATTCCCCTATGTGATCCAAAGTATGGCGTAAGCACTCCAGTAATCCCAGAACGACTGAGAAAGCACAGAGATGACTAATATTAACTGTGTGGCACCTCAGGAACTCAAGTTATGCCTATGTCAGCTCTTAATTAGTGCAGCTTCACACTGAGGAGGAGATTTAAAAACAATAGGACATCATTAGTGGACATTCATAATACAATATTTTGCCAACCTACCAAATGTCTGTTTATGAGCCATCCACAGGGTCCCACTAAAAAAGAAAGCAATTTCTTATTTCCTTTAGCAATCTGTGAAGTAAAATTTGGAGCAGGAGGATGAGGTTATAAAAGGAAGAGGAGGGAAGCGCACACACACATACACACACACACACACACACTCCTATTTATTGATGGGTATGTGATTGTTGGTAAGCCTGACATAGTGTAGTGCATACATAGAGTCAGTGTCAAGACATTTGAAAATCTTTGCCTGGAATTAGCAATTTGGAGAATTCCAATCATCTTGCTTAAAAAAGGTAAGTATTTTAATATGCCCATATCTTTGATTTGGAATGATTTTTGATCCTTTTCCAGGAGATATTTTAAAATCAATGACTTGAAAATTAAAGATGAAGTGGTCAAAAGCAACCCTTCTAGAAGTTATGTGGTGACAAATAGCTGAAGTCGGTTATTCTTTTAAAGGTCTGTTCATCCGTGTTTTAACTGCCATTTCACACCCTGCTAATGTAGGATAAGGAGTGTTTGCTTGCAACAGGGCCTACAGGTGTGTTTGTAACAGGAACTGTTCAGACCATTGCAAATACAGATGCTGCTAATTGTATGTGAACTAAAATGTGCTTCCTCTACTCAGTGAGTGGTGCAGAAATGTCATGCTGTAGTAATCTTGAATGTGAAAATGCAGGACCACATTTGCTGCATAAAAATGGAAGCCTCTAATGACTTACCATGATAAATATTCTCTCTGGATTGTGCATAGTTCTCACATCAGTGTATGTCTTTTCCTTTCTATGCTATGACTCTTAGTAAGGAAATTTACTGTAAATCATATAATTAGTAGCATCCATAAGGATTTCCTCATTGTGTGTATAGCTGCACAGAAATGGAGCACTTTACTAAACAGAAAATTAGTACAAGAAAAGGGAGTATGCATATTAAACTAAATATCTAGTAATTTTTAGAGTAAATATTTTAGTATTAGAATTTTGTGGTGTATATTATCAGCTGTTAGATAACTTTTGAGTTCACTAAAACAGAGAAGCAAAAGTATGCCATTTATATATTTTGAAATAAAAATCTAGGAACTTAATAATAAAACCTGATAGGGGGATAGAAAGATAAATTTAAATAATATCAAATGTGTGCAAAATTGACCCCCATTTTATTTCCATATGTAGGCAAACACTATGAATAAGTATAGTTAATAATGTAATAAAGCATTGCCAAATATGCCAGAAATCACTTCTTTTTATTTATTTTTCTTTTTTTCTACAAACTTTCTCTTTTTGTAAATGCTATATTTAGATCTTAGCTGATTCTTTATGGATATGGTTCTTAAATCCTATTTTCTCCCACAATTTGGAAATTAGAACCTATGAATTTTCTAAAAACACACAAATGCACAAAACTCAGTAGTGAATAATGTAACAGTTATTGAAGTTTTTCAGGCAAATGCATAAGGTACATTCTATTCTAAGCAGCTAACTGATTTAAAACTCATGACACATGAAAAAATTTTAAGGTTCTTTGTCAATCCTTTAGGGACCAGTGTTTACTGTTGTAGTAATTGTTGATATTTATATCTTCAGGTTCTTCCTCTAAGAGAGTACCATTGTAATATAACCTAAACCAACTAGGATATCTTATCTACACTAAGAGATTCAGCTAACTTTGACCTGTCCTTCATCCTCACTTTTATTTTCAGACTTTCCCTATCAAAACAGTTAGTGGAGACATCTTTCTTAGAGAGCAATGTAACAAAAAATTTTGTTACCCTTGTATGCTCTTGAGAAATCTCAATTCCTCTCCACTTGGCTTTCCAAGGATTGTATTAAGAAAATATTCTGTTTATTAACCTCACAGAAGCTGTACAAAGTGATGTAAACTCTATAAACCAGCGGAGATGTCAGAGGAAAACTAAGATGTGGTATATAAGAGTGGTCAGTGTGGAAAAAAATTTATAAATTCGTTAGGTTGCTTCTAATGAAGACTGAATGGGGAAAGAGATGTTTATTAAGTGATCTAAGTTTCACTGGGGAAGAAAAAGAAAAATAGTATTTCAATTAGGTGTAGCTGGGTGCCTGAGAGTTTTCAAAAGTAATTTCATAGGAAAAGGAATGAGAATCTTTGAGAGCAGTTTAAATCATACACTAGGTGAAAAGGGAGAACATGAAAAATTTCTGAAAAGAAAAACAACTGAAGTTATGCAGGAGGGTAACTTCCCTTATTACAGAGAAGATAAGTAATAAAAATAATATTGAAATAACTGAGATTATTGAGAAGCCACATAGGGTTCCTGATTAAATGTTTCCAATTACTTTTATCTAGGGAGGAAGATAATCTTAATAGTACTGTATCTGGTTGTTAATAGTATGGAAACTGGATTGAGAATACCAGGATTTCTATACTTTTTTATGTCTGCATGAGTCACCTTTAATGTTGATGGACAAAATACTTAACACACAATACTTAAAGCAGAAAAGGATTTTTTGTCTCACAGTTTCAGAAGTTGGGTACAAGGCATGAACATCATGACAGAAGAGTATGGTGGAGTAAAGTAGCTCACTTCTTGCCAGCCAGGAAGCAGACAATAAGGGAACAGTCCTAGAGAAAAAATATACCCTCCAAAGCTCACCTCTGGTGACCCATCTCAAATGCCTCTTCCCCTACTGCATATTAAGCTGAGTCAGTGGATTAATCTACCGATTTTCTAACAGCTTCAGTCTTATCTTGTAGGGAACTCCTTGTTAGACTTCCCAGACCTTTCTCTGAAACCTGGGTAGAACCGCCCTGCCCCAACCTCACAACACTACTAGAACAAGCTTGGACCGCAGCTACAGCACCGCTGAGTGTATAAATGGCTGAACACAGTGAAATGACTCCTAGGGAACCAATGTCCTGGGAGACCTTTCAGGAGCAGGTGTCCCAGGGACTCTCTTCCTATAGAAAAGTTTTATACTTTTGTAGCCTTCAACCTGCAATGAGTAGGGTCATGCTGATTCCTGATATGCCCTCAAGACATCTTTTTTATTGTTCCAGTTCAAAGAACTTGGTTTCTTTTTAATGTCACTAATCTCTTCATATCCACACCTACTTTGGCCCCAGCTTTACATATTTTGGTGGGAAGGGGTGTTACAGGATTATATAACTATTTTGAGTATTTTTTCCTCTTCTTTTAGCTCATGATTTTCAATATATATCTAGCTAATCGAAGCCACGAATACCCATGCTGCAGTCTAAATATTGTGCTGTACTGAAATTTTCTCCCCCAGATCAATTATTTCATAGTCTTTAAGCTCAGTCTCTAGCAAATTCTTAGGACATGGGTAGAATGTTGACCTTTTTTTTTTTTTTTTGCCAGAGTGTTACATGCATAGTCTCTGGTCCAGTTCCCATTAGGCTCATGCCCAAATAAAGTCTCAGTAACCTGGAGTTTACTGTTTACACCCTTATTGGCATTCTGGTCTTCTGAGCTCTGACTAGAATGACCCATCAGAATGTGCTTGCGGCATTCTAGGGCTTCTTTAGCCAACATCTTTCCACTGACCAGTCCCAAAAGCTTCTGAATTATATGGTTAGTTAATGTCATAACAGTGATTCTACTTCTTTTACCAAAAGGAACAGATACATAATAGGAAGAGAAGAAAGAAAGAAAGAAAGAAAGAAAGAAAGAAAGAAAGAAAGAAAGAAAGAAAGAAAGAAAGAAAAAAGTATGCAAGGTGATTTGCTAGATAGGCTTATGGGATCAGAAGTAGAAGCCAGGATAGTCTACAAAGGCTATCTATGTGCTAGCAAGCCAGAGGATCCAGTAGCATCTCAGTCCAAGAATGTGGAAACTGCAGAATAAGAGGGATCAATGATGCAATGTATGAGTACAATACTAAAGGCCTGGAACCTCCCTGGAGAGTTGCAGGTATGAGTCAGTGTTAAAAGGCTGAAGAAACTGATGTCTAATACCCACAGGCAATCTCAGTAGCAAAAGATTCACTCACTTGATCAGAATGCAGTTCATTTCCTTCTTCTTGTGCTTTTATTCGGTTGGATCTACAAACCTATTGAATGGTGACAGCCTCAATCAAGATGGATCTTATCCCCTTAGTTTGCTGGTTTATATGCCAATAATCTTTGGAAATATTCCACAAACTCACGCAGAAGTATGATTATTTATCTGCTAGATGTTTCTTAATCCATTTAAATTTGCAATCTTGATTACCTTAACAGTCACTGCATCCCAGCCGTGTGCTAGTGACTTACTATAGTTAACTATTTTCTTGCTCACTTTCACCATCTAAAAAGTACATATAAAAATAATTTGTTTTTAAGATCAAATAAAACCAACTATTATAATTTATTCAGAATGTGACATATTATGGACTGAATTTTGTCCCATCACCAAATTAATATACATTGGTGTCCTAATCCACAATACCTTAGTGCTTGATAGAATTTAGAAATGGACTCTTTAATGAGATCATAAGATTGGGCTTTAATCCAATATGTCTGATGTTTTTATAAGAAAAGAAAATTTGGACACAGACAAGTACAAAGAACAAAGACCATATTTCTCATCCATGACCCAACTGTGATGATACATTGAGATATGTTGCTGAGAGATTAAGAAAAATATCCCTGGACACTGGTTGTGAAATAATGTTTTTTAAAGTACCAACAGAAAGTATAAATTGATACTATGAGCAGTAAAGGATAAATTCCAGTGGTGGTGGGTTGCTGGACTGATCAATCATGAGAAATCTGGTGAAAGTGGTGTCAGTGGGCTCACAGGGAAATTCCCAGGGTACAAAAGTGGTGGGATGGAAAAGAAATTGCCACGGAGAGCTTAAAGCATTCAGTAGCCTCTAGCTGGACCATAGCACTGCATGGTGCTCTGATGTGTACTCAGTTAATGTGGACACAGGATCCTCTAAATTAAACTACTTAGATTCCTAAGTGTCATTTTACGACCAGCATTTAAAGGAGCAGCTGACTTAGCATATGGGTAGAAAGGCAGTTTCTACAGATAATACTAGTTAGCCCAGTTTCCAAGACCCCTCAGATAATACTTATCCAGACATTCCAGTCCTTCTATGATATTCCTTCAATGTTTTATCCATACATGAGGCATCGATAAGACATGTGAGCTAGAGATGTAGCTCAGTGGCAAGGCATCTACCTAGTATGTGCAAGGGAGTGTATCAGGTAAAAGTTTAGAAATTGAGGCAACAATGCTATGTTCCTTGGGTTGCTGTACCCTTATTGTATCTCTTTAAAGGTATAAAAAATGAAACTTGGTATAAAATTTTCAGAATGCATGGATTCATGCTATTATATGTCTTTTAAGCATTTAAAATTAAATTCTTTTAAAATTAAAGTTTCAAATGCTCTAATTTCTTATTGCTGTAGTTCACATACCATTTATTATTTAATGGTTAATCTTCCTTTATTTTTCCAGGACCCTTTTTTGTTTCTATTGTTTTCTTCCTTAACTCATATTCTTAGGAATTCAATCTTAACAATACCACATAACCATCTGTATAATTTTTTGGGGGGGTGGCTACCAGAATCCCAGTGCATTTCAACATTTGGTATTTTATTCCATAAATTTATGTCAGGGCCCTTCAATACTCTCCTCTGACTTTTGATCTGTAACAGCGTCCATGATTGCTGCTTCTCTTATCATGTCAAAAGCCTTTTCAGGGTACATAAATGCTACACACAATGGTTTAGAAAACTAGTTCAGTTTCTCCATTAAATGATTTATGGACTCAAGATAGCAGAGGATAAAACAGCTTTTCAAAGTGGATTTATTCTTTGCTTTGATTCACTATCCAGACAAATGTCTAGTCAAAAAAAGGAGAAAAAGAAGATATTCATGGGTATATGATTAACAAATGTGCTTCAAAAGCCTTGAAATTACTTTTAATTCATTCCATTTTATAGTAAGCCTTTAAAACTGTGTTAAAATTAACCCTGAGGTCTGTGCTTTCTCAGGGAAACATTTTTAAAGTATGCTTATTATTTAAATTATCCATCTTTCTCTCAAGTTAGTATATCTACCTGTGTACAGATTCATTTAAACTATTTTTGTAAACAAGTGGCAATTACAAGTGAAGTGATCAATTTTAAAATGAAGTGCCTATTTAAAGAAAAAGTCATCACAAAACAAGAAAAGCCTTTATAGAAAATATTCAAGCAATATAATTATTCATTAAATTAATACTAGGGGATCCTTTTCTTCATTTTAAGAGTATGTGGAATTTCTTTTAATTAGCTATGGTAAGACATGCATATACTGAAATAATTTCATGAAGGATTGCATTGATCCTTAGAGATTCCTAGCAATTGAAGTCATAGCATGTCACACAGGGCCACCTGGGAATGCACTAGTGTGGGTCCAGAGGGAGGGAGAGTGAAAAGAAATGAGGGCAAAGCCTTTATTGTGATTTTTGCTGGAAGAAATAGATGAGAACCAGGTATATGGGCCAGGAAGGTTTAAGATTGGATAGACTGAATTTGGTGGCATCTGGACTGCAGGGCTTGTCTGTAGCTGTCTGGTCCCTGGCCCTGGGATGATTAAGGCCCATGGATAGTGGCTCAGAGTGTGAATGCTCTGAGAGAACTGGATAAAGGAAGCCCTTGGAGGTATGGACCCTAGATGGATAGGTTTACATGCCAAAGGAGTGTTCAAGGATGAGTTATTTGGTTTCTTTAGAATTGGACACCCCTGAAAGTCTAATTCCTCCAGATTGCACAGCCTTGTGCACCAAACTATCATAAATGCATGATTAATGCATTTCTTGAATTGTAAACCATGTATAATCAATGAAAATCTTACAGATAGTATTTCCAAAATATATAGAAGATGCTATCCAAGAGACATCATGGTTAGACCATTAGTTATATTATTAGTTGTAAAAATAATATAGTGCTTAGTTTTTTGATCCTAAACTGTACATTAATAAAACCAATTATAGTTTAGAGCTAGTTATCCTTAGTAAAGTCCTTTTATAAGAAGCGTTTTGATTTTCTTACTCATAGTCTTGGGCATGTGCATTTCCTTGTATTAGAGAGAAAAAGACAGTCAGAGAAGTTAAATAACTTCCTAATACCGGTGCATCAGTGAATGGCAATGGGAGCCTAATATTCTAGCTCTAAGTCTCATTGTCTGCCCCTGTGCTTTTCTAACTACACCTGTGGCATAGTAGCAAATGGTTAGCAATTGTTTCTGAGGGCTAAAACTATTAGTGGGCTTTGCCCAGGTTCCTGATTATGAAGAAAACTTGGGGAAGTTGAGCATATTTTGAATTACTTTTGTTTTCTCTCTACACTTTAATCTTTTCTTGACAAGATCAGCCAATTGTTTGATTTTTTTATTAGTTTTTTAACCACTGTACTCTGAGAAGAATGAAGGAAGCAATGAAGTTGGAGCGGTGGTGGAATCTGGCGACAGGAATTCTATACTTAGATAATATTACTCTTCAGCAAAGCTGGTAATGTGCTGTCTTCTTTGATTAGGATGAGACCTGTTGTCAGGATGGCCATTAGGCTATGAGAAATGAGTTACAGAGAGTGTGAGGACAACGCAGAAAGGTCTGAGATTGTGTCATCCCTTAAATCATTGGGAATCCAGTGGTTCTGCCAACCTCAAGGCTGAGGTCTGAGGTTATGTTGCTTCTACAGGAAAGACTCACCAAGATCTAT
The DNA here is from genome assembly GCF_000247695.1 of Heterocephalus glaber. The sequence goes on from NW_004624839.1 coordinate 2,273,604, forward strand.
TTTAAGCACACCTATGAATGTGATTCATTTTACTTGTTGTTTTCTTAGTCCACTTATTCAGCTGAAGTGTCATATTGCACAATAATGGTATTAAGAGTGTAATAGAGAAGTTTGGTTTGAATATATATTATATATATGAATGATATATATGATATATATGAAATATATATATCATATATATGAATGGTAATGAGACAGATGTTTTAGATTTATTGAGGAGAAAGATTGAGGAAGCTATTTGTGAGGGGTACATTGCAGAACAAATAACAGTTGGATTAGCTAAACATTTTAGAAAAAGAAACAATACAAAGGATTTTGTTAGAAATGGGATTTAATAACACATTGATCAAGAATGGAAAGGAAATGGAGATATATGTTATAAAATATGTCGTGTTGTCCTGTGTATACAAAAATGGTATGGTATGCTTGGGAAGTAAAGAAAGGAGTGATCAAAACACAGCAGAGAGTAAAGCAGAAGTTATAGTTTAAAAAAATCCATGAAATTGCATTTCTACTAGAGCTGTTGAACAGAAGTAGCATATTTATCCACTTTGTTGATTGGGAAATATGAGCGTTGTTTGTTCATTTGATTTGGGTTGGTTTAACAATTATTGACTACACCCGTGGTAAAGACCAGATAAAGGTCCTCGCTGAGGGAGATGCAGTGGTGGTCACACTTCCTGGTATCTTAGTGATGAACAACATATCTTAGGGACACTTTCCAGTTCCTATTATCCATGTTTTTCTTCTATGAAAAAGAATATGTATCAGTTAATCAAATATTTCATATTGTTGTATGGCTGCATTTTTTCTGATATCTCTTATCTGAATCTCTTGTTATGTATTGCAAAACACCTGGCCTAAATTTGTAGTATTGTCAAATCTTAGAGTTCAGCAAGGGAAATAAATGATTAGTCAAAATATGCAAAGTCAAATGTCATTATATCATTCTAAGTACTTTTACTAAATTTTGCTTATTCTTACCACCTGGTTTGTCCTCTCTTCAAGCCAGTATAAACACATGCCACATTTTCATTGCAGAACTTTCTTTTCACCATTTGCAATTAAATTTATTTGAATCTAATTTTACTCTATTTATCTATTTGTTTATCTCCATGTCTGTATTTTTAAAGGAGTATGCATTAATGTACTAAACTAATAAGAGAATATGGCAGTTGGTGCATATAACTTTTTGTAGTGTTTCAGAAGATTTCTCATTCAATGATGATTTCGAAGAATGTTCCCTTCATGAGATGATGGTCAAGGATCTAAATTTATCTGAAGATGTAAAGAGGCACTATTATTTACACCAGAATGTGCATTTTTAGAGCACTATTTCACATTAAATTCGCATTCTTCTTGTAGGATTGCAAAACGCAATACCATAGAACAGGTGGCCTATTTTGTAGAAATGTATGTTCTCACAGCCCTGCAGGCCCGAAGTCCAAGATCAAAGTATCTGCATGGCTGGTTTTGGTGAGGCATCTCCTAGTCACCATATTGTTGCTGTTTCCTTGTGCATTTGTTTCTTTGTTTGCTTTTCTCTGTCATCTCATGCCTGGCATCCCTTTTTCTTATAATATACAGCCATCTCAGATAAGAGACCTACCCTTATGATTTCATTTTACCTTCATTACTTCTTTAAGTGCCCTATATCCAATTAGTCACATTGAGTTCAACAGCTTTAACATATACCTTTTGAGGGTGCACAGTTCAGTTTACATTAGTATCACACAAATTCAGAATAAAAATCCAAAACTTCATTCATCTGAGCTATGAATGTTCTTCAAGATCTGCTAGGCAGTCAGCAGGCATGGCTATTACTTGTTCTGACCACCTCATGCACTGAGTATAATGGATTTGAAATAGTATTGGTGCTCAAGCAGCTAGAAATCTCATGTTGGTTTATATTACAAATTTGATAGCATGCACTTTTTTTTTTTTAATTCTTTGTGGGGTTTTTTGGTACCGGGAATCGAACTCGGGTCCTTGAGGTTGCGCAGCAGGCAGCGAAACCACTGATCTAAATCCCCAGCCCAGCATGCACTTATTGGAGATGAATGAGTCAGATTAACAAGAATTAAGAATATTGGGTGCCTTCCCTGAAATTTTATCTAGTGACCAAATTACATAGTACAATTTTAAAATTTTGTCACTAAGTTAGCTTACTCAGGGGGACTGACTTAGCATAAAATGAGTACATTAAGCAGCTTTACATGGTAGTGATTAATAATTGAACGCATCCTTGGAAATTAGGTCTACAATCATTATGGCTCAAGTTTCAAGCACACCCTGTTGCTTCAGAATTGAGTATTTGCTACTTACTGCAATAATTCAACGTTTTTCTGGTCCATTGTGTTGCTTGCGAGCCTTTAATTTCTTAGAACTCATTTTCTGTTATGATCAAATGTTTTGGATAGTTCATGGGATATAATATAACCAAATTTTACCTTATAACATTTTATTCACTTAATTATGCATTTTCTCTTTTGTTGTGGGGTAAAGTTTTATACCCCGTCTCTGAATTACTTTCATCAGTTTAAAAAAATTTATAGGATTATAATTATTTTATCCTCTTCATATATTAGATATCTACTAATATGTTCCTTTATTTTCTACTAGCAATTAGTCATCAATTAATAACACTTAGTTGATAAAATCTTTAAAATCATTCATTTATTTATTTGATGATTATTGATAGCTTGTTTCTTTTATTTTTTACTTCATTAATTTTTCCTTTTGGTTTTCATTATATACTTTCCACTACATTAGATCTATTCTGCTATTTTTCTTTCTTTTTGTGACAAATGCTTAACATTCTAGTATTTTTGGTTTTGTGCAAGAAATGTATAAGAATACAAATTTTTACTTGCATATTGGATAAAACATTAATATTATAGAAACAAATTTAGATTAAATAAAATGTGCAGAATTAAAATGTTTAATTCAATGGGTTTTGACAATTTGATATATCTGCATGTGTAAGTTATAGAAAGTGCTTATCACTGAAGAAATTTCCATCATACCTCTTTGCAGACACCTGCACCCTGCTCAGATGCAACAATTCTGAATTTTATTATAATAAATTAGTGTTGCCTATTTTTTCACTTCATATATATGGAATCATCAAGCAGTTATTTTTAGTGTCTGACTTGTTTTATTCATTTAACACATTCAAACATGTCGTTTTATGTATTTGCTTTTTATTCATTCTGATTTCTTCATAATATTTCATTCTACAGATGTACCACAAATCACTGATTAATTTGTTGGTGGAAACATGAGACTTTCCAGCTGTGGACTATGGTGAATAAAGCTGAAATGAACATTCATGGTCATAAGCCCTTTTGTAAACATATGCTTTCATTTTTCTGGGAAATACCTAGGAGTGAAATTGCTGTAATATATTAGACATATGTACATTTCATTTTATGAGATGGTCAGTTTTCCAAAGTTCTTGTGCCCTCTGTCTTCTCAGCAGCAATTGGTAATAGCTTCATTTTTCATACATTTTCTCCAACATTTCATATTATGAAATTTTTTAACCTTTAAATCATCTAATAAAAATTCAAATGGAATCTATTTGTAGCTTTAGTTTTTTAAACACTGATGGGTAAAGATATGAAACATTTTTTCAAGTACTTATTGACTATTTGTATATTCATTTGGTGAAATGTCTGTTGAGATATTTTTATTATCACAATGTTTGTAATATTTGAGTTTTCTATATTACTTTCTTGTATGAATTCTTTATATATACTTTTTAAAAGTAATTTACTAGATATGGGTATTACAAATATCCCAGACTGTGGCTTTAATATTTATCTCAGTGGTATCTTATATTTTGGTACCAGGATCGAACTTGGGACATTGCGCTTGTGAGGGAGGAAGCAGAACTACTGAGCTAAATCCCCAGCCCAATCAGTGGCATCTTTCAATGAAAAACACATTTTAATTTTGATGAAATATAATTTATCTTTTTCTTTTGTGATTAGTGAATTCCTTAAGTTTAAAGTTTAATGCTTACTTTGTTACATGTTAATATTTTTATAGATATCAGGTGGCAGTACATATTTTTTATTTTATATAAAATTGTTTTAATAACTATCCTTTTATTATTTCTAAATTAGTCAGTCTTATTCAGAAAATCATATTAGTGAAGGCTTTCGTAATCAAATTTGCCAATTGCATTATATTTTACATTTTTTATCCACTAATAAATATTTCACATGTTCAACTTCTCAATTTTTGCAGATGCATATTAAATTCTGTCTTATTTGTCCAGCTTTATTGTATGAGTTTGTGGCTAGAAAGAAGAAAGTACTGAATTGCGTTTTCCTGATCAACAGATGTTGCAATGTTGTGTCACAGTAGCATTTTCAGTCTGAAATTCATTCTTTTTTTGACCTATCTATCATGTTTTAAGTGAATTTTATAAGGTACATGTTTTTATACTAATTTTTGTACTCTTGTGTCATTTTTATATGTATCCATTATATATCTGCAATTTTAAAATGTTATTTAATAAGTTTTGACCTGAGATAAAATTATTTCTATATTATTCTTTGGTTAGTTTTGAAACTATATGGAATGTTCTAAATTTTTAAACAATTATCTTCCTGTCTTTAACTTCTAAACTGTAATTTATTCTAGTAAAGTGTTTTGAATATCAACATTTTCCTTTTGTACATTAGATAATATTTTAATACACCTCTACTTTAGTTTGTGCTTATATTATCTAAGAGCAATTTTTAATGTTCATTAAATTTGCCTTCACAATTTTACCAATTTATATGCCCTCTTTCATAGTTGTTTGCTTCAATTTCCCTTAGATCCACTTTTCTTTTTTGTTAAAATACATCATTGTTTTATCTCTGTCACTAATTTCATAGTCTGTAGGTAAAAAAATGCTTAGTTTTTATTTTGTCCTCCCTTATAATGTACAAATATTTAATTAAAAGATAGAAACTCATTTCAGGATAATGATTACCTCTCAGATATGGATAAGTGAAATGGGATTTCTTGAACAAAATGTGCATTTTAGCTTTCAGTTATGCTTCATTTCTTCCAAAATCTTTTAAGTTAATACAATAATATATATGGTAGCCCTTATAAAGAGAATTTTGTGTACAATATATGAATGTAATATTTGAATTTTTATCTTTGAAAGATGACACAGTAGAAAAGGATAAAATAAGCACAGCATATATCAATATATGTATATTTATATTTCCACCTTGCCTTTCCCATTGTACTGTTTCCAATCACTTCTCTCTAAGTAGCAGGAGCAGAACAGAATGTTCAGTGTCAAGCACTGGAAAACTCTTTGTTCTCCACACATTTTGTCTTTAAAGATGAGACACATTTTTCTCATATTATATCATAATTAATTGATACATTGTTCTCTTGAAATTTCATTGACTTTAAGCATTTGTCTTTAACACCAAGAGTGTGAATAAAATATTCCTTGCAGTAGGCTGTTCATTTTTAAGCATTAGTTCATTAATACAGTCAGAACTGGGCCAGGGATTTAGCTCAGTGCTTTCACCACCTGCTGCTCAAGCTCAAGGACCCGAGTTTGATCCCTGGAACCAAAAAAAAAAAAAAAGAATTGCTTAATACAGTCAGAACTTTTCTCTATCATATTATGATTCAAAGATCTATGTGTTGCTGTAAAGGTGAAGAAATTAAAAATGGCAGAGGAAGGAACTTCTGCAATTATATTTAATAGAATGGTTTGGAGAGACTTTTCCTTGAATAATTTCTTTTCAGTTTGAAAAGGAGATATATGGATATATAATATAACCACATGTGTACAAACATAATATACAAATACATATAAATATATATATAATAGGATATAATGTTCATGTATGTGTACATATATAGATATGCTATATATATGCATATATATGTATACATATGAAAAACTTTGTCTTCTCAACTTGTTTCCTGCCATATGTCATCTTACATATTTAAATGAAATCAACATCCAGGCTTAGGTTTCTAGTTTTGTGTATTGTCATGATTTGCTATAATTGGGATTAAGAAAGTATTTTTGAGTTGGAAGGTAAATTAATAGTTTAATTTTGTGTTTTTGTAATTGCAGTCAAATTCTTTGAAAACATAATTAAAAATAGAATTATTGAGTGATTTTTTTCAAGCTTACACCCACTGATACGTATGCTTTCATCAACACACCTGCATGCCAGTGGTCTTTCACACCCATCGTGGCTCTTGCACTTGGCCCTCAGGAATGCAGGTGGTGGAGGTCATAACACACTGTCCTGCAGAAGCTGTTTCAGAACAGAAACAAAGACAAAGTAGAAATGAGAGATTCTCTTCTTGTTTGTGTCTACTAGTTCTTCTGTCTTTTTCATAAAGCTTCACTGAAAAGACTCAATAACATTTCTTAATTTATTATGCCAGATTAGAATTAAATTGTTTTAACACAATTATAATGTGAACATACACATATTTGAAATATATTATGCCACCTTCTGGTGATTAGTTCTTAGTTTTGAATTTCCATCCATATATTATGAAGCCAGAAGGGAAAATAGAACTGAAGAAAAAGAAAAACCTTGGAGCTTGAAATTTAGAATCTGAGTGAATAGAGTTTGAATTCTGCACCCACTTTGTACTGAATTTGTGTTTGAATTATTTAGAAATTAAATTATAGTTTATTCTGTGTTTATATTTGTGGAAATGCAATACATTTTAGCATACATTCACTATATATATACCCCATAAACATACATAATAATACACATGAATATATAGACATGTACATATTTCAGTGAGAAAAGCGATAAGTATAGAACATATATGCATAAGTACTTATACATTATGTATAAATACACATAAAATGTTTTGATATATTTAGAAAATTTCCAGTAAGGTGTGTAATCAATATTTTATTATGATTATAAAGTCTTCCTTTACATTTAAAATTGTACATATATTTTTATTCTATTTCTTAGAAAACATGAAGAATACATTACTATCAGAGAAATGTGAATTTTGAGAATGATTTCATTAATTTCCTCAAAAATATAATATTTATATATTTTGTAATATATAATATTTGTAATATTTATAATTATTTTGTAATAAATATTTATTATGTATCTTCAATGTAAAAAATTATATCCCAGATGCTGAATTTAACAATGTTAAACAAAATAAACCTAAACTTTTTTCCTCAGAGCCTTTAATTCTAGTCATAAAAAAAGATAATATAATAAAATACACAAAATGAATATTTTTCCTCCCATATATAAATGATGATTAGAAAAAGAATAATGAGGAAAAAGAGCATAAATTTTTAGATAGGTTAACTGTGGAACTTATTGAAATGAGCTTATTTTAGTAAAGATCAGAAGCAAGTGATAAATTTTCATACAGCTTTCTGAAATAAGTATACTAACGTTTTCACCAAGTACAAGAGTTCCCTATTGTTCATATTCACATCAACAATTGTTATCTGTTGTCTCTTTAATAACAACTATTCTTTAGAGCTATGCTTCTATTTTTTTTCCTGAAATATTTTTGATGCTGGACATTTTTTCATAAATCTATTGGCCATGTAAATGTCCTTTTTGAAAATTTTTCTTTAATTTCTTTGCCCATTTTTAATAGGTTCTTTGTTTTCTTGCTCAAAATACTAAAAGGGACTTCCTGTATAACCCAGTAATCCAATTTCTGGCTATATATGTAAAAGATTTAAAATAAATATGTTGATATGTTGATGATATAGGTATTTGGACTCCAGTCTTGGTCAGCTGTCCTATTGTTGGATGCAGTACCTGGCACCCACAAATTAAAGGAGACGTTTATTTAGCTTAGGGTTTCAGAAGATTCAGTCCATAATTGGCTGGCTCCAAGGCACGGATATCATGACAAAAGTGCACTGTGGGGCAAGATTACTGGTAAAGCAGAACAGTGCCAGAAAGATTTGGAGCAATAACCAGATATGGATCCCAAGGCCAAGCTTCTATGACCCACCCCTTCAAACCAAGAAGTATGCTTTATTAATCTCAAGGCAGCTCCCTAGTCATTCAAAGTGACTACTAAAGTTAATTCCTATTTTTATTGCTGCATTATTCACAATTGTTAAGTTAAGGAAACAATCTAAGTTGCATGAATAGATAAATATCAATGGATAAATGGATAAAGGAAACACACATGTGTGTATGCTCGAACATGCATGTGAATGGAATGTTATTTAAACCTGAAAAACAAATAAGCTCTTAAAATTTGACACAGCATGAATGACCCTGCAGGATATTATACTCAGAGAAATAAGCCAGACATAGAAAAAATTACATGACATTATATATATATAAAATCTAAGAAAAAATTTAAGTATGGAAATATACAGAGATAGAGAACAAAACAGTGATTACCAAGGTTGGAAGTTGGAAAGGAGATATGGAGACATAGACTAGACAATAAAAAGTAGTAGATGTGGGCTGGGGATTTAGTTCAGCGGCTCCATGCCTGCCTCGAAAGTGCAAGTTCCTGAGTTTGGTCCCCAGTACCAAAATAAAAAAAAAAAAAGTAGCAGATGAAAAGAATGAATAAGTCTAGAGAACTAATGTATAGCATAGGAATAAAGGTATTTAAAACATCTTTAAAAAAATTTTTTTAATCAGGGTCTCACTAAGTTGCTAAGATCCTCTGACTGAGCTCAAACTTGTGATCCTCCTTTGGAGTTCATGCTAAATGAGTAAATTTTAACTTCTCTTGCCTCTAAATAAAGAAAAACCATAAAGATTATTTGAAATGATGGGAATGTTAATTTGATTATGTATGATAACTTTTTACTATTTATTTGTGTCTCATAATGTCACAATGTATACTTTTTTTTTTGATACTGAGGGTTGAACTCAGGACCTTGTACTCGCAAGGCAGGTGGGGAAACCACTGAGCTAAATACCTGGCCCCTCACAATATATTCTTTAAATATACATGTTAAAACTTTCTTGTAAAGGAAAATATGGTATATTTACATGATGAGATATTCTTTAGCCTTAAAATAAGGAAATTCTGTCATTTGTGAAAGTACAGATGATTCCTGAGTACACTATGATAAGTGAAATAGCCAGTTATTGATAAACAAATACTATGGATTTTCCTTTGGTGTGAAATCTAAAAGAATCCATTTTTTAGAATCAGGGGAGAACAGTGATAAGTGGAGGCTGAGGTGGGACAAACAGGGAGATGATGGTCAAAAAATATAACATTTAAGTCAGATAGGAGAGATAAATTTTTAGACATCTATCACACAACTTGGTGATTATATTTAATGATAGCATGTTTTGTGATTCCAAAATAGCATAATAAATATCAAACATTCTCACCTCAACACATAATTAGCATTTGAGGTTATGGATGGGTGACTTATGACTTAATTATTCTACAAGATATACATATATAATAACAGCATTGTGTACATCGTAAATATGTTGAATTAAAATTGGCCAATTTATAATAAAAACTTTAAAGGAAATGAGAAGGAGAATCATTTGTTAGAGATTATTCTTGGCAGAGGAACCAGCCAGCAAAATGTCCCTGACTCATGATCATATACGACTTCCAAGCAATAAGAAGTGGAAGCTGGTTTGTTCACAGCTAGGTGAGCACAAGAAAGGCAGGAGATAATATCAAATATTTAATGACTGTCTGATTTTGAAGGTATTTTGATTTCTTCTGGGTATAGTAGGAACTTCTCTTCTTACTTTTAATATAATAGAGCTGAGCAGGAAAGTAAAGTAAACTGATGCAAATTCCAACAGTATCTGTATGACTACTCTGTTGAAAACTGACTGAAGTAAGAAAAGCACAGAAATGGGGAATCAGGTTAAAAGATCAGCCCCCAATCTACTTGAAAGCTGAGGGGGTGGGTGTCATGGACTAGGGTGGTGAGACTTGGACAGATCCTATATATATATATATAGTAGAAGCTAATAGGATAATTGATGGACCAGATGTGAGATATGAGGAATACAGTAAAATCTGATGATATGAATATTGGCATCAACAAGTAGAAAAAGGAAGCTTTCTAAGATGTTACAATGATGTGGAAGATCAGTTTGCAAATAAAGGCAAGAATCAGGGTTTCTCTTTTGAATTTGAAATACTTAATAGTCCTTCAAGCTCACTAAGCAGCTAAATAAATGAGTCTGGGTTATAGAGAAATGTCTCAGATAAAGATCCAAAATTTGTGAGACTTTAGTTCACTTTTAGTTTATTTAAAATATGTGAATAATGAAATTGTCAAAAGTATAAATGTCAGTAATGAAGTAATTAAAGAACTAAAATTTGTAATGCTCAAAATTTTTGAAATTAAGGAAATACACAGCAACTACAAAATAATACTAAGAAATAGTAACTGGAAATTGCAAATAGGGAGAAATAATCAGAGATGGAAAGACATCCAATTAAGTGTAATATTCTAAAAGCCCAGTGAAAAATTGTTTTAAGTAGACAATCATAAGCTATGTTAAATGCTGCTAATAGCTGGCTATCTTTTATTCATTTGGTGTTCTTGATGATCCTGAAAAAAATCAGCTTGAAAACAGTGTTAGGGCATTAAAAACTAATTGGAATGGATTTCTGAAAAAGGGAGAAGAAATATTGATACAGAAATTATAAATGATGTATTAGTCCATTTTGAAGTACTGTAACAGAACACTTGAGACTTGAAAATTTGCATAGAAGAGAAATTTGTTCTCTAGCAGTTCTGGAGACTGGAAAGTACATAATCAAGGAACTGATATCTAATGAGGATTTTCTTGATGTATCTTCATATATTAGAAGGTTGAATGTAAAACAAAGTAGAATGCTCTCTGTCCTTATCTGGCAAAGAGCAAAAGAGAAAATTCAGTTTCATAATTCCTCTTCTTGTGAATACATAAAATTTCTTTAGAAAAAAGTTAAACCATATTTGAGTTGCTTGGAGGTATATATATGTGTGTGTGTGTGTGTGTGTGTGTGTGTGTGTGTATATATGTGTGTATATATATGTATATATTACAATTTTCTTGGCTTTTGTGCATAGGAATGACTTTAGGATTTGAATAATTTTACGTTTTACTCGAATGATTTTTTTCAGTTGGTTGTCTGCTTCTGTAACAATACTTTTGAGACTGAGTAATGCATCTTGAACAGATTCACTTAGCATACAATCTGGTAGAGACCGGAAAGTTAAGGCATAGGTGCTACATGTGGCAAAAATTTTCACAGAATATCTTTCCATTTGTGGAAGGCAGAAGGGTGAGGAACACATGAAAGAGAGAGAGGAAAGGGAATTGGTTTCCCTCTTTTATAACTTACCCACTCCTGTACAATAGTGGTATGAATCATGGGGCAAGAGCTCTCCTGACCTAATCATCTCTCAAAAGCCTTGCCATTTAATATTGTCATGATGGCAATTAAGTTTCTACATGAATTTGGAATGAGAATATTCAAGCAATTTCAGCAATTGTCAGACATAGTATATTGACCTAGTTGATGTTCATTTTTACTAGGATAATTTACAAAGGTCACTATATAATTAGTCAAATCTACATAATACATGTTAGTCTGTTTCCTAGTGACTTTTTGTTATCTATTTTAATCTCATCAGAAGCAAGTTCTGGGTAATATTTTGTTTGTTTCAGGGTGAAACTGATTTTTTTGAAGTCCTAGTAAGAAGCTGTCAACTGAATGCGTTAAAAAATCCTTAACAAATAATTTAATCTTACAAATGTTTTCAAATACAAAAGGTACCACAGTTTGTGTGTGTATGTGTGTGTATACATGTGTATATGTGCAATTATGTGTTCAATTTGAGAATATAAAGATATAGGATTGAGCTTAGTTATTCATAAATAATCATTTCTGTAAAGCAATTTCAAATGATTAGGTAAAGGCTGAAAACAAATTATTTTAAATCACTTAACAGCTTTTTTGAAAATGTCAAGTGAGAACTACCTGTAAATTAACTTTTAAATTTACATTCATTGAAGTTCTACTTCAAGGTAGATACAATACCCATATTATTTTACACAGAGGAATTAAATAAAATTAATGCAAATTTTATGACCGTAAAGTAACCATAGAGAATCAGTTACAAAAGATGTATGATGTTAGCAGGACAGATTTAAATAATTTTATTTTAAAAACTAAAAGTACATTGAGAAGCCAAAGAATATAAATATCTTATCTGTTGTTTTACACAGAGTTGTAGAAAATTATGATTAAACTTACACATCAGTCAAGACCGACAATATAATTTGTAGATCCTAATGCAGAATGAAATCATGAGCACCTTTTTCAAAAATTAAGAATTTCAGATCTTGAGGTGTGGCAGAATGAGTACACATCATTGCCCTAGCACACATTAGTCCTGGATTTAATTTCTGGCATGACAGTAAATAAATATATGAATAAATAAAAAATGAGAATTTCTTGACTGCTACATTGAAATGACAGGTGAATGCCTAGGCCTTCTGAGCACATGACCTTGTTCTCTACACAGATGTTATACCCAGGAAACTTTCCCCAGGACCTCCTGATCATCCCTAGAGACCATGAACAAAACTCTCTTCTACTCTAGTCATTTTTTTTTTAACCACAGAGAAAGCATTCTTTCAGGCTGCACTATCTTCAATTCTTTTCAAGATCAAAATATTTTGTAATGATACCTTTCTTTGAATAGTTCAAATTCTCTAGATTTTAATGTCAATCTTATGCAAACCTGGATCTTCTTGTAAGTGAATTTTATTAAGTTTCAGAAAGTAAAGAAAATACATTTTCTACCAGTGGATTTCAACTATTGTACCTGAAGGTAGAGAAAGTATATATTCACCATACGTACTTTACATTCTATAATTATTTATTGAAATATTAACAAATATAACAATAATTTGATTCAATTGAATGTGTCATATCAAATCTTATTGGGTTCACCATGCGGTCTTTCCTGAGTGATTAATAATAAAACTGAATAATCTATTTGTCATAATTCACTCTTGTTAACAGTTTCAGCAGTGACTTTATAAACTGAGAAATTCGATGGAAATGAATTACGTTATTATCATCCCAAAATGAAATTTGTTAGTGGATTGTATGGGTCATCATTTGTTCTTCTTTGTCTTCAGTCACCCAATGGGTGATAAAATTATGAATTTTTAATAAGATGAAATATGACTGCACTTACATAAGGCAGCCATTTAGAGAGAAGTAAAACGTAGAAGGCATTAAGCTTTATAAAAGGTTTAAATACAATTAACTATAAATAGAGAAGTAATGCATAAAATTATTCCTCTTGTCATCTAAGAGCCAGAAGGTAAATGAATTTAAAAGTAAAACATCAAAGATACAATGCTGTATTTTTCTTAATGACTTATGGTTGTAGAAACTTTCGCTATTGCAATTGCATCATCTATTCTTTTTCTGTGGTTAAAAAACTACATAATGTGTGTAGTGATAAATATAAAGAGGTTTAGTTTTAAGTTTTCAAATATGGAGAAAATTTTATTTTAGATTATGAGAAAAACTGAGAATACATTAATTTTAGCTTCCTATACCAAATATAAATGACATAACTATTTGAAATTATGATTCCGTTATGCAGTATTATAAATTGAGCTTAATATCTTGAATCCCAAAATAACTACACATATGTTCAGTTTTAGAAGTTGTAAGTCTTTATCAATGCACTACTTAATATCATTTTAAACATAATATTTGAAATTTTTAAAAGTAATATATATGTAGTAAAATACAAGGAAACATTTTTAAAATTTATGATTTACTTGCAGGTTGTTCAAGAATTAAATTCTGGGGCTAGAGATATAAATAAGTAGTAGAGAGATTGCCTAGTATATGCCTAGGTTCAAATTCCAGCACTGAAAAAAAAAGATAAGTAAAAATAATATCTATAAAAGAATTTATATTGCTGGCCTTATTTTTCTTATTCCAATGTGACTCTGTTTTTGATTTCATTAATTTATGTTCTTAACTATATCATTTTTTTCTTTTAAATTCTGGGCTCATCATTATATTGTATTTTTATGAAGTTTAAAATTTGAGAAATATCTGTTCATTTCAGATGCCCATATTTGAATTGGGTCTTTAAATTTGGGGGGTCTGATTTTTTTCAGTTCTTTATATCTTCTAGATAGTAGTCCTTGCCTGAGGTACAGCTGCTAAAATTTTTTTCCCATATTGTAGGTTGTCTCTTAGCTCTGTTGATGGTTTCACTTGCAGTGCAGCTTTTTAATAAGATGAGATCCCAGTTGTTGATTCTTTGTGCTAGTTCCCGTGCTACTGAAGTTTGTTCATAAAATCTTTTCCTATGCCAATGTCTTCAAGAGTTCTACCTAACTTATCTTCCAGCAAGGTTAGTGTTTCTGTTTTAATATTTAGAGCTTTAATCTACTTTGATTGTTTAGTGCATGATGATAGAGATAGATATGCATCTAGTTTTAATCTCTGGCAGGTTGAAATCCAGTTTTTCCAACACCATTTATTAAATAGGCTATCTTTCCTCCACTGAGAGTGATTGCCTCCTTTGTCAAAAATGAGGTGGCTGAGTACATCTTAAGTTGTTTCTGCATCTTCTAATCTATTCCACTGGTCCTCAGGTCTGTTTCTTTGCCAATACCATGCAGCTTTTATCACAGTAGCTTTGTAGTATAGCTTCAAGTTGGGCATTGTGATACCCCCTGCCATGTCTCTGTTGCCCAGAATTGCTTTTGCTATTCTAGGTCTCTTCTGGTTCCAAATGAATTTTTGGATTATTTTCTCTAGCTCTGTGAAGTATATTGTTGGAATTTCAATTGAGATTGCATTAAATCTGTAGAGCAGTTTCAGAAGTATGGCCATTTTCACTATATTGGTTCTTTCTACCCAGGAACAAGGGATGACTTTCCATTTTTTCATATCCTCTTTGATCTTTTTTTTACTTCAGAGTGCTGCAGTTTTCAGTGTAGAGGTCTTTTGCTTCCTTTGTTAAATTGATTCCTAGATATTTCATTTTTTTGGATGCTATTGTAAAAGGAATTATTTCCCCAATTTCTCTCTCAGTAAGTCTGTTATTTGTATACAAGAAGGCTATTGTTTTTTGAGTGTTGACCTTGTATCCAGCTACTCTACTGAATCTGTCAATTAAGTCTAGAAGTCTTTTGGTAGAGTTTTTTGGGTTTTCTATGTAAAGTATCATATCATGAGCAAATAATGACAATTTAACTTCTTCCTTTCCTATCTTTATGCATTTTATTTCTTTCTCTTTTCTAATTGCTGTGGCTAATATTTCCAAAGACCCAATTCAAAAAATGGGAATCTGAAATGAACCGGCATTTCTCAGACAAAGAAGTAAAAGCAGCAAATAAACATATGAAAAATGTTCAACATCACGGGTCATTCAATAGATGCAGATAACAACAACACTGAGATTCCACCTCAACCCAGAAAGAATGGCTGCTATCAAGAAATCAACCCATAACAAATGCTGGCAGGGGTGTGGGGAGAAAGGAACCCTTCTTCATTGTTGGCGGGACTGCAGACTGGTGCAACCACTGTGGAAATCAGTATGGAGATACCTGAAAAACTAGGGCTACAGGTCCCATTTGACCCAGCTATTCCCCTGCTGAGTATCTTCCCCAAAGAATTAAAAGAATCATACCACAGCAATATATGTGCACCCATGATTATAGCGGCACAGTTTGTAATAGCTAAAGCTTGGAAACACCCCAAGTGCCCATCAACTGGAAACTGGATAAAGAAGATATGGGTATTTTTTATAAAATGGAGTAGTACTCAGCCATAAATAATGAGAAACTAGAGACTTTTATAGGTAAATGGATGCATATCGAGTCGATACTCTTAAGTGAAATAAATAGGATACATATGTGTAAATACAAAATATTTTCTCTGGTGTGAGAAACTGAAAGTGTAAATAAGGATTAAAATGATTAAAATGAGGGGCCAGGGATTTAGTTCAGTGGCACCATGCCAGCCTTGCAAGTGCAAGGTCCTAAGTTTGATCCCTGGTACCAAAGGGAAAAAAAAAAGAAAGATTAAACTGAATAATTGATGATTTGAAATAGGAAGAAAAGGTTCAAAGGGGTAGGGGAGTGGGAGGGGAAGGGGAAAGGAAAGAAGGGAAAGGAAAAATTATGAGAAAAGGGAAAAATGGAAACAAAGTCTTTGTAAATAGGGAAGGGAGGAAACGGAATGGGGAAAAAATAAGAACCAAGATACATCACATACAGGTACAAGTACCAGTGATAAATGTAAATGTATTGTACAGCTAAAATGTACCAATAAAAATTTAAGCAAAAATAAATAAATAAATAAATAATTGAAAAATAAAATAAAATTTGGATGCACGGTTCAAGTAACATTTATTCTACTTTTCTAACATAGGAAAATTATAAATACTTTCCATTATACCACTTTATCTGTCTCACAGGAGTTTGTTCTGTAGTATTTTCCTTAGCATTTTTAAGCATTGAGAAATATATTTCAATTATTTCCTCAGTACTTTCGTTTCTTGCTTTTGGATTTATTTTGCATAAAAAATAGGTCATCTGGAAGATAATGATTTTTGAAAAAAATTGTTAATATTTATTATATTGACAGTTGATTTTCCATTTTTGTAAACATTTCATATATATATATATATATATATATATATGAGTATACACATTCAGTTATTGCCTACATAGTTATTAGCATTTTTGTTTTTTTTTAAATCTGACCAGTATCATACATCAAGCACTACTTACAATATTTCAAGGGTTCTTTATTTATCATCTGTAATCTTTTTATATCTATTCCCACAAAAGTAGTAGTAGACATCCTTAGGTACTATAAAGAGAGAATATTCATTTTGACCTGCAGGCCTACTATTGATCATATTCTCCTACAAAATCCTGTTTTTTATTTTTATCTTTTTTGTTTTTGTTGTTGTGGTGGTGGAAGATATCTAACTCCCCTTATGCTTTTGCTTGGGTTTTGATTTTTGTTCATACCATAGGTGAATGCCCAGACATTTTCGTGAATTTACATACTGAAAGCCTTGGTCAGGTAAACTGTTTCTTATTCTTTCTGACCTCTCAGGCTTACATTTTATCAACTGATCCAGGCATAAAAATGAAGCTTTACTGCATATTTTTCCCAAATTTTTTGGCACACACTATTGAGGGGAGGTTTAGTTAAACATTCAACAGAGAAGTTAATTATGATCTAATTTCTGTTTTTCCATATTCATCCTCACCCAAAAGTTCAAACTATTTTTAAGTACTTTCAAGTTCTTAAACTATTTACTTTCCAGATATTTCTGAATATACAACAATGAGAAATGTTCTTTTCTTTTATCAATCTGTCTGAAGCATATGCATTTTATAAAACAAATCTATGTTCTTAAATGCTATTCTTAGGCCTAACCAGAGCATTATAAGGTAACAAGCCAGTAGTACATTATAATTGCCCCTTGGAAAATAACAGCTATATTCATGTCCTTGGCTTTATGATGGAAAGTGCCAAAGCTCAACTACATTGAAAGACTACATTTGATGTAGTAATATTGGTAAAGATATTTGCATTCTCGGTTCTCTAATATAAAACCTCTCATTGTTTTAATTTTTAAATTGACAACAAAAAATTCCTTGAAACTTTTCATGAGTTTTCCAATTTCTGATAGTGAGCATTATAAAACTGACTATTTTACCTGCTAGAAAGCTCAGAGCCATTTGAAATCCAACTGTTCCTAAGTATATAAGATCATATGACATGGTTCCTTCTTTTTAAAATCTTTTTCCTAGTGTTTCTCTTTTTTTATGAATGCATTTTCCAGATTCAAAAGCTGTATTTAAAATTTTTTTATTACTATATATTTTCAGTACATAATGTTTACTTTCACTGTGGGGAATTGGTACATATATGTAACACATATCAATTCTTTTCTTCTCCTCTGCCATCCTCCCCCCCTATTTTTGCCAGCATCAGATTCATTTATTTGTAAGTTCTTATAAAGTTTATTATCATACATATGGGTTAAAAATCAGATTAAAAACATATAAAACATATAAGACAATTATATTAACTCAATGTATACTTTTAGATATATTGCCCACTCTAGATAACAATTTTTTTCTTTTTATTTTTATCATCATTTTATTCCAGAGATTTTCATTCAAGTTTTGCTAATAAGTTAAGGATTGAGCCATATCATAAAGTATAGCAAAAAATATGTTTCTCATCACATAATTGCATTATTGCTGGTCATGACAACTATTGAAGTGGTTTAATAGGAAATTGCTTTTGAAAATAACTAAATTAAGTCATTTTATTCATGTCAAAATGTGTACTACATTGTTTTTTATCTTTAATAATAGTTTATGTTGTGTAAAGTTATATTGTTAAATTATTGGCTCGAAATAATTAGGAGCTTGAAATGAATTGTGGACTTCAGCAGCATTATGGCATTTTTATTTTTTTAAATTGAATTAAAAATTTTTTCATTATGTATCAGAAGATGGTAAATAAAATTTTAGTTGTTTTGGTTGTAAGTATAAATAGGCATTCACAATAAACTTGTTGTACAAATAAAGAACATTTTTACGTGAAGCTCCTCAAATTATATAAGAGGTCAGGGACTATGATGAATTAATATAAAAAATCTTTATATTGAATTTGGACTGAATATTTCTAAACATATTGTGTCTTTTTTTTTAGGGGGGTGTCATAGACAGTGGGGCAGGGAATATCCCTAAAATGTACCAATAAACTTAATGAATAAAAAAACCAAAAACACCTATACTAGCAGATCAGCTTAACTCTAATTTGCTTTTAAACAGCAAATGTACTTTCAAAATATAAGTATTTGCTCAACTTTATTCCAGTACTTTGACATTTTCTGTTGTCCTAACTCAATAATTTATTTTCATCCTTTTGATCTCATCTCACTTCCCTTCCTTTATCTGTGTTGTTTTCTCAAATAATAATTATAGTTAGATAATACTGACATTGTGTCTTAAACAATAGACCGAAATAGCTGAAAATTTAAGTCAATTTGCAATATGAAAGTTTTTGGAATTTTAAGTCTGCTTTTGATATACTTAGACATTTATTTAATTTCCCCAAGATTTCTTATACAAATTATTAGACATCTTATCTGGGCAATTTTTGCTATTATACCTGGTACTTTGAGAGATTTCATTAGTTCTAATCATACCTAATTTATTTAAATTCCCAAGAAACTTTCCTAATAGACTTGGAACTATTATATTGTGCTTAGTTAATTACTTTTTAGTAAAAATGAGCAGCAAGGGGCCCACATGGTAGTTTAGCAAATGGATACATTTGTCACCCAGATGTTCTAGTCTTGAGAAGAAAGTGTTTTGTGTCTTGGCAGTGCCGGTTAATCTCCAGTGGTTTATTTTTAAAGAGCTATGGCATAACTGAGGTCTGGCATTCTTATAAATGCTCTATTGGCCACATGGTAGAGAACTCAATGACTGATTCACATTTTTAAAAAGCAAAAATAGGATCATGTTTTAATTCTTTACCAGAATTAAAAACAAAAAACCTGAGTCTGAGTTTAGTAATCATAAAAATATTCAGGTCTATGAAATTATTCTCCATCTACACCATCACGGTGCTTTTTGTGTTAGGCCTCAAAGGCACCTAGGCTCAGAGGGTGAATTGAGGCTGAAATCCTAGAGGTACATTGTAGGCAACATGGGAGTAGTATTACTCTGTGACAGAAATTCCATTTGTCTCTTCCTGAAGGGACATTTTTCCTAAAATTTTGCTCAAACAGGACAGTTTTGAATGTGAATTTTTTCAACAAATGGAAATAGGCTATCTACTGATCAGCCTTAGATGTTGAAAACTCGGTCCTTTATGAAAAATTTGGAAGTTGAACTAAATGGCTCTACTGATGCCTGAATAAAGATGGTTTCTGGGAGATTGAAGTGAAAGAATATAAATATGTTAAAAGATGTCCTTAAGCACATTAAAATTCTAGAATTTACTTCATTAAACATCGATTGAGAAATAGGTCAGCGGCAAACAGTAAGTAGTTCAGAATGCCACTGGAGAAATGAGGGGGGGAGACATTTACAAGATGTCCTCAGAAGCAGGACAGTGAAAATATGTGATCAGTGAAAGTGGAATACCCTTAAAATTCCTAGTTTGAGGTAGTGGGCAGTTTTTGCTTGGTTAAGCTTAGCTTTTGCTGTCCTGTGATATGACTGTTATAGTAGTGTTTCGAGTTGCTTATTCAAGAACACAGGATGCAAAAGCTTCCTCAGGCTAGAGAACTCCTAAATGTGTTTTCAAAACATAATTGTCATATAATAATTTATGAAATAAATGTGCTGTCTCAATACATGTATTCATTATACAATGCTCAAATCAGGGTAATTAGCCTGTTTATTAACTCTAACATTTATCATTTCTTTGTAGTGGAAGCATTTAAAGTTGTTTTATAGCTATGCTGAGATATATACTACAGTATTATTAACTATAGTCACCCCTCTGCAATGGAACACCAGAATCTCTTCCTCTAATTTAATTGTAATATTTTACCTGTTGGCCAATCTCTCTTTATCTCCTTTCCTCTCTCCCCTCCTGAGTTTTTGGTGACCACTCTTCTATTCTTTACTTCTACAAAGTCAAAGTTAGTAGATTCTGCATATGAGAGAGAGCATGCACTGTTTATCTTTCTGTGCCTGGCTCATTTCACTCACAACAATGTCCTCCAGAGTTCCACATGTTGACTTAATGACAGAATTTCATCTTTTTAAATAGCCAAAGAGGACTTCTTTGTGTATATATAATATTTCCTTATCTACATATCTACTGATAGATATATAGCTTGATTGTTTCTTGATATTGTGAATAATTCTATGATAAATAGTGTATAAACATCTCTGCTGACCTCATTTCAATTTTTCTGTCTTAATTTCAACATCTTTAAAATAGTACCTTGTCAGTTGTCCCATGGAAATAATACTAGTAGAAAAGATGGGAACATATATAATAAGTTTTAGCTACTGCATAACAATAATTTTAATGAGCCTTTGCCATATCAACTTCATTTATTAACTAAATAGATTGCACAGTCATACTAGTCTAATTCCTTTTTTGTGTTATAATGGGAAGACAGGATATTAGATGTTTATTCAAGACATTTCTATTCCTAAATAGCCACAAGGTATTTGTAAAATGATGCAACTAGACTAGTCATCAGAGAAATGCAAATTAAGGTTGAAGAGCTTGAAGATTAGGCTTCACAGACTCAGGGAGGCAAGGGGGAAAAGTAATAACTGCCCTCCAGGGTCACTTTCAGCAGATACCACTTGTTCCCTCAGAATGGGGGTACCCCTATTTTGTACAGGTTGATCCCTAGGCTCCAAATATCCACTTCCTGGCCAAGAATATTTCAGAAGCACTGCTCCATAGTTTTCATCTGCCTGTGGTCAGCATCTGCTTGGAAAATGATACTGGTCCTTGACATAAATTGCTGTCCATTTTGTAGCCTTTAGCATCCAGTACGATGTTATTGGGTTTCAGGTCCCAATTGACAATGCCCTTGCCTAGGCAATGGTACACAATGGCCATAGTCTGCCAGAATAGTCTCAAGGCCTCCTCCTCCTGGAGGCCACTGGCCTTCCAGATTTATTGCTGCAAGTCTGCCTGACCTGCATGCTCTAGGACCAGGTATACTTGATCCTGAGTTTCCATGACCTGCAGTAACTGGGTGACATTGTGGTGATATAGATCTTTCAAGATCTCTGCCTCAAATCCAATGGAGCCAGGCTTCTGCCTGTTCGTTCATATCACTTTAACTATTTCAGTGTGCAGATGCTTGGCCAGTATCTCTTGGGCAAACTTTCCTTGGACAGTAATCTGTAGGACCCGATAGGCATCCAAGGTTCAGTCTACAGGACAGGAGATGGCCATCAGGCCCAACCATTGGGTTACTTTGCTCCATTCGTCACCCAAAGTGGGCACTGTGACATAGCAAAACTCCGTCATCTCCAAACCAAACCAATACCCAACTAACCACACCCACTGTGTATGAGTGTCAGAGGTCACCATCAAAGATCTCAAGGGGACCTACATCTCAGCCCAACCAAGGCCTTGTATAGCTAATCTTTGAAGGATCCTCCTGCTGGCTCTTTGTGAGGTTACAGCATGAACTGACCCAGTAACAGCAGGCCATAACCCACAATGATTACCTCACTCTTTGACCAGAAGGACCTTTTAATAATAATAATAATAATAATAATAATAATCATGAAGTTTCTTATTAATGTGAGTTTTGGAAATTGATACTTAATTTTTCTTGGAAATTAAAATTGTAGTATATTTAAAAAATAAATTGATGCTTTAATTATAATGATTTTTTCTACTTTTTTCATGATAAATTAGCCCCTGTATCCTCTAATGCATTCTCAGCATTCATCGCCCCAGTGTGATAAATCAGAATTCATTTTATTTATAGTGGTTAAAATATGGTACTGAGTGCATATTTCAATAACTTTCAACATCGTAGTTTGAGCTCTGTGGTAACTAGCTCATTGTTATACAGTTGTTCATATTCATAGATTTTTATAATGTGTTTGTCTAAGACAGTAAGCTAATAATAATAACAGTAACTGTTGCCAAGACCTCTGCTGAGCATTCTAGATACTCTCCTTAATTCTCTTTCTTTAACACAGCTCTTTTTTATTATCATCTAGAGGGGAAGACAAAATCCATTTAGCCATCTTTTGAAAATATAACTCATTTACATATGCATGTTCATTTAAGAATACTCTTTAGAATCATACTACATTTATACCCAAATTAAATATTGATGGGCTTTCACAAGGCAAAATTCAATTTTATTCCACATCTGGTTAAATTTCAGGGAAATGTTGAGAAGTCTCCTTATAAATAGCGATGGCTGAGAAAGCTTGTTCTCAAAATAATGTACTTTAAAGTTAGATAGAATTGAATTGAATACCAGGTCAGTCATTCTGTCACCGTTAACCTTGGCAGGTTAGCTCAGTCTATCAACAGCACCATTTCTCAGTCTTTAAAAGGAGGTACGTCTGCTACAGAGAACTGATGTGTGGCTTACCTACATAAATTTATATAAAATGTGTGACTCATCATAAATGAGTTTTCCTACTTCACCACCTCCTTGAAGTGCTAACTCATTCATGCTGTCATTCTTTAAAAAAAAAGATTTTTCTTAAGCATAAACTAAATTTCATTTTAAAACTAATGATTAGCAAGCTCAACTCTCTTCATTAAAAACCTCTGTAAGAGTTAAGGCAACTGTCAATCAGTGTTTTGGTCATTACTACTAGCAAAAACAAAGAAACAAAGCAAAAAGTCCCTTTTCAAAAAAATATTTTGATAAATACATGTTTGCAATACATAATGATTACATTCATTGCAGGAATTTGTACATGGACATAACACATCTTAATTCTTTGTATATCCTATTAGGCAGCTTTCCATCACTATCACAAATACTTGAGACAATTAACTAATGAAGGAGAAAAGCTTTTTTTTTTTTTTTTTTGGCTAACAGTTTTAGAGTTTCTTGTCTATGCTAGGTTGACTCCAATTCTGTGTGTCTGCAGTGGGACAGCACACCATGGTGGGAGTGTGAGGCAGGAAAATTCTGCCTCCAGGGCAGCAGGGCAGCCTGGAGCAGCCCTCCCTTTCACCTCTGCAGGATCCCGAATCCCGGCAAAGCCTGCCAATGGAGCCGTGAAGCACCCTGCACCAGTGCATGCCCCACTTTGGCCTCTACCAGTGATGGGAAGCAGGGCTGGAAATGAGTAAAGAAGAGGATTGCAGCCTGCCTTCAGGCCCCATGGTGCTACTGCCTGCTGGCACAGAAGTACGAGGGCACCAGAAACCAAGTGGCTCCAATGTAAGTGCAGGACAGCAGAGACATAGACAAAACTCAAGGAGACAGGGGGTCCAGAGATGCATCCTATGTGTCACTTGTGTCTTGATGTGATTCTCAACTGTCATAACTGGAGGGATAGGAGAGGGTAAGAGTGAATGGGGGGAACTGCAGGTCAAAGAAACATTTTCAGATGGACAGGAGTCCCTGGGAGTTCTACTGCAGAGGAGGGTGATGTCGACCACAGCCAAGAACAATGTCTGGTGCTTCAAAGTAAGCATCCATTACACGTGTCTCCTTGCATTTTAAGTGGAGATCCGTGAGAACCTACCCAGACCTAAATGGACACAGACTTCTTGGCAGTAGGGGACCACACAGGCAGGACTTGAATGGCTTTAGGCAGAAGCTGGGGAGGACATGGAGGCTGCAGTGCACCCAGTCTGCCCAGCCCAGAGGCCTCCACTCAGTGCAGAAGAGACTGGTCTAACTTACTGTAGGCCTTTCCACATGGAACAGTCAAGAGAGTACTTGGAGCCCCCTGGATCCAGAAGGCCCTGGGACTCTCCCTGCCCTGTTCTCTGTCACTTCTCCCATATTTCTGAGAGAGTGAAGAAGAGTCTTAGATGAACACTGTTGTGTTTCTTTTCATCTTTCCTGCACTTGTTTGAGCAGGGGGTGATGGTAACCTAGTCCTGGGAGTAAGGCTAGGAAAGTGGCTTCTGTCAAAGACCTAGCAAGGTCACCCCAGTAACAAAAAACTGAGAGTGCTTTTGAAAGGGACAAGACTCTGAGCTGCCTGGAGAGCAGAAATGCAGACTCCTGTGTGACACTGACATCGCTTGTTTGCCATTGTCACTGGTCCCTTAGGTGCTGCAAGCCTCTCTTCATCCTGGCTGCACATTCCCACAGTAAGGGACCTGTCTAGTGTGTTTTGAGGCAGGAAGTTGTGTGACTGTGGTCCCAGAGTGGCTTAGGAATCACTTGATTGTGTTACTGAGTCCCTAATTATGTCATGCAAAGAGTGTGGTCTTTCCAAAGGGATGTTTTCTTTTTTAGAGCAGCACCAAGGAACACTCTATCCCTCCAAGAGGCCTGACACAAGTCTGAGCCCTTCAGCAGATCTGAACTGTAAGGCATGTTGAGCAGCGAGCCAGATGTCCTGGGGTTTAGTGGGATAATTGATGGCAAGAGTCAGTAGTCAGAATGCCCTCCTGATCAGATAGGGTCTACCACTCCACATCCATTGTAAGCACAATTGCTACAGATTCCCTGCCCTGCCCTACAGAAGGCCCCAACTCACAGGCACTGATACTCCAGGTCAGTGTGGAAACCTGCAGATCAAAACCTTATCCCCAAAGAATGTGTCTTAATCTCACATGTGGCCCAAAGCAATTCCTCCTGAGGAGGCTGCAAAATCTAAATGAGACTAGTTGTGCCAGTCAGCTTTCTGTCACTGTGACAAAATGCCAGAGACAATCAAAGGAAGAAAGGTTTATTTTGACTCTTGGTTTGGGGCTTCACTCCATGATTGGCTGGTTCCATTGTTTCAGGCTGATGTTGAAGCTGAGTGGCATGAGAGAAGCATGAGGTAGGAGGGAGCTGCTCTCTGCTAATGGTGGGAAGGAAGCAAAGCATCAGTTTAACTCACTGGCATCTCACTGCTTCAGAAAATTTAGAGAGCAAATTGCTGCTTATTAAACTTCTGAGCCACCATAGCAAATTCTAATGAGTTGCTTATTAAATTAGCAATTTGCCATAATTAGTATGATTCATCAACTTCTCTTTTATTCTTAGCTTTCAGATTAATGACTAAAAACCCAAATTGCATCATGTGGATCTTCAAAGTTAATGTTACTAAGAAGCCACAGCCACTAAAGATAATTTGTACAAACATATGAAGAGTAATATTTCAGGGAACATTGTTTTCCAATATCTATGAATTTGTAGCTGCAAGGAGCACCATACCTGATGAGATCAGGTGCATTCAGGGTGGTATGGCCATAGACAAGGAGCACCATACCATTACTGACTTATATAACAAATATCATCTACCATATATGAGACTAGAAAAGAGTTTCAGCCCTTGGGAAGCTTCCATGAAATATATAGAATAACATTAGGTGCTATGAAGAAATAATAAAGTCATCCTGGAAAGTAGAGTGTTGAAGATGATTCTTTGGATTACATAGAGTGAGGTTGCTCTCATATGTCAAAGTACTTGAGCAGAGATTCTAAAAGAAGACTAAGTCACGCTAATATGTATAATAACACAACTCGGGCCAAAAAAAAAAAAAAGGAAGAAACACAAAGATCTTAAGGTGATAATGAGCTTGAGGTTTAAAGGCCTGCAAGGTGCAATAGGAAGCCAATTTGGTCAAAGGTAATGAAAAAAAAGAGGAAGGGTATGAACAGTGAGATGAAGTCCAAGATGTAGTCTGAGCCACATGATATTGAGACAGTCATGGCTCCAAGTGGCTGTTGAATTTTGATTTGGATAGGAAAGCATGGAATATTCTGATTAGAATTTTTTGATTAGAATGACTTGATTTATCTTTAAATGAATACATTGATTGTTCATAAAATACACTACTGGAGGGAGACACATTATAAAGCTACATCAGTCTAGGGGAAAAATGATAAATGCTTGCTCCTATTCCATAGTAAAGGAAGATGTGAGAATTGTTGAATATGTATGTATGTCAGAAAAATATATATGGAATATTAATGGAATGGAATTTGAAAGAGTG
Organism: Heterocephalus glaber; assembly: GCF_000247695.1. Next base: position 2,300,265 of record NW_004624839.1, read on the forward strand.
TCACCAGGGGCTTCATGGTGTTTGGCTTGAGTGACTCAAGCAATTGGTGAAAAAGTGATGTCTGTAATTAAGATGTGGAACACTGAGGAGGTTTGGTAGCTCGGGTTGAAGCAAAATGTGGACCTCATTTGACTTGCTTCCTAGTTTATTCATGTAGAAATGTCATGGAAGAATATGGGTATATCACTTTGAAGATCAACAGTGTTGGCAGGACTGGGGTTGGAGGAAGGTGCAGTGTTTCACAGGTGACAGTGCCTAGAAACACTGCATTATGGAGAATACTTAGACGGCTGTAAAGACATACAAAGCTGAGCTCTTGAGAATCCTAGAATTAAATGCCAGGAAGAGAAAAAACAGAGTTCAGTAGAAGAAAGAGCCACAAACAAGGGAACACATGGAAAACAATACAGAGGTTCCTCAAAAAATTTAAAATATAACTACCATACGACCTAGCCACCACATTGCTGTAGAGATAGCCAGAAAAAGCAAAACCAGTATGTCGTGAGACACCTACACTACAGTGCTGATTGCTGAAGCACTATGACCAATAGCCTGGACATTGAAACAAAGTAAATGCCTATCAATGAATGAAGAAAGAAAATATGGCATGTAAGCATGATGTCATACTCTTCACTCAAAAAAGAAAGAAATCTTGTAATTTGTGACAATATGGATAAATATAGAAGACAATGTTTTGAGTAAAATAATCAGGCACAGAATGACAGATGCTGCATGGTCTTACTCTTATATAGCTACTAATATAGTGGTTAGCAGAGACCGAGGAGGGGAAGGGAGAGATGAGAGGTTGGCCAACTTATACTATGTTGCACCCAGATAAGAGGAAACAACTCTGGTGTTCTGTCCCACAGGAGATTGAGTGTGGTTAATCAGGTTACATTGAGAATTTCAAAGTAACTCAATAACAGCATTTTAGATGTTCCTACCCAGAAAGAAATGATAAGTGTTTGCAGGGATGCAGATGCCAAATGTCCTGATCTGATCATTTCACAGTGAATAGTATTGGAATATCATAGTGTTCCCCACAAATGCATACTCTTTAGGTGTCAGAAACAAAATAAAAATAAAGAGGAGGACATAAGCAGGAATTAGAGGCAAATGTGGATGGAAGGAGGTTTATTTGTTTGTTTTAAAGATGGTAGATATTGCCACATATTTTTGTGCTGATGAGAATGATCAAGTAATGAGAAAGAAACTGGTAAAGAAAGAGAGGTGGGGTTTGTTGAGGAGCAGATTGGATGAACAAATAGGAATTGTTGGGATGCAGTGCACCACTGAAGGAGCTCATTTGTGGTAGGGGCAGCAGGTCAAGGTGTGAATAGTTAAGGAGGTGGAGGACGGAGCACTGATAATAGGAGTTAAGGCCAGTAGGCCAGTGGAGAGAAAGAATTTACGCATGTTTGTGCTTTTTTTTTTCAATGGATTAAGAAACATGACAATTAACTGTACATGAATAAGAAGAGGAAGTTGGACAAGCAAAGAGAATGTATGGATTATTGTCCTTAGGAGTAGGAGAATCCATTGATAATAGCAGTGTTCCTGTAGTAGTGCTACCAGGCAGCACCAAGGGCTGTAACATTTGTGGTACTGAAATTTGAGCAAAGATACCACCTCAGTGTTATTCCTCTCTCTCCATGTTCATCAGTTTAGGAATAGGTGCTAAGGATAAGAGAATTAATTGAAGCAGACCTAAAGCTTTACTTTAGATATGTACGCGAATTTTTTAAAAATGTTGAGAGAAATTTGTGGATTTTAATAGATATGATATTTTCACTACTTAGAGGAGAGGGTATTGTCCATAAAAATATTGATCATGCTTATAATTTTGTGTAATTTCTTCCCAAATAGTTTATAATGGTAGAAAAATGAGCTAAAGCTTGAAGTATTACACAAAACTTCAACATATGAATAATCCCACAGTGCAACTATCTTTGTGATATGCATTGTTAAAACATTTAATGCAGATTCAGTTTCTTGGTGTTCTTTTCTCTTGCCACAAGATCCATACTTATCCTGTGCAACACATGCGTCCATGGTGCGTTTTTACATTTCTGTCCCCATATTCTTTCATTACAATGCTATCTAATTAAGTTAAAAGATTTTAAATAAAGAAAGGAATTAGCTTCATGTTTATGTGAGCTTCTTTACATCTCTTCTTTCACCTACATACTAGTCTTCCACTCCATTGATTTGATAATTATTTTTAAAATTTTCAGTCCTCCTCACTTTTTCTTCCATCTTTTGCTTTTTATGGTGGTGATCAGTCTTATTAAAAAGAAGTGCTAGTTGTTTAAAATCATTTGGTTTTCATATATATTATTGACTATAATATTAAGATTCAGAGTATTGTTATGCATATTATAGTTGATTGAAGGCATTGTTTAAACATTGTGCATTTTCCTAAATATATATTAATAAATAAGAGGTTGATAATGATCTCCAGGATCTTTATTAAGGGTGAATTTTAATTAAGCAATGACACAGGCAAATACAAAAATAGTTGCACCTTACCACATATATCAGGGGTTTGTGCATGTATGTGTGTGCATTAAGTTAACCTTCACAATAAAAATACTACTACTGTTGATTGCGGGGGAGGAAACTTAGGCGAAGGGAAAAAAATGACAAATTCATGGACACCCTGAGAGTATATTGCAAGGATTGGATTATAAACTCTTAACGCATGTGTGGTTTGTGCCAGTGTTCTGTGACAGATGGTAACGCAAGAACATTACATTTATATTTAGAATAAGAAATGGTAAGCCACAGTTGACAAATGTATGAATATTCTAATAGATTTCTGTAACCAAAAATGGTCAAAATAATTGACATTATATGTATATATTGCATATAAATTATGTATATATTTGTTATTATAATTCAGTATTCTTGTAGTGCCACTTGATTCAAAAGTGGAGGGTCTCACTTCTGTTTATATTTGTATAAATTAAATCTCAAAGACTTTAGGTGATTATCACAGCATTTTTCTCTATTTAATTTCCTAACTTTGGATCATGTTTTATTGTTCTATTTCATTCCACCTCTCACAGTCTCAGGTGTTGTTTGAGCTGAAAATTCACTGTTCAAGGCTTTTAGGATTGCTCTGATATTTGCTCAGTCCTCATTACTTTTCTACCTCATAGTGGATAGGGATACATATGATTTTTTTTAATCACAGGACTCTCATTTCTAGAATGTATGATTCAATCTGCCTCTCATTATGTCTCATTTTCCTGAAGTACAGTATCAGGCATGTGTGTGACCTAGTGTGTCTCAACTGGCTTAGTCTTTATGAGTCATTCATGCTGATTTAAAGCAGGGGATTTCTGGTTTATCTGGCAGGGATTAGAATTCAATATGTCATATAGCAAACAATCACATGTATATATCTATACTTATATATACATATATATGCCTATATAAGTGTGTAAATATACACATGTTTATGTACACATGTAAGTTGAATGAAAAAATATGCAATTTATAAATAATAAGTTACCTCAGCAATTAACAAGTCTCTGGAAAAACATTTTATTTAGTGCCAAATTTCTTTTTTTTTAAATTATCCATTTGTCCTTCGTGTGTGCTTTACTATATTTTACTATGTTATTTACTATTATTTATTTATTATTATTTACTATATTTTGCTATTATTTACTATATTTTACTATATTTTAATCTCTGGTACTGATTATATAATATTGGGAAAGTCTTCTAAATCCTCTGGATCTTCATTTCTCCATCCCTATTTTAACATTACACTAAATACATTTCCGGCAAATATCTATGATTTTTTATACTTTATCACTTTAAATTTCCAAACTATTTTGTATTGTCACCACTTAAGGAAAGTTGTCTTGTTTTGTTCTTTGAATTCTGGGCTTTAAAATTGTAATAAAAAATAAGGCCTTCTTTTGGCACTCACGTAACCATGAGTTGCGCACATTGTTGCTGTTAAGACAAACATGTAATATGCAAGATAAAGTAGGTGAAAGGGAAATCCAAAAGAGAAAATTCACAATACAAAAGAGAAAAGACAAAATATTAGAAATTGGATTGACTAAAGAAAAGGTCATAATGATAAATCTTGGAAAGCTGTTGGAAATGAATATTTCTAGAAAAAAATGGAATTTTATAGCTAGTCACATTTTGCCTGTTATTATCGATTCAATACAGCATTCTTTTTCTCTGTAATTATTTTTCTCTGGATGTGTGAGAAGAGATTTGAAGTTTTTAAGCTCAGAGAGGCTAATGCTTTAATGAACAGCTTGTTATCAGGTGGCTCTCTGTCTGTCTTGCCTTCAGTTCCCAGCCTCGTTCAGCCAGGGGAGAACCTCTGTGTTACATGTAAACATCCTTCATACTGATACAGCTTCAATGTGTTAGTCCCTTAAGTTCTCATATTTGGTATTTAATTATCTATTAATTAAATCACACAGTTTAGAGAGGTTTTAGATTAAAGGAATATTAAACATCTGATTCACTTTTACAAACACTATACAATGTCAACTCATACAATGAAAGCATTAAGCTTTTAGGAAAATAAAATTTTCTATAAACTGAAAAAGAAATAACCAAACCAGAAGTGTAGGAATCAAGTATTTCTATAAGACCACTATGAAGTTTCATACACCCTCTCGGAGAATTAAAGTAGTCAATGCTTTATAAAATTACTTTGCTATGGTATTAGCATAAGAAGAACACTGAAGGTTTTAATTTTTATTTAAGTTTTTAATCTTTGTTATGCATGCTCTTTGGCTTATTGGACATTTTCTTTACTGATTTGGCAAAGTGTCTATCTTATTTTATTGTAGTTTACTGTTACTCTAACCCTTCCCAGTCTCTGTAGTTTGACATGCTGATGGGTTTAATTTGTGCTTTTACATTTACTCACACAAAATCTTTGAAAACTGTAAAGATTTGGTTTTCCATAGGGACTGTACATTTCTTGTCCATACTGACCACTCCAGAAAAGAAGTGTAAATATCTGATGCACAGATTTCATACTTTTTAACCTTTCTCTATTAACTAATCAAGATATTTATCCATGTAGCCATACATTGATTAGGATTATTAAATTTTATTTCTACATTGGGTGTCATTCAATGATATATCACATTTCACTTACAGAAGTACCTTGATACTCAACTTTACTGGTTCAGGGAGGTACAACAAGTGCCACAAGGGCAAGTACCAAAGAAATTATTTTGACTGAAAAGGGTGGCAGATCACAAAGAAGTTGACAGAGACAAGCTCTGGCTATGGACGGAATCCCAAACCAATGAAGAAAATTGGGTCAAGATTTTTGAATCATAATTCAACAAGAACCGAATTTGGCAAGTTTCACAGCAGTCCAGTACCAAGGTATGAGTGGATTTAATTTTCTAGTGAGGTCACCTAATTCACATTTTACTCCATGGTCCCCTGACAAATATTATAAGTACTATTTTACATACCCCTTTTTGGACACCTCAGATAAAGTCTAAAATACTGATAATGATATTTATTTACCCTACTGTGTTACATAGTTGTGATAAATGTAATAAATGGTACTTTTTTTGAGGTTTTCTTTATGGTCCCAAGTTATTGCTCTATGTAAAGAATTCTTTTTAAGGAGTGGTACATATACCCTGATGGCTAAACATCATTAGTATCTTTATACTAATGAAGATTTAGAAAATATATGTCCAATTATTTGACAGAATCTTTTTTTTTAAACTTGTTATTATTATTTTGGTACCAGGGATGGAAGTCAGAACCTTCCTCTTGCAAAGCAGGAGGGAGAATCCCTGAGCTAAATCCCTGGCCCTATTATTTTAAAACTTAAACCAAATAATGAACCCATTCCCTTTACTAAGCTATCTGAGAGCAATAGTTTTCCTTGTGGATTAGCAATTTTTAAAATTTTGTTTTTAAGGTAAGTCAAGGAATATATTTTCCAAGGCACTGTAAGACAGGTTTTTTCAATCCTCTTGCCCTGGTTCAAATTAATATGCATTATAAGGCACCCCTGAAAGGTAACTTTTCTAGAGTCAATTCTTTTTATTTTTACATCAAATACTGGGTTTTGAGTATTAGTTTAAGGTACTTTTTTATTCATTAAGTTTAATGGTACATTTTAGGTGTACAATATGATGACATTCATCACTGGGAATTTTTACCTTTGCATGATATATCTTGGTTCTTATTTTTTTCTCCATTCCCCTGACCTCTCTTCCACCCCTCCACCCTTCCTTATTTACAAAGACTTTGTTTCCTTAGGGGAAAAGAAAGATGAGATAATTTTAAAAGATTCACATTAATGAAATTTTTATAGAAGTTACTGAGAAAAGACATACTAACAACATTCTTCTTAAATGAGATTTTTAGAAATGCAAAAGTAATAAGTTGGATGAATCAGTTTGAGGACTTTTATTTAAATAACCATGATTTTGTAGGTAATTAGACATTGAATGGCAATAGGGTTATTCCTTTATTCTACTAAAATTTACGAGGTATGCCACCCTCCTAGAGGCTATCGTGCTCAGCATGGACAGAAAGGTACAGCCCCTTGGCCCCATGGAAATGAAAACCTCTCAGGCCTGGCTACAGTTAGATCAGCCAACAGCTACTGTGCTGTACTGAGTTCTATAATCAGATTGTCCTTTTTGAAGACCCAGAGACCTATACTTATTAGGACTGAAAGGTGACCAAACCCAGAGAGACTGTTCAGGACATCTATCATGGATACAGAACAAAGTAAACTCCAGAATCCTAATTAATTAATTTGCAGTTCTAATTAATTGTAATAAATGTGAATATGCAAAACATTCCCAATAAATAGATTCCCTAGGTATATTAGAGGAAAATCACCACTTCAAAAAGCACTTCTGAAAGAATAGAATAAAAGGACAATTTATTTTGCTGTTTTATAATAAATTCCTAGTTAAAATAGAACTATTGAGATAATCTTGCCAATAAGATCAAAGTAATTGATGTTGGGACAGTTTTCTTTTGGCCCGATTGTGCTTAATATCCCTTAATATCCCTTACATTTCCCCTCCACATATTTTTCTAGGTATCACACTTCATTAATTTTTAGGCAGGATTTCCCCGTATGTTGCTATTTGTGAATTCATGCTGTATTTTGTTATCAGGGGAATCTTACATTTATTATTCAGTGGTCAACAGTCATAATGTAGTTGTCATTGACTGAAAATGCGTAAATGTGTTATAACTTTAACTGCATGATTAGTGTTGATAGTGCTCTGTGGCTTGAGGTTGATGATTATTTAAAATACCTTCAGAAACTACTATATATGGGATCTCCAAATCATGATGCAAGGACATTTACTTTGTTTGGTTTTCATTGTGATTTAATGCTAAAACAAATAAAATACTGTATCTGTAGGAAAGCAAAGAAATAGAACTGCATGACAGCATCACATTTCTCTTAGTCATTTGAATAAGTATAAAAAGAGCCAAAATTATATGAAAGCACTGTGTTGGAGGTTCAGTGGCTGCAGTTGCAATTTTTTAGTAACCTCAAAGAATGTGTGTAAGGATCAAAGGTGTCTAAGATTGGATGAAAAAGCTTACTAGCTAACATGATATCCTGCCTAGCTTTACGTAGAGTAGGATATTAAACTGTGACTCCAAAGGAAGTCTTCTCAAATCCTCTAAAAATAGAATTTTAAACTTTCAATATGTGCATGTGTGTTCTTTTATGAGGACATGAGTGTTTCAGTATTTTCACAAGACTCTCAAACTTAAGAATTACTAACCTAGAGCTATACTCTGACTTATGATGGACCTCTTCCTTAGGCCAATCAGGAACTATTATTTAGGATTATATTTTTAGTACTTTATTTTCATTTGGTTTTCACAACCACCTCCTATTTAACATATTACTACTAAACCAATTTTTTGATAGTGACTTTTTCAGCATTATCTATATTGAAGGCACAAATGTTTAAGCAGTGCCTCATTGTATTCTTGTATGTGTTGATACTTAAACTTTTTAAACAATGAAAGGGATGTTATTAAGGAATAGAACTTATTTAACTTATTTATTTAACTGATAAGGATATTCAATCAACTGATCTTCATTGTTCAATTTAGCAATAGAAGAATATTTATTTCACATGTAATATGGAGCCACTAATTTACTCAATCCAAGTGAATCTTCCCATAATACCGTACTTCTGAATAATACTGTGCCTGAAACATTTAAACAGAAAAAATAGTTATATAGTTCACTTAAATAGTAGTTCCACTTACCCACCCTCATTTAAAAATTTTATAGTTAGCTCTGGAAATATTCTAAGTAATCTGTGGTCACTTTTAGGGGAAAACCAAATGGAGTAAATATCCTGTGGATCATAGTTTCAGATTAGTATTTGTTTCTATTTCTGAGATAACATACACAATGAAGTCAAAAAATTGAAGGTTATGGCCAAGGCTTGATTTGTGGAACATTTTTTACTGGGAAATAAATAATTTGCAACAATTTTAAACCCCAAAGTTCAATGTAAGATTTAGTTGATTTTCTAAGGCAGTTATAAAAGAATGTCAATAATTTATACATAACTTTTAAAACTAAACTTATTTTAACTGGCATAAACATAAAAAATGTAGATCTTAAGAGTACTATATGTTTCAGTGCATGTATATGTTTTGTAGTGTTGAAATAAAGTTAAAAGTGTCTTCTCAAACATGTATCATGTCTTCTATGGGAAAACTTTCAAAATCTGCTCTTAATTTTTGAAATGCACAAGGCATTGTTTTTATCTGTAGTCACTCTGCTTTGTTATAGTACACCATAACTTCTTACCTTATTTAAATGTAATTTAGTAAACTTAATTGATCAATATTTCCTACCCTTCTTCCTTGAACTGCCCACCCTCTGTTTGCCACTATTCTACTCTCAACTACATGGAGATCAACTTTTTTATATTCCACATGTGAGTGAGATCAAGTGGAACTTATGTTTCTGTCCCTCGTTTATTTTATTTGACATAACAATCTCTAGATTCATCTATTTTCTTGCTAATAAAATGATTTCTTTTTATGGATAACTATTATTCCATTGAATATATATCTATAATTATGCCTTTATCTTGGTTCATTTGAGCAGTTTCCATTTATAGTTTTTGTTTGTTTCTTTCTTTCTTTTTTGGCAGTACCAGGAATCGATCTCAGGACCTTGCTTGCCAGGCAGGCTGGGCAACACTGAGATACATCCCCTGCCCTCTATTTATAGTTTTATTCTAAAATATATAATTATTTTTAATGATTTAAGATTTTAAATTTTGAAATCATTTTTATATATCATTGAGTTAACTATGCAATTTAGATATTTTTTAAAAAACAGTGGTCCTACATTGCCTGTATTTCATTGCTATTTATTATGCTTTCTCATAAGAAATTTCTGAGTAAAAGCACTCGGTTGTTTTACTGATGTTCTTAAGAGAGTTAAAGATTGGAAATTAGCTTTAAGCAAATTTATCAGTCATAGTTGAACTATTATACTAATGTTTTACATACATGTATGGAAATTTTAAATGAAAATATTCATTTTCAAAATAGAAGAATGTAAAATATATAGAATCAAAATTTATGAATTACATTTACAGAAAACAATTATGAAAATTGAGTTTAGGATAACATTTTTTGATTTGGTCATTTATTTTAATTTGGACTTAAAATTTTATTTATGTTATTTCATTAAAAATACTAATAGCATATTTTTATTTGTTCATCTGTGATACTCTGTCCTTCATTTTGTAGACAAATGATTTTTAATATTGAAATTTAAATCCCACCAAAATAAATCACATCCTTATGTTTCTGCTGCTCATTTATAGAATTATTTCCTCTATAGGAATTTCTTTTTTCTTTTTTTATTGGTATATTTTAGATATACATAATGATCACAGTCATCATGGAGAATTTGTGTCAGTGTATGATATATCTTGCTTCTTATTGTTTACCATATATTTTAGAATAAAATAGGTACACCTACATTCTATTTTAAAAATTCTAAGAATTATATGGGCATTTTTTCTTTGGTATTTTTCAGATCAAGGCCTTTTATCAATTCAAAGGGACTGAGTACCTAACCAAAGTATTCTTAAACCAAAATATAAATACAGGGCAAAATAAAAGATAAAAATAGAAAATAAAAAGATAGAGCTTTTGTAAAAATGAAAGGATCAATATATGTAGGAAAGGAGAAGGAAATGAGAAAAGAATTAATATGTGTTATTTGGGTATACCAACCTCCCACAAGGAATGTAGTTGTTTGGTATTACAAATGTGTATCAATAAAAATAAAAATTTAATGGAAATAAAAATTATTATTCAAAAATAAAAAAAATTAATAGAAATAAAAATAATAATATTGCAAAAAAGCAGTGCATGTAATAATGCTAACCTTAATTTCTTGATTCTTTCATACGTTTTATAAAATGTAGTTGGAATTTAAGCTTCCAGTACCTTAATAGTCTTAAATATTTTGAGTTCAGTGCTTAGCAAACATATAACTTTGTACTTCACAGAACTAAGACATATATTCTCTATAATGAATGGATAAATCCAACTTCCATGAACATAGTCACCCACTAACAGTGAGTTTTTAAATTATGAAACTTCTCAGAGAGAAGGAATTACTTACTTAAATTCGAAGAATAATTTTCAGAGCACATTATTATCCCTTCTCTGAAAGCACTTGCTGCTGTATCACATACACATCAGATGCTCAAAATCAACTTTTTGAAGCCTATTGAACTTTTTGAAAAAGAACATATTCACAATTATTTTGGAAGAGGTTGTGTGGGTTTCTCTCTCATACTAAAGTACTTTTCTACTTTAAAAATTTCCTGTGAAATGAAGAGGATTCACCATAGTTTAATGCATTACTTTTTTCTAGTTTTATTCCTTATCAGTTTGTCAGTGAACTTCCTTGGCTAATTCCTTCAGCTTCCTCTGTAATAAGTGACATTCTCATAAACAACCAGTCACTGCCTATTGTTCTCCTTGGAATCTTCTATAACCTATGTTTCTCACCGCGTACCAGAGCCAGTATAATGCAGCAGATGGGAATTCTCTTTAATTATGCTTCTGTGGTATTAATGGTTATCCTCTGCCTAGATCTGGAAGAACTGACAGTGATTGCACAGTTTCCTGATACAAATAAGAGCAGGTGCAGCTGTAAATATTCCCTGATTAACAATTTCATTTAAATGTTATAACAGATTTCTGTAGGGCAAATTACTCCCACTGGTAAGGAGGTGTGCTTTTGTATATAATATAATTCACTAAATCTAGAATTTAATTATGCTAGCAATAACAAAAGCCCTTAGTGTGCTAAAAATTTCCAAATATATTAGCCTTCTCTATCAAAATAACTACTGTAAAACAAATGAATGGTTTTAAAAAATGTTCCTTGTGGAGCAAAAAATGTAAATTATCTTTCATAGTTCTGCTTCTCCAGGTCATGTGTATTAGTTTATGTTAATGGAATAAAAAATAAACACTGTTTTAATCTTAGCATATGATCTGAATTTTTATAGCATTCTTATTAGCAAGGTGTAGTAAAATATTTGGACATTTTTGAGATATGTCACATTTAAGATTTTCAACTATCTATTAGGAGTAAAATGTACTGATGTTAAAAATATTATGTCAAATTTATAAATTTTTTCCTGTTTTGTAATATTTCAGTATGTTCCGTATACTTAATCCTAACCTTAAAATTTTTGTTAAGGTGTTAAAATTACATTTATGGATATATTTTTAAAAAAGGTTACTTGTTAAATTGTTGAAATAGAACCTTTTTTCCAAATTGGAGAATGTTTTCGTTTGTTTTGTTTTGTTTTTAGGCATGACAGTCCTTCATTGAAAATCAATACTGAAGCTCTGGAGCTGCTGGTTACAAGCAGTCAAGTGTAACTTATCCGTCCAGTTTTACAATGTTAATCATGGTTTGTTGCTTGGTCCCTCCTACTAGGGATGGAGTCTTATGGCACTTCTGTATCAGTCTTCTTACTATGTAGCCAGTTCTTCTGAATTGGCAATCGGAATAAACTCTTCTTCTGCACTCACTTTATTTTTCCCATTTTCAAACTCATGAATAAAAATATAGGCTGCTATTTTCAACTTCTTACCTCATTTAATCTCTGCTAATATACCCACAGTCTCAGGCACCACAGTGTCTAAATCTAAGTTCTTCAGTACCTTAGGTCTGCTACTTCTCAGTTGTTCCTGCTCCTACTTAGGACCTCCAGAAACTGCAAAACTAGTGTCTTGCTCTCTTCTTTGTATTCCTGCCATGATACATTTAATAAACAATATCCATTAATGACCAGGTTTTATCAATTCTACGTTAATACCTTTCTTGTCAGCTTCCTTCTGTCCAACTCTATTGCTCTTTATTTAGTTTCAGATAGCATCATCTTTAATCTGAATTATTTAAATAATCTCTTAATTGGTGTTTCTTTTTAGAGATCCATAACTCCTGCCCTTCCTTGAAATTTTTATTAATCTTCCAATTTTCTTCTACCATTTGTTTCTATGTTGCACACTGCGCAAAAGAAGTAAGATAAAAAGTTTATTATTTTTAAAAAATCACTTTAGAGGAAACACATTGCCATTAATAACCCCCTCCTCACTTTGGACACATTTATCCCATTATTACTGCCACTTTGTGATGCTATTCCAAAAGTACTCCTTTCAGAGTGCTTCAGTGTAAAACATTAATGTAAAACAATTACAGTAATTTCTGTCAAATAAAAACATTATAGTGAGTCTTCATCCATTTTATGTACTGGATCTGACAGCATACCATTTCTGGCTCTTCCTCCAAGTCAAAATGACCAAGAAAAATAATTTTGAATAATTTTGAATCAATTCAGGACATATGACAGTTGCAAATGCACATTTAGAGACATTCACAAAAAGTAGACTTAAATAATTTCTTCAGAAAGTGAAAGAAATAGGGAATAAATATATCCTAAGTGAGGGGGAGTGCTTTGAGAAGGGGTTAATGACAATGTGTCTTTTACTGAAACACATTTAAATTTTTTTTCATTTAAAAATTCACCACATTGTTTGATCAGACCATATATCTCTAACCTAGTGAATATAATATATTACAGTAATTACTCATCTTTCTGTAGCCTGAAAAGAGAGGTAGATCTAGGATTCCTTCACAATCTCTGATGTATAACATCAAACAATACTCAGTGAAGTGGTTGGAGGGCAAGAATATTTTTTGATATTAATTTTCTAAATGAGATTTTATGTGGCCATGATGAACTAGAATGGAAAATAGCGATTAATGTCCACTTTTGAGATTAAGGGACTCTTTCAGAAGAAATATCTAATCATAAGAAACAATTAGCTACTTGTTCAGTAGTAGAAATATGGGTTTCTATAATCTCTCTTTTCAACCACCATATTGCACTGAGTATCTGCAAGATTTACTAGAGTAAGGACTAAATCCAAGGCTGCCTGCCATCAGTTCCATTGAGTACATTCACATACTAATGATTGTTTTTTTACTTTAATGAATGCTCTCATAAAAATATACATTGAAAGTATTGTTTACTTAACTTAATCAAGTGTGTTTAGCCAATGGATGTACTTATTAGTGAGATTTAAATAGAATAGTCTACAAATAAAATCATTCATTTAATTTCAATAATCTCTTTTTAAATGTGATAGATGTAAGTATAGTATGTACCTGTAGATATGGAGGAAAATGACACAATATTTAACAATTCATTAATTAGAACAGTGCCACACCCATCAGCTAGTGTCAGCCTTTAAAAATGGGGATACTCTTACTAGAGTGTTTTAATGAATAGCAATGCTATGTACTTATACAGACTAAACAAAATGTTATAAATTCAAATTTTCAAAACACAGAGTTCTTTCAATGTCATAAAATATGAGACTAGTAGACTAAAAACTATTAAATTAGAAAAGTGACTTTTTTTTCCTTTTTAAGACACGAAGTTCAACTCACTAGCTTAATCTACACTACCAACTGTCTTAGTAGTCATCATGAAATATTTTCTAATCTTTCTACTCTGTTTTTAGGAATGTCCACAAAACCACCACATAGCAATTAAAATTTTTATTTTATTAATATGCCTTTATTTTAGGCACAAATAATTGTCTGAATATGAATACAAAAATAGTTTAGCACAAATATTAGTACAGGTTCCAATTTTCCTTCTGTCAGTATCAGTAAAAGGATGTTTAAACAGAAGTTTAGTTAATAGACTTTAAATAATTTATAAAAGAATGAGCCTTGTGGTATAGTAAAGATGTGGAAAATTTGCCCCACAGATGTCAAATGAATAGCTTTGAACAATTGTAAATCACAATTCATTATACATGCCAATGCATAGACAATGTTTGGATGTATAATTATAAATTTAATTTCTCTGGAAATGTCACTGCGTATTTAAACAGATGACCAGAAATTAGGGGCTGAACCAAAACACAACTCCCTCCTCCACACATGTGTTTCAGTGAAGGCCATGGTCTCTTTTCAAACGACAAGGACCAGCTGCCAAGGGAGTACTCAGTGTTATAGAATTATTTTCTTTTTAATGGGAAGATTTTTCTAAAAAAAAATATATATCACATATAAGATGATCTAATTAGCTGTTTGCCAAAAAAAGATTTTTTAAAAGATATCTGAAAAATTTTTAATGTGTGAACTTGACACAATACTTTACATTTTAGAAATATATTTACTCTCTTATTTCTTTGTTTTGTGTGTATATATATATTAGTATAATGTGTAACTTCCAAATAGGAAGTATATTCAAGTCACTTCCTAACTAGTAAAAATAAAAGATGTTAAAAATTGAATAACTTAAAATTGTTTAATAAGATTATCACAAATAAGGTAATGGTGTACAAAGAATATAATGCCAATAATTTTTATGATACAGGTCAATGTTCATTTTATACCATTTAAGAATGTTCATGTTACTGTTGAAATTATATAAAAAATGACATATTGTTAATATAAACTAAGCACTGAGTATAAATTTCGTGTGGGAACACAGTTTCTTCATTACTTGTGATGAAAATATTAATGTAGAAGTATATTTTCTCAAAAATGTTTAAATGATGTCTCAAAGCAATGGTGAAAATACTGCTTACTAACAAAGCTAACTACATGTTAAATAAGAGCAAGGAGTAATTCATATATCATTAACCATGGCTGTAACTTTTATATCTGCTTATCTTAATGTTGGACCAACCCAAAGCGTAATGCCAGAAGATAGTATTAGTCTTCTATTTAGTTGGTCCTGTTCCCAGGTTTACTCAGCAGTCCATGCAACATGTAGTATGTGAGTACCTTCCATGGCCGGGACACAGTTCTAAACACTGAGAACGGGGAATCAATGGTCTACGTTGCCACTCCCATAAAACTACATTGTGGAAAGAAAGAAGACAAACCTAAACACACAAGAGCTATAAATCTAATTCATAACTAATGCTGTGAATTAAAACAATCTAAAGTAGAAGAGAGAAAGAGAGGAAAGATGCTATTTTAAATAGGGTGCAAAGAAAAGGCCTCATGGAGGTAGTGCTAATTGGAAAGATTTAAAGATGGGAGGAGGGTCCTGTGAGTATCTGAAGGTTTTGCAGAGAGGGATCCAGGGACCAAACATACAAAGCCAGTATGCCATGGGAAGGACTTCATATTTTATTAGTTTTTAATTTATTAAAATGAATTTATTGACTTATTGAGATAATTTAAGAAGGATTAATATAATTATTCATTTTAAAAAGACATTGATTAAACCGGTAAAATCAAGGGGTTAATTTTTATATCAAATATATTTTTGTTTTTAGCTATAAATGCAATGTTTGTGATAACAAGCAAAAAACTTTATTATAGTCTGAAATTAGGTTTCATAAGAGCACATTTTTGGAGCTGTGAATGATCTGCAAAATAGAAAGTATGGGACTCATCACAAGGCCTTGTGCAGAATGTTCTTCTTCAAACAATGTAAAGAATAGCAACAGCAAATAAATCATCCCATTTTTCTCCTGGAAGACTTTATTTAGGCACAATAGAAATATCCCCATGTTCACAGTATGTGTGCTCTGAAATACTTAGTTAGCAAAACCTCAGAAGCTCCAAGATCATCAACTGACTAACAATTCCCTATGCTTTTTTAGTTGCAGAGGCCAAAAGTACTTGTGGAAATCTTAAAATTTGTGATGTAACAAATGAAATGTCTATATATGGATGTATTGCTTGGACTTTTCAATACACAATTGGCTCTAAATATTTTTGCAGATCTTGGTTGTCATATTTACTACTCAAAAAACAAACTGTTGCCGAGAGAAAATTCGTATAGTAAATTGGGCCAAAAGGTCATTTAAAAGGTCATCAAACATGTAATAAAAAATATACCATGAAAGGTATGAGCACATTTAGAATTTCACTTGCTTAGAGTGAAAAATCATTTTCAAAATTTTAAAAATCAATTCAACAGATATTTTCATCATCAAAAAAGCATCTAGTTCAACCATTTAGAAACGGCATGTTGTATTTCATTGTCTAAGCACACACTGATTTTGTGTGTATCAGTGAGAAAGGAAAATCATAAGTACTCAAACTATAGCATAGCATCTATTGTGTGATGAGATATATTCATGTTTTAGAGTTAGAAAGTGAGAAAATGTATGCCTTAGAATTAATGAAAATTTATAGTTAATGACACATTGAACTATATATCAGATGATCCTCATTCTAGTTCAAATCAGCTAATTTATCTTCAAAAGAAAAAGTCACTTAAGTTTCTTGAGCGCTAAAATTTCATTGTCTGCAGAAGAGTGTGATAATTCTTTCTTTTTCATAAATCACTGTAAAATAAAACAAAACAAGAAAGGAGCTGTGCATTTTGACATATTATTTTGTTGTAGTTTATTTTCTGATAAAAATAATCAGTAGAACAAGTCAAATCTTCTGTTGTCATTTAAAAATGTAAACATATTGATCAGAGATAACAAACCTAGTAAGATCACTTAGTTGATGAAGTTGGAGTGAAGTTAATTATCTGTTCTACTTCACGTTAACAGTATAAAGAATTCATATTTACCTTTTCTATTGGCAAATAAGGATATATATTTGCAATACTAGAATAAGGAATTAATTTTTACTTATTTACTCTTATAGTGTTTATTTTTCTTTCATGATTTTTTTCTAAAATACTTAAAAGTGTTTTAAGTGCCCTTTAAACAGTTTCTACCACTTAAAAAAATGTCAACCTTCCTTTCTGGATATTAAATCATGGAACAAGCCAGATATTAGATTGTCCTAATAAGCATTTTTTATCCTTATGAATTAGGCTACTACTTGATGATTTCTATCTGGTGCCTAAGTATATTTTATATTCTGAGGCTTTCATTCAACTTTCTGATTTTTCTGCTACTTTTTATATATTCTTGTCAAATTTCTAACCACATAGTAGTCATTTCTCACCAAGAACTTGCAAAATTTGCTTATTTTCCACCTTATGGAATTATTTGTAAGATTATCCTAGTGAATTATTTGCCTTATTTTCTTACTTTTTTGTGTGCCACACAATAATTATGAATTTCAAGGTGATTCACAGATGTTGATCTTTAGCATCTGCCAGCTAACATCACCCATACACATATGGATAAAATGTTACATAATACTTTAACCTCACCTCTTTTACTTTTGAGTCAATCAGGATTTAAGCCCTGAAGTTCAAGTGGGTTTTCTAGATTTAAAAGCTGAGTGTCCAAGATAAAGTATTACATCTTCTCAAAGAGACACTTTATCTTTTAAAGAATGTGCTATGATTTTTAATTATACAATATGCTATGTAATGTGTGTTTCTAATGACATTCGGAATATATGATCTGTCTTTAATACATGCTGTTTTATCACTGCCTGAGAGGGAGGTGGAACCTTCCAATGTATTTCCATATCCAAATTAATGACTATAATCTTACAGTATAAAATGAAAAGTTTCCCATTTTAAAACCCCAGCCTTTTTAACATTCTGGTTTCATTTTCCAATATTTATTAAGGTGTTCTACAACATTTCTTTACTTCAACAAAATGGTTGCCACTTCCCTGTGCTCCTCCTAACTTTTCTATCAACACTTGAATCACCACTACATAACAGCGCGTGAACAGGTGCCCTTCCCTCACACTGCTGGGATGGAAGTTTGGATTTAATACTATACTACCTCTGAGCAGATTTCTTAGTTTCTCTGTGCTTCAGATTCCATCTCTCTCTCTTTTTTTTTTTTTTTTTTGGTTCCGGGGATCGAACTCGGGTCCTTGAGCTTGCGAAGCAGGAGGCGAAACCACAGAACTAAACCCCTGGCCCCATCCATCTCTTTTTATAAGTATATTACAGTCACTATTAAGGTGAGCCATTTTTAACATACCTGGAACATTAATGGAAATCATGGAAAAACTATCATCAAGCTACTGGAAGCCTACTTTCATCAAGTACAATGCAAAAGAGAACCTTAAGAAAACATCCAGATCTCTAAAAGATAAATCACTAAAAAGAAAGTTAATGAAATAGCTTCAAAATTGAGAAACTTAGAATCAGGAATTGCATAATTTTGGAGCTAATATTTAATCATGAATATTTTAATATTTAATCCCACCTTGGAGACATGTGTATGTAATTTATATACTTACATAAATGAAGCATTTCTCAGACACATCACAACTTCCTTATATTTACTTATATTTCAAGTCTGAGCACTACAATCCCAATCAGACAGTCAGATACACACACATGTATGCATGCATGCACACACCACATATGCTATCTATCTATCTATCTATCTATCTATCTATCTATCTATCTCTTTAAAACAGAGAAAGCCACTGGAAAACTGAGCTATAATTACAATTGTGACGGTTTAAATTAAATAGATTTTTGAAAAAATCTTTATTTTTCTTGCATTTTTGTACAATGTATTTGGTAGTACTGAAAGAGACAGAAGCAGCAAGTAATGATAATATTAAAGGAATTGTACATACTACACCCATAGCAACCAGAAAGCCTGAAATGACTGACGAATGTGGAACTCTATGTTGGAGGATAATCACAGCAGATATTTTCATTAACACATTGTATTTTCTCCAAAGCTTTTCTTATACTTTCTTAGCCACAGTTAGTTATTTCCTGTTCCGGTATTTGTTCTTATCTTTACTAGAGCATCTACCACAGGTGAGTCTGCATATTATAGGAACAAACACCATCCTTATTCATTTTATCTTTGAATTATTCTTGAATTATGTAGCCAAATACTAACACTCTGTGAGGATTGTGTAATATATGTATGGAGATATAGAAAATTTAAACAGTAGCTTGATACATGTAACTGCAACCTAATATAGTGTGTTGTGAGCATATTTTTAAAAATAGTATATTTGAGCAATCAACACGTTTACAGTTGGCTTCTCAAGGACAGAGCATTAAACATAGGACATTACAAGATTGAGAAATAACATCTCACTAGTAACTTATCCACTAGAAAAATTTATAGTTATAAATTCTAAATAGCTAAATAAAATAGCTTTCAAAAATGACATTGCAATTACTTGCTTAATAAATAGTGTAGTCAGTACAACATCTATTCTGGGGTTTTGAAGATGGAGAGAATTCCTAAAGACTTGTTAAATTCTTACATTTTTTATTCCCAGTCTTCTGTTCCCAATTACAGAAGGAAAGGAGTCAAAGTAATGGTCTTTTTAAGTCAGATTGATGGTATTTATTCCTAGAATGGAAAATAATTTTTTCAATGTAGTTATGCCTTTAGGTCTGAGAAATACTATTTTATGACATCAAGACAATAGAATGTAAAGGATGACAGGATACTTAATAATTCATTGTATTAGTGCATTTACACTTGGAAGACTTACTCTAGGAATGGTATATATGGGAGGGAAAAGCCTCCAGGACATATTGATAATTAATGGTATTTAGTTGAGGCAGGATTTTTCTTTTGCTCATTATCTGTTTTTGCAATTATTCAGGTTGTTATTATTAGTGTTGCACCCAAATATTTATCAAAAGTGATATGGGTTGGAAGTGAAAATGCAAGTTTTGAATATTAAGAATATAGATGACTCATTTTATAGGTTTTCTCTTTTACATCCTTAATCAGCTTTTCTAATCCTCTCCTTTTCATAGTGGGGAACCATGCAGTGAAATTTGCAGTAAAAAGCTGTAAAATATGTGCTTCTTGAGGAAATTTAATGTGTTTGTACTAGCATCTAATTATTCATTTTCAAAGAATTGCATAATAGCTTGTTAAAATAGGTAGTATTGAAGATACACCTTTCAAACTAGGATAGTTTTTAACCTGGATAGAAAGTAAATTCAAGTGATATCATTCCATCTATGAAAAACTTAATTATTTTCTTTCATGCCTTATCAAATAAATTAGTTCTTCAAAGTTGAAGCCCAATTATGAGATGACAGAGCGGATACAGGCAGAAGAGTCATCAAAGCCTGATCAGTGTCACTGCACCATTCAGGGAGGTATCAGACTCCCTCACCTGCACATTTTGAAATATTTTAAAAGTTCCAATAAATGAGTTAAATAAATGAGTTCTAAAAATAAATCACTCAGTTCTTCATGTTTCCAAACAAATTTTTAATGGATTATGACTTGTCTATACCCAGAAGAACAGAGAAAGAGAAACACACTTTAGATTACTGCTGAGGGTTTGAAACACGGCCACGTTACACACAGAGACTGACCCTCTGTCGTTAGCAATCATCTTTGGCTCAAAACAGTGCACTATCACTAGCACCATAGTGCAATAGATTAAGTTCATGAGTTATACAGCCACAAGGCTTATGTTTGAAATGAATGTCAGCTTTGCCACTTACAATCTTTATAAACTTGGACAATTAATTTTCTCACCTTCAGTTTTCTCATCTTTAAAATGAACAAGAACAGCATCTACTTTACGAGTTGTTCTGAAAGTTAAGTGAGATTAAAATATATGGACAACGTAGGAGAGGGCTAGGGAACTTTGGGAGCACCATTTTCGTTGTGGCTCCAGGGCGAGGTGGAATGACAGAGCGGCATTGGAGAGGAGAAATAGTTCATGGCAAGCAGAATGCAGCCAAAGAAGCAAGCAACAAGTGACAAGCAGTAAACCTCTTTCTATCCCTCATTCTTTCCCAGCTACTTGCCCTTAGGGTGGTTAGCACTCACAGCCAGGGTGGGACACCCTTAATCCTATCCATAACTATGACAAACCAATCAGTGGACTAATTTAGTAAGCACACACCCTTGATACCAACATCACACACTTAATCCTAGCATCACACATTTTAGATTGAGCCACTTTGGTAAAGCCCCACTTAAAACCTCATGTGACTTTGGGGTGATATCTAGACAGAAGCCGTAACATTATTGTTATTATTTTAGAATATGGTCCAATATGTATATATTAGTTGGATATTTTTCTTGAAGTATAAACCCTTTGTAGATAATATTTGATGATTTTTAATTGGTTTTTAATTAATCTAGTTGTTATTCTCATTAGAGATTCTTGGTACATTAAGAGACTGAAAGACAAGAAAACTCTATTGATATTTAACATAATTATTAAAGTGTCTAGACTCTGAAAGAAATCAATTCATGGAACTGATGATAAGCTGTTGTGTGCAATACATTTACTAAGATCTTATTATATATAAATTGAAGACTATTTTGTTCTGATTAAGAGTGTTGAAAAAATCATGCTACAGATTAATAAATTTAAATCATCAACTGTAATGAATGGATATACCTAAATTATAAAACTACATTATCAATATATGTGGAAACACAGCCTCTCATTCTCCTAATTAAAACCAGGAATATAGGCTTCAATAAATTCTTAAAGTCATATGAACATATTGTAAATAAGTGATTGAAATTGTCAAAGGAAAACTCTTCTATATTCTTGCTAAAGTTGAATTTAATATGGATTCAACTTGTTCTGATGCCTTTAGCTAAGAAATTCATGAACTTAGTAACCACTTCCAAAACATTGTAGTAGGCTTTTATAAGTTGTTTACGGAGTAACTAGGGGAAGAATCCATGACAAGACCCTGATCTTCTATTCATTATTGGCTTACTTGCTATGTGCAGTTGTCCAACATGGATATCTTTTTCTTTTCTTTTATACTTCTGGGCTAGACAAGTTAGTTCCTCTGCACTTCGTATTTGGAATCATGAACTCCTTTACGATCAAGCAATCCCACTTCAGGGTTTATATATACAGGGACTAAATAAAGTCTCAAAATGATAAATACATTCCCATGCCTTTTTTTGCTTTATTCACAAGAATCATAATATAAAAACATCCTAAGTGTCTGTTCATGAATGAATTGACAAAGAAAAATTTTCAAAATAACATACACATTCACACACACAAAATGGAACATTATTTACCCCTAGAAGAGAAATTCTATCATTTAAGATATTACGTGTGAACCTAGAGCATGTAATGTTAAGTGAAATAAATCAGAAGGGAAAAGACCAGTAACGCATGATCTGAGTTGTGGAATTAAAATAGTTGAGCTCATAGACTCAGTGAGTATAATAGAAGTTGTCAGGAACTTAGATAAAGGGAACATAGATATTGGGCTAGGGATACAAAGTGCCAGTTATTCAAGATGAATAAGTTAGGATAACTAATGTACAACAGTGTAAAACGAGTTAGCAATACTTTATCATATACAATACTAAATACTACAATACTGCAATACTAAAACAGTATATTTCATGCATTCTCATCACACACACACACACACACACGAAAATGGCAATTGTCCAAAGTGATGAAATATTAATTAGTTTAAATGGTTATTATTTCACAATATGTAAGTATATCAAATCAACTAATTGTACACATTAAATATATGCAATGTTTAATTGACAAATATTCCTCAATAAAAAAAACAAAACATGAAGAAAGTAATGTTAATAATGCTGCATGTTATTGGCATTTTCCCCTTAGGTCACTTATATAAATTCTTCTAGGTAAGTCTGTTTGTTGTTCTGACAACAGAGTGCCTTCATATTTCCTCACAAGTTCAAGCTAGGGTTGAATCAAATTTATTGCTCTGGGGAATGGGCTATATTTATAAGATATATAGAAGCAGAAGTAGTTAAAACGTATATTTTAAGATAAATTATGAAATTCAAAATAAAGCCAAGACTAAATTTCTGATTATAAATTTGGGTAGAATTTCAGATTTAAAATTTCATTTAGAAAGGCACCAAACAGCACAATTTAGCATGCCCATTTTTCTTTGTTCTGTCTGCAGAGATTAAAGCAAGCTGAGGTCTTTTTCTCCCCCAAATAATCAAAGCAAGTAGAGTGCAAAGTCAGTATGTGATTACACAAAAATAAGCACATATTCAAATCCTGCATATAATTACAACAAAGATTTCTGCCTATGTGCATGAATTGAATTTATTTGAAAATGAATCAAGATTGTCTAGTAAAATAAAGTTTAAATTTTTCTTGAACTACTTGAGAAATATTTAACAATTATTTTCCTACTATCATTTCTAAGCATAATATTATTTTGCTTCAACTGACAACCTTTTGATTATAAAAACTATGATTCATTTTTAAATGATGACACAGGGTCCTAAAGCATAATGAAACCCAACAAATGGTTAAAAATTATTATAACTCATAATATTGTGATTTTACTGTATTGGGACATTTTTAGTTATTGTTGTATTCTTGTGGCATAAACAGATTATAAATACACGGTATAGAAAGCAGTGTTGGAAATGGATAGTTATAGGCTTGTGCTATTGCTTGGTGTTTCACAAAGTGGAACGATGACATTTTATTAATATCTGTTTTTTAAAAATAGAATTTGGGGAGCCAGGGATTTAGCTCAGTGGTGCCGCCGCCACCTGCCTCACAAGTGCAAGGTTCTGACTTCAATCCCCGGTACCAAAAAAAAAAGAAAAAAAAAAAGGATTTGGAATATATTTCTGGAAGTTTATACGGTGTGGTTAAATGAGCTTTCATGATGACTTTAAATCAAGGATCTGTGTGGTTGTTATCTCCCATGCTATTTACACTTGATTCCTAATGTGCCAAGTGATACATTGCATTAAAAAGTCATGACAAGGCTTTTAAAACTTTGGACTTCATCTCCCTAATGAGGGTATAATTCAATCTT
>NW_004624839.1:2326081-2339618 GCF_000247695.1 Heterocephalus glaber
CAAAAAAGATTTTTGTAATATGCTTTCTATATCCTTTTAAATTCTGTAAAATCTGTGGTAATGTCTCCTAGATATTGATATTATAATTTAAAAAATGTATAATTGACATTGTGTAATAGGAAGAAAGAAATTGATATTGTGTAAAGGAGCAGGGGAAGTGGGAGGTGTAGGGGAAAGGAAAAAAGGGAAAAGAAAAACTATGAGAAAAGAAAAAAAATGGAAACAAAGTCTTTGCAAATAGGGAAGGGTAGAGGGGGTGAAGGGAGGGCAGGGGAATGGAGAAGAAATAAGAACCAAGATACTCATGTAATGGTACAAGATCCCAATGATGAATGTAATTGTATTTTATACCTAAAATGTACAAATAAACTTAATGGGAAAAAATGAACAAATAAAAAAAATAAATAAAGAAAGAAAAGTATGCTCAGAAAACACCTATATGAGTCCAATTTGTCCATTCACATTTAAATGATTTTCAAGTGAATATATTAGGCTTATTCATGAAATATACATGCTAGACGAACCAAGCAAACTTAAATTAGGAGTTATTACCCCTTTCCAGCATTCTACCTTGCTCTCAGCTCTGCTTTCACTCACGGCAACACTTTGAAATATTTCTTGGAACTGTTTTAATTTATACCACATCTGTGTTAGGAAACAACTGTATTTCAGACAATACTGTAACACTGAAATACAAGTGTGATCAAAAATAGAGTGGGTGTTTATATTTTAAAAATTCTGTTACAGTAAAATGCACATTACCTTTAATCCCCCTCAACGTACTCCTCCTCAATTGGAAGACATATTCCAATATTCTTGACATTTGGTGAAACAATTCTGGGCATCTTATTTTTAATGTGGCTTTAGTTGGGCTGTAGTGGTTACCTCCATGTTCTTAATCTGTTCAAAATGTTTACCTTTCATGGGCATTTTGTCTTTGGGAAAAAGGCAGAGGTTTCACATTGCCAGATCCAGTGGATAAGTTGAAAAAGGACAGAGCCATGTTTTGTGAGCCTGGCTGTCGGATTGCAGCATTCACCACACTTTGAACACGACACATGCATACACAAAAGAGGACTTCAAAAGCTGCTTCAGAAAGTGGCAAGAATGGGATGAGTGTGTTAGAAGTCAGGAAGAATATTTTGAAGGAGATTAATGATATGTTTTTACTGTGATAATTATTTTTAAAATTTGAACATTTATCATATTTTGCAATCAACCATGAGATTATAAATTTACAGATACGTGTGTATAGTTCTGAAGTTTTTTTTAGATTACTTTTGAATTTTCTTAGATGGAAATTAAAATAGTTCTTTCAAAAGCTAGACTGAAGAATTACTACTCCATTCCCTAAAACCTGTGGATATCAACAACAATATCGACTTCAGTTCTTTCAAGCAGGATACAATGATTAAATGTGCCCAAATTCAGTTATCTTTATTTCTCAGAAACTTACTCCATATTTTTTTTCACATTTTAGAAGCAGAAGTTATGTCCTTGTCTCTGTGTCAGGGTATTGAGGAAATAACTTGTGCTTTCCTTTTCAATTTCAAATACTGATAAATACCTTCTGGTTTATCTCCCAAAACAGCCAGGCAAATTACTTGTGTACCTATCTCTTTGCTGATAAGATATAATTGACATTAGTTTTTATTTGTTTTTACAGCCTTCAATCTGCTATTTGTTAAATGTACAAAAGAATTAGGTTTAAAAGACTCTAATAATTTTCTGATTGAACACAGCTGGTCACCAGCTACCATTCTAAAGTGAAAATATGTGCTGATTAGTAAGATGGCTTTTGGAAACTTGCAAGTGAGTTTTGTCATCCCATAAGCTTCTGACTGTGATTAACAGATAAAAAAGTAATGTGGACATTATCAACAGCAGAGAAGGCATTTGCTACTTCACACACTGCCAGGTTTCCTCTAATGTCCTGCAAACATTTTGGTAGTGGGATGTTTTATGGGGTTGGGATAAAACTAAAGTATTCAACAGGATACTTGAAAGATAAGTAGCTATTTGGCAGAAACATCAGAAAACCATATTCAGAGATAATACTTTAAAATTGAGAGGTGCAAATGTCAGCTAGGTTGATAGGATCAGTTTCTTATTTTCCCTCTAGTACTAGGAATTAAGTCTGAGGCCAACACACTGAGCTACAACTTCAGATCCCCTCCACTATTATTTTTTCTTTTGAGATAGGGTCTTGCTAAATTGCCCAGGATGAGGCAGGAGGATCATAATTTGGATTATAAATTTGATCCTCCTGTTCCAGCCTCAAAGTGCTGGGATTACAGACATGCATCACCATGCCTGGCTTCAGGATTAGTCTCTTATCTATTCTTTGTCCCAGGACTGGGGTGAAAATGTAACATGCTACCTGGGAAGTGGGGCTACTGTCTATTTCTGTCCTAAAGCTATTGCCCTAGTATTACTTCTATTTGTAAAATTTATAGTCATTAAACATGAAAGTAGAAAACGAATTTTTCAATTCACATAATCTACATATAACAGTTTCCATAGAAGTTCTTTTATTTAAATGTATATGATTTTTGACATCCTTAATTGGCAGCTGTTAAAGATTTCTGTATTGACATTGAGGTAATGGAAAAGAATTACAAATGCACTTATTCTTTTACTTGGTTGGTCATGATTCATTCTGTGAATGTGATGAGTAAGATGTGGAAACATCCAACTAAAGATGCTTTGCTCTAAGATGCCACAAGGGAAATTTTGCTGTATAAAATAATATTAAAACAGCTATAAGAGAGATATGGCATTAAGGGATTTAAACACCATTTGTTTCCCCCCTAAAATGCACATTATATTTTGCAAATAATCTGCCCAGGACTCCATAGTGCTTAGCTGAGATCTAATATGGAATGATCTGGCTAAAGAGCCAGCGTTTCTAACCACAATCCAACATTTTTTATGTTCACTCTTATGTGTTCTGGTAAATGCCTTTAAACTCCATTCATTTCAATAAAACAAATATTAGAATTTCTTTTATTTTTAAGACACTTTTCCAAGCACAAGATGAATAAAATATGGCCCCCATTTTCAAGCATTCTTACATAATTATACTTAGAGATACCTATTTCACTTACATCCCATACTGTGCTTGTCACCAATTTGATGGAGCCAACTTGCCTTTTTCACGGATCTTCAGACTTCATTAGCCTTCGGTGTGCTCAGTGCCACAAAAAATGTCTAATTATAGGCTCAAATAATATTGAAAAAGCTATTGTTATTATTTATGTTATAAAATGAAAACATAGATTTACAGAATTTGGGAAAGTAAATTAAAACAATCAGTCTTCATTCCCCAGTGAATATCAAGTATGAATATAACATTGATTTCTTCATGTAACTTTGACATTGATCACTTTATATCTCCCCACATTGATTGCATTATAGCTGCCTGGATCTGTATGACACAGTGAACCAGAGAATGTGTTTTGCAACTTAATATCTGGATAGTTAAGAGTCTTCCTCATTTACCTTGCTGAAAGTTGCTTTTTTTCCTTAGGGGTTAGATATGGGGAAAGAAGGGGTACAGGTCCTAATGATACATCACGGAACAAAGGAGAAACCACAATTGAATCAATAGATATTTCCTATTTTCTTCAAGGCATTTTTCCAGGTTTCAAGAGACATAAGATCTGCAAGATAATATTAGTTTGTCAAAGAATGAGAAGTTTACAGTGAACTGGAAGTTAAGCCTATGAAATAATAAAAGAGCTTTTTAAAATTAGCATTTACAGTTCTCTTTTAAATGTAGCATTTCACTGACTTATTACTACAACTGGATAAAAGAGGTACACTTATGATTTGTCCTATTCATAAGTAGAAAAGATGCACAGAGAGGTTGGGCAATTAGCCCAAGTATCACAGCCAATAAATTCTTGAGCTTAAATTGTAATAAAAACTGAACTGTAGGAGTTGTAATTTGTATCTAATTAGCTGCATGTAGTTAGAGACAAAATAACACAGTATTTATTCATTGGTAAATATCCTCTACAGACATTCTATACAGTTATAGGTATCCAGAATGGGAAAAAAAATCAAAAGAAAAAAATTGTCTTCATAATTGAGGTGCTAATATGTGTCATTTTTGTGACACCAATTTAATTGAATTTTCAAAATGATAGTATGAAATATAGCTACCTCTGTTTCAGAATTCTTAAAAAGTAGAGAGCACTAGTTTTCAATTGCTGCTACAAAAATTTATCGTGAATTTAGTGGCTTCAAAGAACGTGAATATTTTCTTCACTTCTGTAGGCCTTAAGTTTACTACTCCAGTTTTTGCAGGGTTACATTCGTTTGGCGTGGCTCTAGGGGAGCATGTTTCTTTGTTCCTTTGGGCCATTACAGAACTAAGGTCCTCAAGACTGCAGGATTGAGGTCCTGGGTTCCTTCCTGCTTATAACCTTAAAGATTTCCCCACTTCAAGTGAATACCACATCCCTTGCTTACTGCCCTTTCCTCCATCTTCAAAGCCAGAAAAATCAGGCCCAGTGCTACTTATCTTGCTTACAATAGACCCTGTTTTGGGGGGACTTTCTTTCAATGTTTAAGGACCTTTGTGATTAGTGTGGAACAACTGTCTCAAACTCAACTACTTAGTAAGGATAACTCCATCAACAGCTTTAAAGTCTTCTCTCACGCAATACAATATATTCACAGGTCCTGGTGATGAGTACAACCACATCTTTGAAAGGCCATTATTGTGCCATATATAGGGGCCCAATCAGGTTACACAAGCAAAAGAAGGTTCATGTCTAACAGGAGCCCACATTATTTCCATTATGCTATTTCTTATTTGACAGGTAAGATTTCAATGAGTAATAAAAATGAAAAAGGGGTGAACATTTATTGGCTGCCTCATAAGGGTTAAGGTTTGTGCCTAGTGCTTTATCTACCTTATTCCTTGTAACAACTCTATGGAAAGCACATCACAACCTGTTTACCACAAGAAAACAAATCAGGTAATGATGGCTTTTGAAATCACACACATCTCATAATGCAAAATAATAATTTCAATGAACACTTATCTTACTCCAAAAGTTCATGAGCCTTAGAATTTAAACTGATTCATGAAGTATAAATACAACTTAAACAAGAAAAGAATGGAATACAATGACAATGGCATGTGAAAAAAAACAAAACAGGAAAAGGTTTTACTATAGTATGGACCAAGTGTATTTATTTATTTAGGGTTTGTCTTTTTAAATTAATTTAATTTTTTTATTTTTATTTTTTGCAGTACTCAGGATTGAACCCAAAGCCTTCACACTAAGCTATACTCTCAGCTCTTTTAATTTTTTTTCTTTGAATTTTTGAGTCAGGATCTCACTAAACCACTAAGTTGCCCAGGCTGGGATCCAACTTGGATCCTCCTGCCTCACTCAGTCACCAAGATGGGATTAAAAGCATGCACCACCATACCCAACTCTAGTTTATTTAGCAAATACCTTTGTTAAATGAGTCTCATGCTTTCACTAAAAAAATGAATAACAAGTCAATCAGTTGAAAATGATTATATAGGTAGCATTTAACATTTTTATCAATTATCAAGTTATCCAATTGTTAATTTGTGGAGGGATGAGGCAAAGATGAATTATTCAACTGATATCTTTCTTTCACTTCTGAAGTTCACACTTAACATAATTAACAATTATCAATATGGTTAACAAATTTGGGAGTAGGAAACTTTAATCTTTCCCCATTCATTATCCATGTGCTTCTCGCCTCTCCTCTTATGTGATTGTATAACCAAGTCAGACTCCATGAAGTGGAAAGGCTAAGTTGTCATTTCTGTTCAGCAACTCCAATATGTCCTTAGCCAGACATCCCCAAATCCAATGGACTTGTGGCAAGTTATATTTTATTAATGGTCTAAGGAGGAAAGGATGACTGACTGGTGACATACTAACCTGTCTCAGTGGTAGATTTCTGTGGGAATTAGCATTTAACAAATCCACCATTTAACTTGGTGGATACTAAAGTGTTAATTCAATCTAAAAATACATTTATGCTCCAGTTCATTCTAATTGCAAGAGTGAAATCATATCAAAGATAATTCTTTAAAAATTATTTTCATATTTGCTATGCCATTCAATTGATGGACAAGTGGATTCATATAGTTCAAATAACATGAATAAAAATACATATTCATCACTTAATATATATTTTAAGCCATTCTAGTTATTTTTACATAGCAATTACAAATACCATTTTAATGACTACGTTCAGATCCATTAAGTGGCATAATTTACTTAAATGGTAGAATAATTATTCCATGTTTTTAATATTTAGGATATCCCATAAGTGCATTTCTCATAAAGAAAACATTAGGCTTGAGGGAAGCAGTCCCAGAAGAAACCATTTTTGACAATGTGATTTTTGTAAGTCCCAACTAATGAACCTCTAAT
The DNA here is from genome assembly GCF_000247695.1 of Heterocephalus glaber. The sequence goes on from NW_004624839.1 coordinate 2,332,516, forward strand.
GGACATTTATTATTTTTTTATTTTTTGTGATTTGTTTTTATTAATTGGGGATTAGGGATGGGAAATGTTTCCTTGGGGCACATCCCACCCCTCCCTCCCAGGGAAATGTTCATTCTAAACTTCGTGGGGTGCTCTTTGGAGCTTTTTCTTCTTTTTCTTGGCACTGCCCTTGCTGGCAGCAGCCTCCTTGGACATTTATTAATAATCAGAGATTTCCAACATCTTTTCTTGAGCACTCTTGTTCTCCTAAATAAATTCTTCATGCTTGATTACAATACATTTTTGAAAAGTCAATCAGAAGATGCACCTTTGGAGAATTTCAATTTTTTTCTATTTAGAAAAAAATAAACCCCAAATCAGTTCCTTTGTCTTGAACATCACCTTCTTCCTTTTTCATCTTTGTTATATGTTATCCTCTTTCTGCTTTCTTTTGTTTGAGAATTCCAAGCTTTTATCATAAGCCTTTTCAACTTTCTCTGTCAGGATTTTCTTGGTTTCTTTCACCTGAGAGGTAAACTCAAAAAGTCCTTGCATCAGAGAACTTTCCTGAAACCTAAAATAAATAACTTCAGAGCAACCATTTTCAATTACATTGACCCCCCCTTTTTGTTTTTCTTCACATACTACACAGTGAATAAAATTGTCATTTAAAAGAATTTCTTTTTCCTGTCACCAGAATATAAGGGCACAAATTTAGAAAGCATATATATTATTTTTGAGGACTGCCAAATACAGTAGATTGCCACAGATTGGGTGGTTTAAGCTACCAATTTTTTGTCTCCTAGTCCTGGAAGCTAGTGAGGTGGCATCAAGGTAATAATAGAGTTGGTTTCTTTTGAGGTTAAGGAGAACTTTTCTATGACTTCCATCTCACTTCTGGTACCCTGAGGGGCTCCTGGGGCTATAGATGCTATTCTCTCTGATCTAACATGCCATTCTTTCTGTGTATCCAAATGTCCTCTTTTGCAAAGACATTAATCATACTGGGTTAGGGCCATAACCTCTCCAATATGACCTCATTCTCACTTGAAATAGTCCATACGTAATTACTCAATTTGCAAGTAAGTTCACATTGTAAGGCTCTGGGGATTAGGAATTCTACATATGGATTTTTGGGAGACAATTAAATTTGTAAGACCACAGTTGTGTTATGTATTCTCTGTGACATATATAAAGGGCACACAGAAATTTTATGGTTTCACTAAAAGTTGTAGATAAAACGAATTATTATAAGACCAGCATTTCAAATGAAAATAGAATATTTTAGAATGAGTTGTCAAATTAGGTTTTATTTTATTTGGCTGCCAAATTATTTTGAATAGCATAAAATACAACTGTTCTTGTCATTTTATTGTTCACAAATACTATAGAGATCTTAATTTATTGTACTCTGTAAAACTTCTAAAAAAGAATAGCATCATGCAAATTCACATTGACATTTATGGAAGCTTTCGAAAATAAATATAATTAAACTTTAAACTTGATTTAAATTCCAGTACACAAGTAATGCTCAATGATAAAATATTCCAGTTCATCTTCTTTGCTTTAGTGAAATGACTATGAAGCACATATCTTTTCATGTCAGGTGGTTTCTTTAAATTGCTTTCAGTGGTAAGTCTTCTTTGATATCTTAAGAAAACTGTAGAGCTTTCTCATCCTTCTTTCTCTTCTTTCTCCCTTCCTTCTTCCTCTTTCTCTTTATTCTTTTATATGAATATTTATTAAACAGCTGTTCTCTATTAGACACTTTTCTAGGTGCTCAGGAAAGAAATTCTTGCGTTAATAGAAATTGGATTCCAGTGAATTAGACAAAAACAAATAGACAAATATGTAAAATTATCAGTATACTTATAATAACTGCTAAAAAAAGTATTCCAAGAAAAAGGTGTGAAAAGTATTAAAATAAAAGGGTTATGTTTTGGATAAAGTGGTAAAATGAATTGATGAAATCTGACTTAACATGTCTCTCTCATATGGGTTGATTAAATAATATTTTACAGGTCTGGGGATTTAGCTCAATGGTTCCACCACCTCTCTTGCAAGTACAAGGTCCTGAGTTTGATCCCCAGTACCATAATAATAATAATAATAATAATAATAATAATAATAATTTATATATGCATTTGAGATAAAGAGGTAGAGGCTTTTACACTAATTTTTGTTCTTTCATGATTTGAAATAACAAAAAGTGGGCCATATTTGAAAGTCACTTGAAAATGTCTTTATGTGCCTGATTCATAGTCACACAATTTCTGTGTAACTGGAAATGAAAATATTTTATAATTAGGAATAATGGAAATTAAGACAGTTTAATAAAGAATTGGTTATACTAACCACTGACCACTCAAACTCAATTTACATTAATTTACTTCTATCCAGGTCACCAATTTGTATTTAGACGAAAACTTTAATGCCTGTAGAAAACGTGAATTTGTTGGTTGTTGTGAAGATAATAAATATATCATACAACTCAACAAATTATCCTTACTGCCCCACTAAACTTAGTGATAATAATTATTACATTAATTAATTTTGACAGACAAAATATTGCACAATTTCGAACTTTTAATACGTTAAAGATTATTTTCTATACAGTAAACAGATTTTATCAGATTTTTATTTTATCAGATAATTCAAATATAAGTGGAGTAAATTATTGCTTTCAGAATTCATTGGCCAAATTGTGGCTCTATATACATGCAATTTTCTCATTCCTCTCATAGTTCCTATTGTTAGAAAATATACACATAATTGAATAAGAAATTCATAGCAGCTTAGATGAGCATCATGGCTTTCTCATATATTGTTTCAAATTATTATGATGTATATATATACAAAATTTCAAAGTATGTTCTCCTATTTTAGCTCATTTATTTCTCACTACCATAACTCATTAGACATCAACTCACCTATCTTCCCCCTCTTATCTTGTCCCAATGATTTATACCAGCAATAAAAACACAAACTTCCTACAATAAAATTGGTTCTATGAGGCCTAAATATCGTCACTTTTAATATTTTCATTAAGCTATCAAAGGTTTTTATGAAACTAGAACTATGATGTCAATAGCCTGACCTGCCCAAAGCCCAGAATTTCTTTACCTCATATTCCTTGATAATCTTCTAAAGGAAGATGGAGTGCTGACAAATTATTAGAGAATTTTGAAAAGTTATTGTTAAATATTTCAAAATATTTTCTTGGGGAAAATATTCCATTATTGAATAATGACTTTCTTTATTACTATCTCTCCATTTAGACTTTACTTTTATAGCTTTGTAGTATTTCTATATGTATTTGTATACATGTATTTACAAATTCATCTTAACATGTTACAAAGTATTAAAACACAATTCATGGTTTAATGCTGTAATATTCGATTTGCTCCAAATAAGAGACAACTGAGAGATATCAAACACTGACACTTTCTAAGCATGTAGGAATTTTCTAATTTTGAAGAAATGGCACATTTATAGATTGGTGGAAAGATCTGATGTAAAGATAAATATGACAATCCTGTCCTTAGAGTTACCTTGGTCACCAATAATATCAACACTATAATTGATAATAATTCATTTTACATTTTGAAATTGTATTTTTACTACTTTCCATTATTATTATGATTGTTCTTAAATTTAGGTAAGCTTGTTGGCCCCATCATCCATTATCTATGCTTTAAATTTTAGAGATGAGATGGACTGTGGAGCTGTAGCCGAATCAGATACTCAGTGGGTCATAGGTGGCTACTTGTAAAGCTATTGTGGAATTCATCCCTAGCAAATGAGGGCTCCTCTATGATGAATCTACTCTACATGCACTTCTGGTGTTTATGGGTCAGCTGAAATAGAACTCCAACTCCTTCTCCAAATAGAGGATTAGTATCCATGAGATTTAAATATCTTCATGAAATCATACACAGGTATTTGACTGAATAACTGAGCACCATCAACTAGATAAGCTGATAAACTCCATTAAACATCACAATAACTAAGACGATTTTATGTAACAACTCCTAAAAAGATTTTTATTATTTCAAATTATTTTTGCTAAGGTTACACGTAGGAATACAACCAGATATCAAATATATTTTTAGGAATTGTAAAGGCATTTGATATTTCTTCTCATTAATGGTAACCAATCTTTTGCTTTAAGTTCTAAATTAAATTTTTATTTCTAAGCTTCTGGTTACTTATAACATTGTCTTGATTTATTCGTCACATTGTTCTATAAACAACAGGTTTCTATGGTTCATGTTAGAGGCAAGCTTCAATTTAGGAAATGACTTGTGTGACACAGAAGCAGATGAAATAAACCTATATTGTGCAAGACAAGTTAGATGTGTCTTTCAGTTCTTTCTATGCTTTTATTTATGGTGCCTTGCAATATTTTTTTTCAACAACACTTATTAGTGATGTTCCTGTAAATATAATTTATCTAACAGTATTCTTTATATGAGAATATTTGGAGACATAGTCATCATCATGCTGTTCTTAACCTTACAAGGGATTACACTTCCTCTCTTTAAAACACTATTTTCATCTATCTCCAAGTTTTTTATTTCTCCCTATTGGCTCACTTTGTATAATACATGCTTTATAATGCCCTATCCCTTCTAAAAGTCTCAATCACTAAATCTGTTTTACCTAGTCTTAAATTTAAATATATCATACTTTGACATCCCCTCAAAAAAGGTTAGAGAAGTCACTATGATTTGAATTTGTTCCCTAAATTTCATACATTGGAAATTTCTTTTCCAAATTTGGATGTTACAAGCATTTCTCTGTAGGTAGTACTTTAGGGAGGCAATTGTTCATAAGAGCTCCGTTCTCATGGGTGGTTCATGCATTCATGCATTAACGATAAATGGATTCACCCGTTTATCAAGGGAATGCCTTCATTATTAATATGAGCTGTCCCTAACATGCACGTTCTGTCTTGCCATGTGCCACTTTTACCAGATCACAATATAGCAATGAAACCCTTACCGGACCCTACACAGATGTTGATTTTATGGTTTTGGACTTCTCAACCTCCAGAAGCATAGCTAAATGAACATTTCTTCTTTATAAATTATCCAGTTTCCAGTATTTTATTTTAGCAATATGGAAAGGAAAGAGACAGGAACATAATGATGGTTATTCAGAATTTTAAAGTAAAATCCTCATCATTACGCTTTCCTTTTGCTTTTCCTTTTTTCCTACTTCCTAGAGCATTTGCTACAATTTCCAGAATACAACTATACCAAACTGCCTTGTACTTTCCTAACTAGCTTCCTCAGTAAGATGTTCAGAAATCATTCAAATTTTTCTTGAACTAAAGTCTTTTATCTACTTAGTGATACAAATAAGTGATTATAGATTTGGTTTAGTGATTACAAATAAATCATGGAATTTAAGTAATTTAATCCAATAAATATATTACTTGTTTCTTAACTTTGGAGCTACTGGTGTTTGCAACAATGAAATTCATTGATCTAAATATGTCCTTAACAGATTCTTTTTAGGCAGAATAAAAATATAAAGTTAAAAATATTAAATTTGAGTGAGAATTTCCATCATTGAAATTGAACTATCTAATGTTTGGATTCCTCTTTTTTAGCTTTGTTCATCAGAAAATGCCTTATTTTTTCCCATTGTTTCTTCTCTCTTATTCTGTTTTTTTACTCATTTTCTTTTAAAATTAATCCTTGGAAAGAAATATGTGGGAGAATGGAGATAAAAGGATTCTATTGAAAGGACTAGTAAGGAAACATTATTTTATAGAAAATCAACATAAAAATATAGTAATTTGATGAATACCCTTAAGAACTTTCTATGCATAGGTTCTTTGTACTAGAGGTTTACAATATATAAGTGAATGAAACTAATTTCTACTCTCATTAGGATTGCATTTTTAGGTATACTGAATGATATAAACCCCATGCAACCTAGTGCTTTATATTCTCCAGGAAGGACAGTACAGGTTTCCCTTTGTTTTACTGGGAAATTCAGTGGTTATTTTGCAGGAGTATAATGGAGTATTTTCTTAAATGAATTTGTCTTAGATCTACTAAGTTATTTATTTTCTTATAACTTGTAAATTTCTACATCTGGCCAAGAAACTAACTATCCATTTTTAAAAACAGGCAAGTTCTCTGATTTATATATTGATTTTTTTTTAATGGAAGCATTTGAAAGAAAAAAGGAAGCTCTTTATGAGCATTAACATAACATTTTAGAAAGTATTTGTCATGTCGAGTTATTGAAAGACTCAAACTAAGATGTGAGAAGAAGCATATAAATGATTTTACTAGTAATTGTCTATAACTTTTGTTTTGGCAAAAAAATATTCCTAATTACCAATGAGAAATGGGCTCCATCCACAAATAGTGAAAATGAATATGACCTTCTTTTAGGTTTCACTGAATAAGTATTAGAAGGTAATGCCTTATTCTGATTTTACAAGAATATAGATTTGTTCTTCTATAATTTCATAACAGGTTATAAACAATTAATATGAATAAAAGTTATAGTGGTTCAATAATTTGATACACTTTTAAAATGATTTTATTCCATGTGATGTTTTAAATCCATATAAAAATAACAAAATATTTACAGCTAATCTTTCTCATTAGCCACGACTTAGATATTTATCTGGCAGGCATGAGCGTGCTCTCAGACTTCTAGTGATTATAACATAATCCCAAGTAGATTGTGCAACCTATTGTGGCTCTCTCATCTCACAAGTAGTAATGATCCATTGATACATAGACTTATTGTATAATAGTAATTAAGAGACTATGTAGATCATTTTCCAAAGCCTTGGAGAGCAGGAGGCAGCGTGTTTCTTGGATCCATGCAAATACACACCTTCAAATTATAGGCAGCTTTTGTTTTAAATTGACGCTTTATTCTGTGCTGTGCTTGTTTTCAATACCAAAAGTTACAAAAAGTAGAACTATACTAAAAGTGATTCAATTTTATATTTTAACTCCTATTTTTGTAAGGATTATAGAAATTGGAAAAGAAGTCTTGTTTATTAGCTTGTAGTCTAGAAAGAGGGTTTATAATTTATATAATTCAAATCATGCAAAATAGATTATTATAGAAATATCATTCATGCCTTT
>NW_004624839.1:2349508-2362650 GCF_000247695.1 Heterocephalus glaber
ATTATTGTATTATATTTGTTATGTTGTTATAAATGTAAATAAATTATGATGTTTCCATAGGTAATGTATTGATTATTTTACTGACTCTACACTTGACGATTTTTATCTTTTCTAAATATAGGAATTAAGGAAATAAGTTTTTCAGAATCCTTACCCTGAGAAAATTTATAATGTAGTGCAAGGATACTGAATTTTAACTACCAATAAAATCCTGAGAAGTACAAAAGATTTGCCTCTGTAATTTAGGCAAAAGGTCTTGCACGTTTCTTTGGGGGAGATAATAGCTGAGCTGAATCTGAAGAGCTACAGGAGATTCCTAGACTGAAAAGAGGAAATTCTCAATCTATGAAGATGTTAGGATTAACTGGAGCTGTGGTAACAAAATTGTTAGAAGAAGTAAAACTGAAATATGATAAGTAGTTTTTAGCATTTTTTTTAGGAATACAAAGATAGTGATTAATGAAATGATTAAACCAATAATATTTAGACTTAAAAATTACTCTGGATTCAGTTTAAAGAATGAATTAATTACTACTAGGAGACTTATTCAGGAGATATTCTAATATGTAGGCAAGAGTATGTGGAACATGAACCTCCTGTGAACCTAGTTCTATAATAATTGATGAAGAAATGCAGTAAGCTTTAAGACATTTGTCATAGTAGTAGAAGTAAGTCTCTTGGAAAACTGGGCAAAAGAGAGAAGAGAAGTTAAAGACCTTAGGCTATACCTTAATGTTATGAGTTGATCAATTTGACTAAGTCATGATCATAATAATGAAAATATTGAAATGCATATGTTAGCCTTGGAAGGAATGATACAATGAGTCCTGGTTTAATATTTATTTGAGAGTTTCAGTCAGCCTAGACTGAACAGGTCTAACTCAATAACCACAATGAATTTCTTTCAGGTCTTCGGACATTGCAACCATTTATCCATCTCTAGATGTCTTTTTCTTTGATTTACCTCTCAACTGATTAATTCCTTCCCAATCTTCAGCCTCTGTTTATCCATCTTATGTTCTGCAAGCCTCATTTGGCTTACCAGATATTCATTGAGTGCAATTTAATTGTGTCATGGCATCTATTATATTAAGTCCTAGAGCACATCACCAGAGTTATAATTCTCTGCTTTCTTGTATAGAACCCCACATATAAGGCAATAAGACAGGAAAATTGTCTATGGTTTCATTATTTGATCCCCAACATTTATTATAGTTGATGCTGCATAATGTTTGTTCTATACATTTATGTAAATATATTAAACAGTGAGGGTGATTTTTTAATTGCAAAAGTTGAAAACCAATACATTGGATAAGAGCTTAGGTAAAATGAGAATGGTTTTTAACCATATTATGGTTAAAGAAGTGAACCCTTGTATAAGCAATAAAAGGAAACAAGTAAATGGAAATTGAGAGATAATATTTGGTTTCTGAAACTGGAACAAAATGAGTTGAGTTTGTTTATGAATATCTACTTTAAATCATAGTATTCCCTGAGGTCTGTGACAGTGTATCTTAACTGAAACTTTAGAGAAAAATATACATGCAAAGCTTGGGCCTTGAACATGAAATTTCTACCTACACTTTCAGTGTAGTGATAATAATACTACAATATAAAACATAAATCCCAGGGCATAAAATCCCATTTTCCCTCCAGAAAGTCATGTAAATATCCTGCTTCAATTAAATTAATAACACTTTTATCAAAATTTCCTAAGGTAAAATTTTAATAAAATAACTTTGTGATACTCAGATTACTTTCTTTTCTGATTATTCAATAGATAACTCTAACTTGATTTAGGTATTGATATGTATATTTTCCTCTTAGTGAAACCAGGAAATTGATGAAATTGCATTTTTTCACATGTGCCTGAGAGTTGTTCATTCATTCGTTCTTTTATTTATTTTTTGGGTGCTGGGGATCAAACTCACGACCTTGCACTTGTAAGCCAGGTGGTAGCACCATGGGGCTAAATCACCAGTGCAAGAGTCAATCATTCTTGTCAGGATTTTTTTTTTTTAATAGTTGATTTACTTAAAAGGCTCTCGCTAATATTATAAAAGAAGTTTTTACCTTGTTATTTTTGTAATGATGTGATGCATTAAGAAATTATTAGTTGAACAAATGATTAGGTTTATAATCTAAAACAAATAAGCAGGAATATGGAACCTATATCCCTTAGATTGATTATAATTTACTAAACAACAAACAGCCAATACCACTTTTCTCTCAATTCATCACTTTTTTCCTGTTGTCCCTGATATATTTATTTTAACTCATAAAAATCTTTCTGTCACACTGGTAGAAATTGGAGGATTTAAAAGTGTATTTAAAGGTTTGAAAAATTCTTGAAATGAAATGTATCAGTAGAATAAGTTTTCTATTAAAATATATGCTATGTCAAATTTTATATCATCTTTATTTACTTCAATTATGTCCTCTGTAAGAACTTCTGGAAAATGAATTACTTATGTTGATAGTCTTGTATATGAAATAATGGTAAAAAGTCATTAATATGCTCTTCTGGACTGTCAAATGTGATACTTTCAATTAAAAATTAAGAACATTAATGTTGTTTAATGATAAAATCAGGAGATAGGACAGTACATTTGTATACAGGGTTAAATGATAGCTATTTAAACTGACTTACTGAATTAAATTTTTGGACTTAATTCAGCATGGACTTCTTTTTTGAATTTGAAGGTATTAATATCTATAAGTTCTACTTTCCTTGAATATAAACTTGTTGAATAAAAAGATAAAAATAAAACAGTTAATAATTAGAAGTCCAATTAAGTCATAAGATTTGGTAGAACCCCCATAAGTAGACATAATCAGCAACATAATTGGAGATAGTGCATGTCCTAATGCCTGGAAAGATACATAATTTATAGCTCCAAGAATTATTTGACAACATTTTTTATTAGTTAAAAAAAGAGATGTTAATGAATAGTACATGATTTTGCTAATAATGTATTTATTTTATTGCAATAAACTTTCTTTTGTGTTTTTTATGTTAAGCAATATTACATTTAATCATAATATTTAATGAGTGATAGTAACTCTCTTATCTAAAAGAAAACTATAAATCTTTAAAGGGCAGGATGTGATCTTCCTGAAGACCCAGGTCTAATACATTGCTCAGTGTATACACTCTAGAAATTAATTTACTTATCCAATAAATGAGGCTCTTTTGATATAGAGAAAAATGAGAACAATAGCAAAAGAATAATGTTAAATGAATAATGCACATGATAAATGTAAAAGGGTATATTTATTCATAAAATATTAGTGGATCTTAGTTTGACATTCAGATTGCTACAAACAGTTTATAAGCATCATTGTTACAATAATTACAAGACAGGTCTAGGGTTGGAACCAATGCTGTTTGACTATTTTTCTTTCATTTTGGTATTAAACTCAAAATTTCTTTTAAAATGATATTTTAAAATGTGCTTCTTATCAGTTTTAGCAATTGCAGAATTTTTTGTATTTCCTTTTTATTGAATTACTATTAGATTACATAGTAATTATTGTTGTACAAATAATTTTATTAATGTATCCAGTTTATTCATTCATATTTATTTCCTTTATTTAGAGTTTTGTATAGTTTTTCTTCCTTTATCTTATAGAATGACCCATTTACTTTCACTTTTTTATCAATATAGAAGTAGGCTATCAGATTTAAAAGCAAATCAAGATTTCACAACAACCAACTCAATGATTTCAGCTGTATTTTTTTTGCCAGAGATGTCTTTTATTATATTTTAAAATTTTATCATATATATGTATATATTATGCAGCTGAGAAATGTTATATTTCTGAGTAAAATTTTCCAGTCTTTTTCCCTTGGTAGGGAAAATTGCAATGTAGGACACATACTTCACAACTTCTTTAAAATAAAGAAGGCACCCATTCAATAAGGCATCCATTAAATAACCAGTTAATCTCTTGTTCAGCTTACTGAATGATAAACTCCTTATAGGAGCTATTTTAAATATTTTTGCATTTCCTCGGCTAATCTTTCTGACATTTTCTTACTTATTCAGTTTTCAAAAGGTACCTAAAGAGTTAAAGTTTAATATCTACTTGTATTACATCAAAATTTAAAATATCTACTTTTGAAATTTTAATTGCAAAATATCTCACTGTTAATAAAGTGTAGACTGTTTTCCTTTAGTTTTTTAATGGAGCCACTAACAAGAATGTAAGAAATGTAGCTTGACTATTGTAATAATGTAAAAAACATTATGTAGAACTCACCAAATGTCATCTATCTAACATTGGTGTTTTTTTTTCTTTAAATAAAATACACATATTAAAGATATTTCAAATGTTTAGTTCTAGACTTCCTAGAAGTCAGTCTTTCCTTACCTTTAGTTATATTATTTGTTTTATGTCAGATAGTAGTAATGGTATACAAATTCTATCCTCACTTTAAGGATCACTGGTAATGTTTCATCTTTCAGTATTCTCAAATATAGAATCTCCCAGGAAAGGGTGGGTTGGTATTGATTGATGATATTAGAAGTATCATTCTGCTTTCCTCAGTGTGAGAGTTTTACATAGTTAAAGTTCATGGTGCTCATAAATATTTTAAAATCAAATTTCTGGTTGGAGGGAGAAGACATGATTTCAAGTGGTTGCTAATTTTGGTGGTATAAATACTACAAGAGTTTCAAGCTACCAACATGGTGCCAGTGCCATAAAATTATAATCTCACAATTAGCTCTCATGAGACAATAGAAGCCAGCTCTAGTGTACCACTTATTATTCAAAAGAAAATACTCTTGCTAAAGAATTCTTATGCATTTTATACTATTACTACTTACCATGACCTATTGATTTAATAATCATTTTAATCAATTCAATCTCCTCAGATTTGTGGAGCACCACAGTGGTAAATATCATGTTGGAGGTTTGAGGGACATAATAAATAGTACTCCTCTTACCCATTGGGTTGGAAAACAATTATGAAGTTAGAAAATCCAGCATATTGAGAATGGAAATTACCTTTGTATTAATAAAGAAGTTAAGAGGTGGATGTATATCTCAGTGGTAGAACCTTACCTAACATGCAAGGTGGACAGAGAGGCTGCAAAAGGACATGGTTTGTCCTTAGAGCTAATGCAAGCCATCTCTCTTTACTCACGTTTCAGTGGAGACAAACATTTTTCAACAAAGCACACAACTTGTCCAGGTTTCTGAATTCAAGTGAAAGAAGAATAAAAAAGAAAAGATCAAACCACATGTGTTTCTTTGCTAGATTAGTATACCCACTTGAGAAATATAATAGATTATTGCTTCACAGCTACAAGATTTCATTTATTTTCCAAGGGGAGAAGTAAGAGGCCAACAAAGAGGAAGCCATGTTTAAGGAAAACCTGGTCTTTGGGGAAACTGAATTTGCCTGTAACATATCTGAGATAGCAGCATATATGAGGTATAATCAATAATTATGGTAAATGTGTAATTTTATAAAAAAGTTACAGTAAAAGACACATTGCCCTTAATGTCCCTCAAAGTACTCGACCTCACTTGCAATATATGTTTCCCACTGTTCCTGCCCTTTTCTAGAGCAGTTCTGGAGTCCGCTTTCCTGAGGGCCTTTACTTGCACTGTCATGGCTGCCCCCTACCTGTCCTGCATTGATTCAAAACAATTAAAAAGGATTTTGGGGGGGTCATTTTGACTTTGGGGAAGATCCAGGGCTTACATAATGCTAGATATGGTGAAGGAGGACACACCATAATGTATTTACTTGACAGAAATTGCCATAAAAATTTTGAATCAGTTCAGGATACTGAGGTAGCCATTCAAAGATACAAAAGAGAAGTTCTAGAACTGTTACAGAAAGCAGCAAAAATGATGGCAAAAGGATCTTTGAAGCAAGGTGGAATATTTTGAGGGAGGTTAATGGCAATGTGCCTTTTATTGTAATGTTAATTCACTGCATTGTTATCACATCTCATATTCAATAGTCAAATGGGATTTTAAAGAATCAGAAATATTACATATATAAATATTTATTTTAAAAGGAAAAAGATTTATATGATCTGAAGAGAAACCAGAGTATATAAATATTTATTTTAAGGGAACAACCAATTACAACTGACTGAAAATTCCACTACTTATGTATAAAGTCCTATTCTTATCCCAGATTTAAAACCCAAGATCTCTAAGTAAAACATGACTGTTACTAAATTATTTATATAAAATGGACCACTTTGTGTCATGAAGCATGTCCTTTCACATATTGATAGTTACAATATGTTTCAGGTCATATATTCATAAATATGAATTGTCATAAAAGACCTAAATGGGCCAGATATATCCTGGTATAAACATTATGTAGTTAATTCTTCCCTTACTTATAAATACCATTGATATACTTGTCAGTTTTGTTATTTCCATATTCACATAAAGACGTAATCACATCACTTTCCTTCTCTTTGGGAAAAATGGCCCTCTTGCAAAGAAGAGACCAGAGGGCCATCTTCTGCTAATGGTTTACTGCTCAATATCTTTTTCTGTTAATGGAAAGACATGCTATGTTGATGGACTGGGGGACCTAATACTGTTTTTTGTTTTTGTTTTTCAGTTTAATTTTTTTTATTTTAATATAATGTAAGTAGATGTTAATAAAGAAAATATCAAAGTTATTCCATGAAAAAATAATTTTTCATAAAAAATGATTAGAGAGTAACATTGGTAAATACACTGTGTATCATGATCTAAAAAGGATATATTTTCATTTGCTAATCTCTCAGTTCATTTCCTAATAATAGTATACCTTTTCTTGCTTAAAACATTTTAAGTATTTGCAAAATATCCCACATTCTGTATAATTTTGAAAAATTTCTTCCTATTTCATAATTTTTTTTATTCTTTTTGGTCTTTATTTTCACTTCCAGTTTCTCATACCAGAAAGACAATGTAATATTTACATATGTGTCTTTGATTTATTTAAGAGTATGTCCACAAGGTGCATCCATTTACCTAGAAATGTCTTAAGTTTGTCCTTCTTTATGGCTGAGTAGTACTCCATTATATAAAAAAAACCGCATCTTTTTTATCCATTGATCAGTTGATGGGCATTTGGGTTGTTTCCAAGATTTAACTATTACAAACTATTGTTTCACTGATGAACCTAAACTATTAATGACTGTGTAAAGCTAAACCATTTCAATTGTTGATGGATTTACTTGAACATAGTAAAAGAAAAAGAATAATGGGTTGAGTGGATATTATAAGTTTCTTTTGGATACATTTTAATCATATAATCATAGTTTTTTGTGCATGAAGCATAACTAGCAGTTACTAGAGTAGTTAAAAAAACACCTCACTGATAGCTATTTTAGTAGACATTTGGTTCAGTGATTTATTCACATAACAATCACAAGATGTAAGCTATTTTATATCCCCTTTATTTTGAAGAAATTGAGGCAGAGAGGGGTTGCATCATTTAGTGTGTGCAGAATTGACATTTAAATTCAAGTCTCTTACAGTTGAAATTTCTATGACAAAAAAATCAGTAGCAAATGTGTCACCCAAGAAAGGCTATGTACTTGTTGCCTATAATCTCATTGGTAGACTGAATTTTTTCCTAGTTCTGGACAAGTCCTTTTTTCCTTAGTGGAACCTTTAAAAAAATAAATATAGTTTAAAAAACAAATATCATTCACTGAACTGTAAATAGGTTTGGAATTGATTTTGATTCACGGATGGGGTGAATAATAGGAACTAAAGGAAAGGTCACGTTTTTATTCAAAATCTATAATTTCAGTATACTGTAGATTCTAGAAACAATATCTAGATTCTAGGCTGTGTAGACAAGAGAGGACTTAATTGTGTTTTTTTTAAAATTTAGCCTATATTTTTGCATATTTACAAATAGATAACCTTGGTGTGATAGCAGTGATTTCTAGATTTAGAGTTTATTAGGAAATAAGCAAAGTGGAAATTGTTTTGGTTTTAAAAGGAGTACTATTTCATGCTGGTTTGTTTTTACCCTTGCTGTTTTGCAAACAGAGATATTGCCTGAGAAACTATTTGACAAAAGATTATCACTTTCATTTGAAAGCCCAGTGAGTTCAAGCCATATAATTTATTACTTTGTTAGTTTTATATTTGAGGACAAAAGGCTAGGCTTTGATGCAGAACATTTGTCTTGGGATAATCACCTTTGTGAAGTCTTCTATTTACTTTTGGATCTAGCTTCTACTTCTGAGAAACTTTCTTTAGTGGTGAGTATTTTTTTTAGTTCCCTAACATTTGGACCAAAGCATTACATACATTAGACATTGCAGTGTTATAATTCCATTCGAAAAAGATGATCAGTGTACAACATTTTTATAATTAAATCTTTAAAAATTAATAAAAACATTAAGATATATATTGTTACTTTTTTGTTGTTGCTCATAATGAAGATTGTTGCTTTATGACTTGTTGGAGGTTGGATCAAACTGTAGTTTTCAGTGTGTTAAAAGATATGAAAATAAATGACCTATGTATGTGTTACATCTGCAATCTTAATCCCATCTTCTAACATAACATTTAGGACTATTCTAACAATCAAGAACAACTGACCATGATGCTAACATGCTATGAATATTGGGACTAATAGAAATAAACTAAGAAATTGTTTTATATGGGCTTAATGTTAAAGATTCCTGTCATTGCTCAAAAAAATCACTTGAAGTATAAAATGCTAAAATAATAGTTTATTAATTATGAAAAGTGACTTCTTCCCTCTTGAGATTCTAATACATCTGAGAGTTAATTATATATCTAGGTTAATATCTAAGCCCTTTCCTTTTTATTTCCTAAATTCAGATTTTCAAGACATAGAGATCACAACAGATATCTTTATAGGTGCAGTTAGTAAAATAAAATAAAGTTCTTAACTGTGGGTATAGGTATTTTGTTACACAAATCAGCTGTCTTTACTGATGGCCCAAATCTACAAATAACCACTCAGAAACTAAAATGAGAATATTTCCTCAAACATACAGTATAGAAATGGAAAATAATGAACGACTATATTCATATAATGCCAAAAATTCTTTATTGAATTAATACCATGATGTAGTAAAAATTGAGAATAAATTATTTAGGTTCCATCCATCTGTTGAGGGTAGAGTTTTAAATACATGGCATTATGAGGGCAGCACAAGCTATTATCCACTAAAGTGCACCAAATCATTGGAAGAAAGCACATGAAAGTGCTTCATTTTTGAAAATTACATTTAGATGTTCGGAATCTGTACTTTATAAATGAGTTGGGGGATTCATAATCCCTCTGAATTGAAGATAAATTTCATACTTTTGCACAGATATAGCCCAAAGAAGATTTTTCATTAATTTTAGCCCAGACATACCAGATGAACAAAATGAAGTTTCAGAGAGGTTTCTCAATAAGGAGAAGAAAAAAGAAGGGTTATGTTAATTTACATTTTTCCAAATAATTCAGAAATTGTCAAGTGGTATATATTTTAATTTTAATGGGAATCAGTTATTTTCCAAGCGTAATTCTTAGATTATTTTCCAAATGTTAGTTTTGAGCTTGAAAGAGAGAGTCTTAGAAAGTAAAATCTGTGGTTTGGAGAGTACTTTTTAAGTCACTGAAGCAGCAAATGTCAAATTGCAGATGAAGAACATGAACCACTGTTTTAGTTTGCTGCCATAAGAAGGTGCCATAAACTGAATGTATTGTACCACATCAGTTTATTGCCTCACTTAGAGATTAGAAGTCCAAACTAAAGATGAAAAAGAGTTGTTTCCTGCTTAGGTGTATGAGGGAAAATTTCTTCCATGCATCTAAATAAATACTGGTGTCTTTTGGCTTGTGGTAATATAAACACCATTCTTCACATGTCATTCCCTTTATTTCTCTATTTCTATTTTCAAATTTCTTTTCTTTATAAAGACAAGAAACATAGTGTATTAGGAGCTCACTCTTCTCAGTGCAACTTTATCCTTACATTATATTATACCTGTTATCCTATTTTCAAGTAGGCTCTCATTCTAAAATATTGAACCTTTGGATCTCAGCAAATAAATTGGGGAAGGGGCATAATTCCACCTGGAGAAACCAGAAACACATACTAAATCTAGACATGTGTTATCTAAACAAGAATGAAGAGCAAACTATAATACAACAGCCCTTTTGATATTTAGAAGATATGGAAAGAAATACAGCAAACAAAGTTACATTCCTAAGTTATGAGATTCATGGCATTCTGCAAACTCACATTTAGCATTTTAGAATATAAGACATTATTTGGCAAAAGTCTGCTACAACAATAGTATGGAAATGTTCCTTTTTTTTTTAAATGGATATAACTTTTGATACTGCCTAAACTCATTTCTTTATTCCTTATTACTTTAGGTATTTCAATTAACTTTTAAGTATTGAAGAGTATTGTAAATTGTAGTCTAACCTTTTTTATCATCAAGTTTTTGATAATTTAGACCACATTCATTGTAAGGAATTTGTACCTGTATGTAGTATGTCTTGTCTCATATTTTTTCCCATTCCCTTCCCCTCCCTTCTACCTTTCTTCCCCTTTTTATTTACCAAAGATTTTTTTCCCTTCCTTTGCTTCCCTCTCCCTCCTCCCTTGAGCCTCTTCCCATTTTAATATTTTCTTCCTGTTTCACATTATCTATTATACATTTTGGTCCTTATTTACACTTTCAGATTCTCGCACCAGAGAAACAATGCAATACTTATAAATAGGTGTCTGATTTATTTCACTTAATAGTATAATCTCTAGGTGCATCCATTTACCTAGAAAAGTCTCAAGTTTATTCTTCTTTATGGCAGAGTAATACTCCACTGTAAAAAAATAACCCATCTTCTTTATATGTTCATCAAATGATGAGCATTTGGGTTGTTTCCAAGATCTAGCTATTACAAAATGTGCTGCTATGAACATAGGTGTGCATATATTGCTGTGGTATGATGCCTTTAATTCTTTCAGGAAGATACCCAGCAAGGGAATAGCTGTTCAAATGGAATCTCTATTCCTAGTTTTCTGAGGACTCTCCACACTGCTTTCCACAGTGGTTGCACCAGTCTACACTCCTACCAACAGTGAAAATGTTCTATTCAAGCTTAATAAAATAACTTGCAATTTATCTGTGTCCATTAATGTCTGTAATTTAGAATGGGACAAGAATTTAAATTTGAGGAAGTGTTTAAAAACTTCATTTCTGAATGAAGATCAATTTATTCATAGTTAAAATATCCTCTGTAATATGAAGCTTCAGTATATTTGTCCCCACACATAGTCTGCAAAAATAATGTCAAAAATTGTCTAAGGATATTGTATCATTTATAAAAAAGAACAGCATCATGGATTATGTTTTGCAAGCATGGTTCCAAGTGCAGTAGAATATATATTGTCTATATTCCTTCTTTTAAAGATTGTGCTAGATTGTATCTCACTGGTAAAGTTCTTGTCTAACATATGTGGGGCCCTGTTTTTGATCCCTTGCAACAAAATGCAAAAAAAGGGAAAAAGTGAAACTAAAAAGCCAGTGCTCTGCATCAGGTGGCCATGCATCAGGAGAAGGTGCTGCTGTAAAATGCCACTTGATGATCCATGGGCAGGAAACAGTAATCAATTATAAATATTTCAAAATATGTGATGTAATCAAGACATATTGTAGTATGTTAAAAACATTTGGAATTCTATTGAACTAATAATAACATCCTTAAATTAAGTAATATCAAAGAAAGTGAGCAAATTGAAGCAGCAATTGATTATGTTGCACCAACAATATTATCAGTTTAAATGTCAAATAAACTGACAAAAGGGAAAATGTGTGTTTATTAAATTGGGTCAAAAAGTACTTTTAAATATTTAAAAATTGAAACACATGAAAGATAATAACTAAAGAATTCATGTGTGTGACTGAGCATACACAAGGGTGATAATTTAAAATACAAAGAAAAATGTGTTTTTTTGTGGAACTTATTTTTAGAGGGCTTGATGTCAGAAATTGTTCAAGAGGATGGTATTGATGTTTCCTTACAGTTATGACTTGTATCTAGATGTCCCCCAAAGCCTTGTGCTCTTATGGGTGGGTCTTTGGGAGTAGCTGGATCTTGGGTGTATGATACTGGATTAGTCTGCAGATATGTGTATATTTCTGGGCAAGGATGATGGATTTACTGAAGAGATATGGGCGTGGGCAACACCAATCATTAGGCTCTTAGCTTGGAAAAATAAAATGGAAAAGAAGGAGGAAGTCTCATTGTCTACTGGGTGCCATAGCATAGTATGTTTCTCTTCTTCCGTGCTCCTCTGCCATGTCACCCTGCCTTACATTCAGCCAGCTATAGACTCTACAAACTGTGAGCTTAAAAAAACCATTCCTCCTTGTGGGTGTCAGGTATACTGTTTCAGCAAAAAGAAAATAATACTTACAGTTATTTTTTTTCTTTTATTGTGAATCTGAACCAAGAACATGACTGTAATCATTGTTATGTATGTGCAATTAACTCTATAATTTATTTTATTCAACTCTTTATTGTTTTTATTTGTCAACCTACAAGTTGTATTTTCTAAACTCTCATGTAACCTGATTCAATTCCAACTAACTTGGCACAAGAGCAATTAAAATACCAAAGAAGTCATTTTCTTGGAATTATAAAATCCTTACTAGGAGAGCTTTCATCAGAGATGGATTATTGACTAAAAATTTATTTGCTACCTTTGTGACCTATGGAATGTCATAGATGTGTCTACATGGGACCTAAATAAATTAAATACACATATATAAAACAAGCTGAAAATTTGAAAGACTGATAGAGGCCTGTAGTAATCTGGCTTGTGGCAAATAATTATTAAATAAATATTGAATAAAATGGAAACAGGGAGCCAGTCCTAGCAACTGGAAGGAAGCTCCCCGCCTCCATCCCAGGCTCCTAGGGCAGAGAAGCTCAGCTGGTCCCAGCAGCTAGAAGGAAGCTCCCCCGCTGCCATCCCAGGCTCCTAGGGCAGAGAAGATGAGCTGAGTGAGCCCCAGAAGCACCCCCTCCCCACTGTGGAAATGAAAAGACACATAAACAAGCCTCAAAAACAGACTTCCAGATCACCTACAGCAACCCCAAAGGGAAACGAGATGGAACA
>NW_004624839.1:2365161-2413233 GCF_000247695.1 Heterocephalus glaber
GTACTTCTTAGAAGTTGTCAAATTTATTTCAAAAAGGAGTTTTGTAATATACTTTCTATATCCTTTTAAATTCTATAAAATCTGTAGTAATGTCTCCTAGATCTTAATATTGTAATTTAAAAACTGTATAACTGGTATTGTGTAACAGGAAGAAAAGGTCTAAAAGAGCAGGGGAATTGGGAAGGTTAGGGGAAGGGAAAAAGGGGAAAGGAAAAAATATGAGAAGAGGGAAAAAAAATGGAAACAAGATCTTTGCAAATAGGGAAGGGTGGAGGGGGTGAACGGCGGGCAAGGGAAGGTGAAAAAACTAAGAACCAAGAGACTCATGTAAAGGTACAAGATCCCAATGATGAATGTAACTGTATTTTATACCAAAAATGTGTCAATAAACTTAATGGGAAAAAAAAGGAAACAGGAGGATATTCTATGGCCAGAAGCTATGCTAAAACCCTTTACTCAAATTTGGGTATAGGCTAAGTTTGAGTAACAAAGGCACCAAAATAAATGCAATGGCCAAATATAACAATAGTTTATTCCTCCTTCATAAAAAAGTCTAGAATGGGTAGTATGTTCAGACCAGGTTGGATAAGTAGTCCAGAAATGAGCTCAGATTCCTTTTGTCTTGCAACACTGCCTTCATCTACATTATTCACATTTTCTTTGTGCAATGGCTCCCTGCACCATGACCACATCACAACTCCCAGGAAGGTGAACAACAAGCAGCATCTTCAAGGAAAATATATTGAAATTTGTAAACATCCCTTCTGTTCATAACCCATTGACCACAGGAGGCTTCAAAAAAGCCTGAAAAATGTAATTGCTTGCTGAGATCCTATTCAAAAAAAAGAAGAATTGACTTTGGGTAAAAATGTGAGGTCTCTGAAAAGACAAAGGAATTCAGTTTTTCCTCCCCTCTGCTTCCTGGATATATTAGCTGTTCCTACTTCCTGAGAGGAAAAGAAGTCACCTCCGTGCTTATGGGTCAACATTTGGATGTTTTCATGCCTCTCTTGATGTTTTACCTGATACAAAGAGATTCTTCTTTCAATTACAAAAATATTAAGTACTGCCTATGCATATTCCTTGCATTAATGATGTTTTGGTGAAAAGCATATATTAGAATATTACTTTACAGCTACTTTATTTTGAAAGTCTGATTTTGAATTTCTGACTCTTCTTTGCATTGGATGACTGCTACTATTTTGCTTATATATTCACTATTTTTATTTTTATATAATATTTTACAATAAGACATTGAGCAGGTCAAAATGATTGAACAGAGTTCTAATAAGGCCCATGAAGGTGGTTCATGTTTTAATTTGTTCCTGGAAGTAATTGTTTTCTTTGTGGTAGCAGAAAACCAGGACTTTTATCCTGAAGATGTGTTCTTTCATCTGGGCTCCTGAAAAAGGAAAATACTCACAGGGTCTTGACTGGACAAAGAACATGTGGAGAATCACCTACTTTTTATTCAATTTTCTTCTTTGCTAATAAATACCCCCAAAATGAAATATTTTCTTTAATTTATTTAGAATTTACAAATAATAATCATTAATAAATCAGTGAACTGATTTTACTTTGTTATAGGCTGCTAATACTTAATGTATAATTTTTAAACTTTCTCACATAGCCTAATTATATTTCCCTTACATTTTTACCTTGGGCACATCCCAATTTTGAGGAACCACCTAAATTATCTTTCTATCATTTTATTTACCCACTTTTCTTTTACTTTGGTCAAATACACTATTTATAAAAAGAAACAAAAAAGTAAAAGAAGAGCTATAAACTTTAGATGACACCTATTTATTATTTCTTCTTATTTAAATTTTCCCTGGTCTAGCTAATCTAACCTCTCTGGATTCTAGTAACATTCACCAGGACGATAAATTCCTGTGATGGAAAGAATACTGCCCTTGCAATCAGAACTCACATTCATTTTTAATTAATTTTATTGGTACATTTTAGATATACATAATTTATATAACACATTTACCATAGGGAATTGGTACCTGCACATGATACATCTTTTTTAAAAAATTAATTTTATTGGTACATTTTACGTATAGGATATAATGATATTCATCATTGGAAATTTGTACCTTTATATAATCTCTCTTGGTGCTTCTTTTTTCTCTATTCTCCTGCCCTCCCTTCAACCCCCCTATTCTTCCCTATTTACAAAGACTCTGTTTCCATTTTATTCCTTTCCTCATATTATATCCATTCTCTTCTTTCCTTTCCCCAACCTCTCCAACTTCCCCTTCCACTTTGGACCTTATATCTTGATACTTATTTTCTTCTCATTCTCCTCCCTTCCCTTCAATCCCTCCTCCTCTCCTTATTTACAAAAGCTTTGCTTCCATTGTTTCATTATTTCTTTTCCTTTCCTTCCTTTCCCCTCCCCTTATCTAGCGCCTCTTCCCATTTGAACATATTCTTCCTATTTCACAATATCTATTATACATTGTTGTCCTTATTTACACTTAAGGTTTCTCACACAAGAGAAACCATGCAATATTTGAGCACATGTGCCAATTTAAAATCTCATGATGTATCCATTTACTTAGAAATGTCTGAAGTGTATCCTTCTTTATGGCTAAGTAGTACTCCATTATATAAAAATAAACACATCTTCTTTATCCATTCATCCATTATGGGTTTTGTGGCTGTTTCCAAGATTTAGCTATTACAAACTGTGCTGCTAAAAACATAGGTGTGTATATGTTGCTGTGGTATGATGCTTTTAATTCTAATGGGAAAATACCAAGAAGAATAATAGCTAGGTCAAATGGAACCTCTAGTTTTAGTTTCTTGAAGAATCTCCACACTGATTTCCACAGTGGCTACACCAGTCTATACTCCCACCAACAGCAGAGAAGGGTTCCTTTTCCCCCACAGTGCTACCAGCTTTTGTTTTTGGTCAATTTCTTGGTAAGAGCCATTCTTTCTGGGGTGAAATGGAATCTCAGCATTGTTTTAATTTTCATCTCTTAAATGACCAGTGATGTTCAACATTTTTTCATACATTTACTTGCCATTTGTACGTCTTCATATGAGAAGTGTCTATTCATTTCAGATATCCATTTTTGGATTGGGTCTTTAAATTTGGAGAATATGATATTTTTTAGTACTTTCTATATAGTACTAGATATTACTCCTTTGTCTGAGGAACAGCAACCAAAAATAGTTTCCCACTCTATGGGTTGTATCTTCACTCTGTTGATGATTCTTTTTGCCATACTGAAGAAGATGTAATTAAAAACCTACAAAAAAATAAAAAAAAATAAAAAAATAAAAAAAATAAAAACCTACCAACGAAAAAGCCCAGGCCCTTATGGGATTCACTGTTGAATTCTACAAGAAATTTAGAGGAGATCTAATACCATTACTCTTCAAACTATGTAATGAAAGTGGAAGGGAAGTAATATTTCCAAAGTCCTTCTTGAAGCAAGCATTACCCTGATACAAAAACCATAGCTGGATTGTTCCAACCAAAAAAGAGAACTACAGGCCAAACTCTCTAATGTACATAGACAAAAACGACCTCAATAAGATACTGGCAAACAGAATGCAGGAAATTATTGAGAAGATTATACACCATACCCAAGTTGGACTCATCCCTGTGATGCAGGGATGGTTCAATGTTAAAAAAAAAACCCAATACATGTAATACACTATATTAATAGAGCCAAGGACAAAAACCAGATGATCATCTCAATAGACACAGAAAAGATATTTCACAAAGTCCAACATCCATTCATGACCAAAGCTCTACAAAAAATTGGAATAAATGGTCTTTATCTCAATCTTATAAGCCATCTATGAGAAACCAACAGCCAATAACATACTAAATGGTCAAAAATTGATAGCTCTCACTCTAAAATCAGGAACAGAATTAGAATGTTTACTATCACTGCTCTTATTCAATATAGATCTGGAAACAATAGCTGGAGCAATTAGACAATAGAAAGAAATTAAAAAGAATAAAGAGAGGAAAGGAAGAAGTTAAATAATCATTATTTGCAGATGACAGGATACTCTACATAGAAAACCCCAAAAACTCCACCAAAAGACCTCTAGATTTAATAACCAAATTTGGTCGCATATCTGGATACAAAGTCAACACTCAAAAATCAATAGCATTCATGTACACAAATAACAAACTCACTGAGAGAGAAATTAGGGAAACCAAACTTTCACAATAATATTTAAAAATGAAATACTTAGGAATCAATCTAATGAAGGAAGTAAAAGACTTTTACCTTGAAAACTACAGTATTTTGAAAAAGGAGAACAAAGAGGATAACAGAAAATGGAAAGTTATGCCTTGTCCTTGGGTAAGAAGATCGAATATAATGAAAATGCCCAAATATAACTGCCCAGATTGTCATATAGATTTATTACAATCTTGATCAAAATATCAATAGGAGAGCCTGGGATTTAGCTCAGTGCAGCCACCTGCCCCGCAAGCCCAAGGACTCAAGTTTGATCCTCAGTACCAAAAAAAATATATCAATAGCATACTTCACAGAATTAGAGAAAACAATCTAAAATACATTGGGTACCAGAAAATACCTAAAATAGCATAAAGCAATTCTGGGCAACAAAGCAAGGCTGAAGGCGTTACAACACCTGAGTTACTCCTGACTTGACATGACACCATAAACAGACCCAAGGATCAATGAAACAGATTGGAAGGTGTAGAAACAACTCCAGACACAGTCACTTTATCTCTCACAAATGGCCAAGACTTCTTCAGTAGAAGAAAGACAGCTCTTTAAATAAATGGTGCTGGGAAAACTGGCTTTCCACATACCAAAGATTAAAGCTAGACCCATGGGCCAATGATTTAGCTCAGTGATTCTGCAGCCTGCCTTGCAAACACAAGGTCCCAAGTTCGAACCCCAGAACCAAAAAAAAACAAAAACAAAAACAAACAAAAACCCCCCAAAACCTAGACCCATATCTGTCACCATGCATCAAGCTAAAATCAAAATTAGTCAAATATTGAAATATTAAAACAGACACTAACTCTGCTGGAAGATAGTATAGATAGAGCTCCTGAAGACATAAGACTGTGAACAAAACCCTGATCTAACAGGAAATATTACATTCTTTAACTCTAATGGAGAACTAGAAAAAGAAAGAAATAATATAAACTTACCCTCAAGAAACACACAGAAGGCTCCCATGTTGTTAAACCCAACGATCATGTCTCAAAAAACATCCTTATTAAATCATTAATTGCATTTGATAGTTGCTCACTGATTTTTCCTGGATATTTTCTTTTGTGGTTGTCAGGAAAACACGTACTCTGAGTTTTCTTCCAAATTTGCCAATTAATCAGTCTCAGGCCCCCTGCTACCATTTAGTAAGGTTCTAGGGCTGAGGTCTGTGGCCCCTTTTCTTTTCTTCCTACATAATTTTTGTTTTAAGTCCTGTCAGATTTAGGTCTCTAAATAACTGCAGTATAATAATTAATATCTCAAAACTTTTGTGTATGAAACAGATAACTATTAAACTCTAGTTTTGTGTACCAACTTAGGCATCTAAAACATAATACTGGACTTCTTTTTCTGCAAAACAAACTCTGTTCCAATTCTCTCCAACTTATTTAACCTTATGTCATTATTATAGTAGCATAGGACAAATATTTGTGTGATCCTTGTGTCTTCTTTTTTTCATACTCTCCATGTAAATTGTTACAAAATCCTTTTGGTCCATCTTCAGATTTTGATATAGCATATTCCATCTGCATCTCATAACAACCCTGGCTATTGTGCTGGAAGAGAATCCATCATCTCTTGCCTGAATTATTTTGTTAGGTTTTAGTGAGCCTCTATTAGTTACATCATCTCACTCCCCTGTTCAAATTCCTCCAGTGGGGCTATTTCTATCAAGTAAAATGGTTGTGTGACAAATCACTACATGGTCTGCCTCTCAATCCCACTGTTTTTACCCATTTACACTGTACTGTCTACTATCATCACCATGATCACCTTGATCCTGTTGCCCCTGGAATATTACAGGAGAGGTTTTGCCCTATGGGCTCCATATGGGGTCTTGTCTCTGGTTGAATTACAGTAACTTCCTTCAGATAGCTACATGAACTCTCTTGAGTCCCAATTCAAATTCCATCTTCTTCATGGGCTTAACTTCATTAATCTATCTCAAAATTTAGTGGGCCTCATTCAAGCCCTGACTTGCAAATTGATCCTGCTCTATTTCAATAATCTGAAAAATTATATAAGAAATATCATATACTTCTCAAATTATGTTTATTATTATCTTCCATTATAAAGTATATACCTCATAAGGTAGATAATTTTGGTTATTTTATTAACAAATTACTTTAAGTCTCTAGAACAGTGCTTGGCCCATCCTAGTTGCTTCCCAAATATTGTTTTGATATGTGAGAAGGAATGAAGTTAGTTTTTCTTTTCATTAATAAAATACTATTGTTTTGCTGAGATAAAATGGCAGCCCAAGAAGGCATAGGGGCTTCAAATGTTTGTAAAGAGGAAATCATGAATATTCTCTCTATATTCTCTCCTAAATATATGCTATATGAAATAAGTCCATGTCTGTGGAAGTAATTTTTACATTTTAAAGTTCTGCACATACACACACACACACACACACACACACACACACACAAATCATACAAACTCGCCATCCGATGTTCTTCTGACACAGGATAATTTTAAAATATTTCTTCCACCGCCTATTATTTACTTTTCTGTATATTTCTTTTCCTTGGCCTCTATCCTTTTGCTTCTCAACCTAGTTAAACTCTCCTCCTTGAAAACTCAGCAAACACCACTTCACTAACTCAGTATCTTCTTTATTTCCCTGTCCTTTGAACTTCACATGCATTTATGATTAGAACTGCAAAGAATAGACACAGGAAGCCTTGGCTTCTTGCCAAAGCACACTTCTAGAAATGCTTAATATTTTAAAGCAGATAGAATTTTCTGACACAAACATTGCTTAATAAATCCTAGTTGTGATTAATGAGTAAGAAGAGGATACAGAAAAGAGAAATGATAACTTAGAACATTTTTGTCATTCTCCAAATAGTATAAAATGGCATAAAGATAATGAACATATGGGCTCTCCCAAAGACACTGATGTTTTTTACAGATATGGATAACACTAATGTAATTTTCTTGTACTTGTCTTAATTTCCTGTAACTGGGACAAAGTTCTGTACTTCTACATTTGAAGAAGGACAGGTTTATTTTGATTCACAGTTTTAGACCACGATCGGGTGGCTCCAAGGCAGAAAGAGGAGAGCAGAAGAGCATGGCAGAGCAAAAGGTCCTCAGCCCACAGCAGCCAGGACATGAGAGAGGAGGGAGAAGGTGAGGAAAAAAGATATGCCCTTTTAAAAACATGGGACATTTGGGGCCATTTTAGATCTAAATCATAACACTATGATTTATTCCCTGAAGTTTTTAGGAAATAAAATTTAAAATTATAAGGAAAGATTAATCTAATACTTTCTTTTACTCACAAGTTAGTATTAATCAAAATTGTCTTCCTTTATGTTGGAAATATTTCTTTCATAAATCTCTAGATTATCCAACAAGTTGTTGATTAGTATAACAAATTACATTGATGGACTATAAAACATGGGAAAGGGGAAAAGTAAATGGTGTTTATTTTTCTGAGAGATAGGAGAGAGAAAACTAAAAATACCTTGAAAGCAAAGCTAAAGCTATGCTAAATATACAAAGAAAAAGGTTATGTACATTTGAAATTACAATAAAATTTCAATTTCAATTTCTTTCAATTCAGAATTTCAATTGAGTTTTACAATGCCATTTAGTGATCACTGCCAAGGTTTTGAAATAAGAATCTGGTCATGCCTGAACTAAATTAAGTCTCCTAAAAGTCATCAATTCTCTTCCATAATAGTACTTCCATCACTGAGATTATTTACACAGAGCCTTGGTATCCCCGGGCAAGGATATGTCAAATAATTTTAAGAAATCATATAAAGTTTATGTTAAACGATTTGAATGTTTTGGACAATGATACTTTCACATTTTTCAAATGAAGATAAATTTATTTAACATGTACACCTACTTATCAAAATAAAAAAATAGAATGATATTACATATAAGAAAATAAAACTTTGGAGAACCATACATATTTCTCATTATTGTTTTTATTTGATCTTTATTTTATTATCTGTAGTTTTATGGTAATCTTTGCACATTATAGTCATGCTATTAATAAAGTGTATAATCCATTTGATGTTCAGAAAAAAATGCCAAAACAGTAGAAGATGTGAGGAGAGGATAGATTTGTGGAGTGGAAAGGAATGGGTACAGTGAAATGGATCAGACACACACACATATAATGGTTCTAAATGCATACATATATATTGTTCCTAAATTGTGAAGTGAAGTGTATTTCCTACCCTAAATGATGATGAAACATACTTGAAATATTAGTCTATGTTGTTATAAGTTGCTTTATTTAATAACATATCCTCCAAACCCAATACTTACAAATTTCTGTTTGAAAAAGACCACGGTAATGATGCTCTTACTATTCTCTTCAAATGTGACTTAGAATCTTATTTTAGAATCCTTCGTTTGTGATGTGTGTAGGGGTTTGCAGTGTATTTTTCTTAGAATATGCTTTATACTTATTGAAAGGAAAACTTGAGACAAACTAAGTTTGGCATAGTTTATTGGAACAACAAACAATAAATGATTTGGTCAACATTCACTACCAGAAGAAATTTTGAGAGTTCTGCCCAGTAAATGTGAGCAGGGAGCTTTTCGAGGTTGGACACAAAAGTAAAGAAGTGAAATCACCTGG
Organism: Heterocephalus glaber; assembly: GCF_000247695.1. The sequence goes on from NW_004624839.1 coordinate 2,374,000, forward strand.
TTGGCTACATGGTGTGATGAATTGTTGCCTGTGATCAGTTAAAATTTGGCTATTTATTACATTCCTAAGTTACATTTCTATTTTTTCCCATGCTAAGTTAAGTTGGAGTTTGATATGTAGGTACTCAAAGTAAGGAAATCATTTCAGACTAACAGCCTCCTACTTATTTAACTTAGCATACTATTAAGGGAAAAGGCATCTAAATGTGAATATGGGCTTAATTCTTCTATCAACAAAACAATATCTATTTTAAATGAATTTTATAGTATAGCAAACCACCAAAATGCACTATTAAATTTAATAGCAAGTTTTCCTTATAATACAGTATACATAGTGATTAAAAATTTATTATTTCTATTTATTTATACATATATGTTATCATTTATTATCTTAGTTTATTGGACCCCATAAACTGCAAGTGTGTTCTCCACTACTTATTTTCTCAAGTATCTTCCCTTGTGAAAAATTTACTAGCTTTTTTTTCTTTTTGGTCTTTCTACACATTTCTCCCCTCTAGTCAAATCTTCTTTTCTTGTAATAAAGCATTTTCCAATTTTAGATGAAAACCATTGGCAGTACAAACTCAAAAATAAAGTAGAATCTGCATATAGATAAAGTTTGAAATTTGAATTGTAGTGAGTCAAACTACCACTCATTCACAAGAGTATATTAGATATTATATAATATATATACATATATATATCTAATATATATGAAGCCAGAAAGCCACTAAATATTTGAGTAAAATATTGTATATAAAATTGAAAAATATAACCATGCTTACTACTTTAATTTATATATAGACATGTGTTGTTAGTAGACATTTAAACAGGGTATATTTATAAGTGTAGATTAGGTGGGTGCAGGGATTATATTATTTAGTGTTCAAATAAACAGAAAAAGTGTAGTTTTATTTCTATTTTATTTTCTATATCGTTTAAAATGTATTAATCTTTCAGAGTTGTTTAGGGGGTTTAATTTTGGGGCGGGGGATGTAGCTCAGTGATGCCGTGCCTTCCTAGTAAGGGAAAGGTCCTGAATTTGATCCCTGGTACCAAAAACACCCCAAAAAACAAAACCCAAAACTAAGTTAATGAGAGGTTTAATGTGTTTTTTAGTTCAAAAGGTTCTCTGTATTATCTATATGCTATTCTGTGTGTTAATTAGACATTTGTTTAAATAGTTGAGGTATATTCCTAAAATCCTCATCTGTCTATATTCAATTTTTCCTGAAAAATGAGATTTATTCAACACATAAATTTTTATTTATTTTATTTTAATAAATGCTTGCTACATACCAAATCTATGTAAAATCTATCTGCAGGGCTTTGGAAGGAGCCTGGGGGGTAGTGAAAGTATAAGGCACAATTCAAAGATAAATAATACATCAAGTATATTCTGAAAATGATTATGATGTAATTTTTGGTCATTTAATTATCAAATTCTGAAAGAAATCTTTTTGAAAACAAATCATAGATATTCAATCTTTGCATGATATTTTTGACACTTTGTATTCCGGGCTTTTTTTCAGTTAGTCCAGGAGACTTTTGACCACAGAACACACAGTTTTCTCCAAGGATTGATTTATTTAATAGCATGACCGAATCTTAGTCTGTTAAGGCCTTGTATGAAACTGTATACAAAAAAGAAAAAACTGCCATCACAAAATATTCAGTTATCCAGATCAAGCCAAGCCATTTATAGGTCTCCAGATCTATTATGCTTCCACACTTTTATATCACTGCTTCAGCCTGAATGTTCTTTCTGCTTGTATTTCTTCAAAATTCACCTTTCCATCAAAATTCCTTGGAAATCTTCACCCCAGTGTAGAGACAATGCTATTGGTTTCTCCTCTATATTTTTCCTACCTGTCTCTATTATATTATATTTTTTATTTTAAAATATGTCTGCCTCCTGCCATTTACCACAAAGTCCTTAAAATGAACGATTTTGCCTGTCTTGTCATAACATGGAGGATACAGTCAGTGCTGCAAAAACCTCCCCTGATTAAATAACAGGAGTCTTTTCCTAGATTGTCCACATTTCCTGCCTTATTCCTAAGTGTCATTTTGGATCATTTCTGGAGTCACAGTTTCTTCCCAATACATTTGGTCCAGCTGAAAATGTTAGGAATGTTAGGAAAGTTTCCTAACTGAAAGGTTAGGAAGATGTTAGGAAAGTTCCAGATGACATAATTTAATGTAATTTAACCTGAAGCACATTGTATATTTTCAAATGAGTTTAAGTGACTTGTGCTCACTGAAGGTAGGAATTACTATTCAATACCTGTCAATTCAAGTTACCTGAATTTCATGGTCCCTTGGAACATGCTTCATAAAACCAAAGAGACAATATTATGCTATGGTACTTTGCCATTTTAAATAAATAATGCACCTAAGAATGGTTCCAATCACATAATTATAAGCTTACTACTTTCATTCAATTACATAAAATAGAAACAATAGATGATATCTTTATGAAAAACATACCCCCCCAGCTGGAATAATAATTAGGTCCGCCGTAGATTATATTTAAAACAAGCAAAGCTCTTCTGTGGTCTCTCACTCACTAGGCTTCTCCAGCGCTCTGCTCAGTGTTCACAGTCTCGGTCTCCCATAGGCTCTTTCCACCTGGGGGACAGGTAGGGTGCAGCACACCGCTCTCTGTGTTCCTGTTCTCATGTGCTTATGGACTCACTTTCTTCCTCAGATCAGAGAACATTTTTAAAAATTTTTCTTAAAAAAACCCAAAACACCCTGTATGCTCTGAAGTACATCCCTGTCTTCATTTGTTAAAATATTGGGATTCTAAAAAGAAAAAAAAAATTGGGATTCTTTCAATCCTGTAACTTTTGGAAGGGGAAAGAACTAGTTTCACACTAATCTAAGTTTTCTGATGTAAATCCTAAATCCTCTTTTCCTATTGTCGCAAAAAGGAAGAAAGAAGAAAATACTTGCTCTTGCCCATGAAAACACAAGGTTTTATAACTGTTTCTTGAAATACTAATTTGGAGGCCAAAAGTTAAATACTGCTTTTTTTTAAATGACTTGTTCTTTCCTTTTCTTGAAGAAATGGGTGCCATGCCGAGCCTCATGTATTACTATTTTTTTTAAAGAAATACCAAATGATTTACACATATTTATGTAGCGTAACTGTATGTAGTTTTCATAGCGCACATAGCAGCAGTACTTATTATACTGGCTCATGAGTGGCAAACTTTTGGATCAAAACCATTCTTCTCCTAATTATTTAGTGGCTACTTAGTAATTTGTGTTAGTATCCTGCCTTTCTCTTTTCTCCAGTATTGGGGATCAAACCCAGGGCCTTATGTATGATGAACGACAGTAGAGGCACAGAGCCATATACCCACCCCTGCACCATATTTCCTGAACCATTATCTCCTAAAAGAGGTATCAATCACTTCTAGTCTTTTGGTAGCATGGGTAATCGTGGACTTTTAGCTGCATGTGGAAATATCTGTTTGTGAATGATATTGCAGAAATGAATTTCTTTTTTGTTTTTTATTGAGGGACTAGAGAATCCACAAAAAATACATTTCCCATTATTATTCAAAAAATTTATGCAAAGAATCTTTTTCTTCAGAGAACACAATAAATCACCTTAATTAATGTATGACCCTTCCTAAACTTATGCTAATTTCAGTAATTTATGCTTCATTATTAATTTCATCTTTTAGCATAGAGACCTATAAAATGGAGATTAAAGCAACTCTAAAATATCCCTATTTCAAGGAATCATTTTTTAAAAGATGTAATCTTTATAAATAGCATTTTTCTTCTAGAAACAATTCCACAGTCCATGTAAGGCATACACAGATACAGATCCACCCATGCTTTCTTATCCTCTGTTCTTGTGTTGGCAAAGCTTGTTTCCCCAAAGGGGGGAAACGGTAAATATATCAATGGCTCTTAATCAAAGCTAACTAAAAAGAATTGGAAGGAGATTTCAGTGATCACACAAAGTATAGTTACCACTGTTAAGTCACAAAGTTTTAAAGGAGAATTGAATTAGTGAAACAGAGAAGTGAAAATAAATATGCCTTGTAGGTGACTAATTCTGCATCTCTATCTGGATGATTGTTACTATTTTACTATTTTCAAATAAAATATTCTTTCCTTTTTTGTACTTACTTTAAAAATTTTTCAATAGTAAATGTCTTCATTACATATTAAATACATTCATGGTTATTAACTGATAGATTCATATTGTATCTCAAGTCTTTTTAACTTCCTCTCCCCTCCTTTCAAGTCTCCCTCCCACTCAGATCCCCTTTCCATCTCCACAAAGCTTCCATCTAGTGATTAAAATACTTTCAAGCCATATGAAGTTAGGAGTCTTCATAAATCAGATAATTCCATTTTAATGGAAGAACTAATATGGGGGTTTAGATGTATAGGTTGAAAATTACTAGCTTGTGATCACAGAAATATTATCTAAATATTTGATTCTGTCTTGTGTTCTGCTGTTCAGTGTTACAATTTGACTCCTCAAGATAAGTCTGTCTTCACACATGTTTTCCTGTAGACACTGTAGTCTCCTGTTAATCACTTTGCACCCCACCCCCCAGGCAGTATCTGTGTGATACAAGGGCTCATAGAGATGCATTCGCTATTTCCATTTAGAAGACATGTTTTCTGCCTACCTCACCATCATCTCTATGCACCCTCTGGAGGGAGGGGCAAAACTTTACCTCCACTCAAAGTCCTAGCTTGGGCTGAGAATTAAACTGACATAAAAGATATTAACAGGAGGATTTCACATAATTCAAGTTTTATATAACATGGGAGCCCTCATAAGGGAATGAATACCTAAGGAAATGGAAGAAAGTACATAGTTTTGTGTTACCAAGCCAAAAGAGGCGATTGTGGAAAAGTACCTAAATTTTATGTGGATGATAAAGAAATATTCTAACAAAGCCTAACTATTATTAAAGACCAATTGTCCTAGTAAGGACTGTTTATGCAGAATTTTCTCAGTTATGACTCCCAAAGAAGAATGTTACTTTTCTTATGGAAGGAATCTTTCCTATGGGAATTTTTTATCTCCTTTTTTTCATGAAGATAGTGAAAGTAGAATGCACTTTTTCTACTTGCTGTTTTCAAATTACTTTCCCCCAATATAACCCTTATGTCAAAGTGACATATTTGGGGTTATGTATTTAGCCACTCTTTAAACTTAATCTTGATTAAAAGATTGTTCCTTGTCTTGCACTGCAAAATGTGTCTTATTCAATGTCTATTTCCTACAGGGCTTTGGTCAGTGACTTACACCTGGTAGACACTCAATGAATATCCATAGAATTAAATAAAAGTCTAGCAGTGGAAATCTCTATAATGTACACATCTAACATAAGCACAAATAAGCCCTCCATTTAACATTTTAGTTTAATTTGAGCTTATTCACTGACTCAACAAATCAAGTTGATCAAAACTGTTGTGTTCATTACATATGTATATCTCAGAAATGTTGGGGATGTGATTTTGGATCACCCAATAAAACAAATATTGTAGTAGAACAAGTCATGTGATTCTTTAGTTTTTTTCAGTACTTACAAAATTTATCTTTAAAATGTAGTCAAAAGTGTGCATTAGTGTTGTGTTAAAAAATATCTAAATCAATGTCTAAAATCCAAGGTACATTCATATGTTAATTTTAAAATATCTTATTCAAAAAATTCCTGATGACCATCTTCATGGTTGGAAAATGGCAATGATATACTGCTAATCATAGGGTTGCCATAACCTTCAATTTGTAAAAAATCAGAGTAAAGTGAAGTGAAATAAAACAAAGTGTGGCTGTATAAAAGGACTAAGGAGTTCACTGATAACAGTTTCACAATGTCCTGTGGTCTTCCCCATTTTGAGTAGTTCTCTTATTGGATTACATAAAGAGAACTGAATAATGTACATGAACAACTGCTCTTTTATAAATCAGCTTTATCATTTCTTAGAAAACAAGTCCAGCTGTGGCTTCAATTCTAAATATCCAGTTTTAAGATAATGTATTAGAAATGTTGGTTTTTATGTGCTAAATATCATGGCATCATTCTTACCTTATCTCTGAACCTCATATGAATAGATGAAATTTACATCAAAATAATCAGTTGAAATTTGTATTTTCATGCAACACATTTGATTATGACAAGAGGCCCACTTAAATCCTTTTAAAAAAAGAAATTATGTTATCTACTTCATATCTTCCTTTTACAGATCTCTAAGTGACTTAATGACAAATGGTGGCAAATAGTACTTAGAAATTTATATTCACATTTATTGGTAGAATTCCATTTTATGTTTCAAGTAAGAAACTAATTTATTCTATTATAATACCAGCACTGGTATTATATAACACAAAATGAGATAATAAACAAGTAAATAAATAAAGCAATATCACCACAGGCAAAAATTCCTATTTATTCAAATCTTAATAAGAATTCATTTCCATATTATTACAATAAAAAAATGAAATCTACATTTAGCTAAGGAAACCATTGAGATATTCAAATTGCATTCTAGCAAAAAATGATTTAAAGGATTTAAAAATAGTTCACATATAAACAAACGATTGTTTCAGTATACAAAAGAAATAAAGTGACAAGACTGGTAAATAATCACGTTATCATAATGAATTTTAAAGATGGAATGATTTGTTCTCATGATTTTTTTCATTCATGAGAGTTTATTTTAAAATAAGTTGCCTAAAAATTATTTTGTCTTCAAGTATGAATGATACTGAAGTTCAGATCATCTCTTCTTTTTGGATTTTTAAGTCTCAAATTTTAAAATGATATGCTCATAATTACCATACCTGTTTTTAAAATTCAAATAGTGGAAGTTGATACAAGTTTGTAGAAAGATGCATTCACAAGAAATTTTCATTCCACATTATGGGTGGATTTGGCATTTTTTTTTTAAAGAAGCCCTTTAGAGTCTTTCTATGGTAATTATCCTTTTGCTCTGCAGTCAAGTGACAACGTGTTAAGGATGTGCTTCTCCTATTGGCAATAAACAATGATACTGCAATTCTAGTTATCATTCTTAGAACCATATACCTTTGTGTTGTTCACTACAAACTTTTACAGAGCTGTTTTTTTTTTTCTCTTGCAACAGGAACAGCTACTATTATGCCAGTAGTCTGATCAGAGTTTAACTATAATATTAAAAAATGTTTTGGAATTATACACCAAAATATTTTGTTTAATAGTATACAAATACAATTATGAGATTACATGAGGCACAAAGGTATAGTTTGTATATGTGCATCCATTGCAGTGCTAATGAGTGAAAAAACACATGAGTGAAAAAATTGTTCATTGGATATTTCATTTTCCAGTTATTTTTTCTTGATTATGTGGATCTCACAAGTTGAGATCAATAATACTTCCTAGCTATTTTATAATTGTCATTTTATTAGTGTATCCTGTACATTTTCCTGGTATTCAGCTTGGATAATTAATTGAAATCACTGACAATCTGAGGAGGATTCAAGAGTACATGTGTTTTATAGCTGCCACCACATTGGGAAGGGAATGATGTCTGTTTGAAATGGATTATTTTAAATCAGGATAGAAACTACTATTAAATTATCCAATCAATTGAATGAATGGTGTAAGAGAGGGAGCTCATCATCTGCCTTAAAAATAAAGATTTAATTGAAATTATATTTAAATAACAATAATTATAGTTCAGTGATAAAAATATCAGTGTTGGATATTTACAACAGTGTTGGATATTAATTGAAGGCCAATTAATAACTTGATGATCAAAGGGAACTAAGTGCATTGTTACCTTTCACTAAGAAAGGCAAGATATAAAATCTAATTTCTCATAATTCTGTGTTTGCTGTATTACACCCATAATTTTGTCCAGAACACATTCATGATTGTGTTAACATCTTATTAATTTTTAAAAATACCTGAAAAACACAACTTGAAGGAGGAACAGTTTACTTTGGCTCGCAGTTGTGGACGTTTCAGTCCATGATAAGCTGATTCCAAGGCAGAAACACCATGGCAGATGGGAATGGCAGAGGAAAACTCCTCAACTCATGGCGTCCAGGAAGCAGAGGAGCAGGAACAGAGCCAGAGACAGAGGAAGAGCCCAGGGACGAGAGTATCCCCTTCTGTGTTACAAGCCAAGTGATTTATATTTTTCAACCAGGCCCCAACTGAGAACTGCACATTCTTCTATGAACTCATCAATTGATAAAGTTAATCACCCCATTATCTAATAATTCTCCAAAAGTCTCACTTCTGCATACATAAGCCTTTGGGGGCACATTTTGACCCTAACCACAACATGGAGAGTGAAGTAATTATCCTGTATTATAGATGAGAATAATGAGAACCAGAGAAAGTCAATGACTTAATGTGTCAGAGTTTAAATTCCCAAAAAATTGTCATCCATGCATCACATTGACAATTTTAATATATTTCAAAAGATTAAAAAGAGTAAAAATGAAGTTAGTGTATTATAAGTAAATAGTAACGATAGATAATCAGATAAGCAAAGTGATTTATGAGCTTTAGTTGAGCTTAGTTTTTAAGGAAGTTGAATTATTCTTAGGATGGTTCTTTTTGATTAGTCTTGGACATAGATCAGTGCTTTTCCCTTTTCCATACGCTCTCTAATTATATGAAGAGTATGAAAACAGTACCATGTACTATTGGAAACAATGATATTGACATCACACAATAAATTATATCCTGGCTTCTCCACCTGTTGGGAAATTCATTTGATATCTCTAATACTGAATAGTTGCAACTATAAAACATTATCATAAACAATCCAACTCCTACCACATTATTAATGTTAGCAGATATATAACACTGTAAGACTCCTTCTCATTCATTTCTCCACAAATACAGTACTTGGCACATATTTTTGTATATAATACATATACTATGATAACAAAGATATTTATGGATCTTCTCATTGAGCTGATAAACCTAGTGGGGGGAAATGATAAGCAGAAAAAAATTAATTGTATTTTATGTAAGAAGTATGGCAAAGCAGAATACTATGAAAGAGAAAAGGGACATTTATTTGATGTAATTATACAACTCCTGACCTTTATGTTGACACTTGAAGACATGGAAGGTTGAGAGGGAGGATGGAAATATGATGCTGAACACCTTGCTATTCTGGCTGGATCTTACAATGGAAGATGGTGGTACTGAGTTATTATCAATCATCTCTATGAAGGTATCCCTTTCATAGCAAACACCTTCCGTAAATTGCTAGAATTTATGTTTTTGTTTCCATGTAAGGAGCCTTTGCCTCTTACTTTGGGAATTTTCACTTAAAAGAGCCATTTTTCAGGACAACTGAGTCAATATTCTTTGGCTTATTTTTTGGGCAATTTAACTGCAGACATATTATAATCCAAAAACAAGAGATGGAAAATAAGCCATCAAGCAAAGATAGAAACAGAAATTGGACTCAGGTTACTGAGACTAGGCAGTAAGATTGAGGATAAAAATAGACACTAAATAATCTTATATGAGTCAATATTTTATATTTTAAACAAAGCATTTTGACACTGCTAATTAGTGGTCTATTTGGAGTTCAAAGGTAGATTTTATTTTGATAAGAAGATAGTAGAAAGCTGTGGATTCAAAACAATGACTGTGAATTTCCACTTTATTTTGTGACAAGAAGATTTCTTGTTTAACATGAAGAGTCACATCAAAATATACTTATGCAAAGTAATTCTCTGTTGTCTCTTTTTTCTTTCCTTGAAGACTTCTTATGTCTATCCTTAGAATGGCTTAGTAATGGACACAATACTCTAAATTGGAACACTTTATTAATTTGACAGTAGAATAATGGAAGAATCTGATGCTTTTAGAGCTCTTTTATCATTTCATTGCAACATGTGGTAAACTAGGATTCTAAAAGTCAATATACATCTTAGATTTTTTTGTACCTGACATGACAATCATCTCACAAGAATATGCCTCTCTCTTAATAATTAAAATGACTACATATTTCAAGCTCTGGTGCACAGATAAAACTCATGTTTTGTACATATATTGTCACACTTCTCTCCTGTGTGCCCATGGCAGATATCAATAACTGATCTTGGCATGCTTTTCCTGTTGCTTAAATGCTAGTCCTTCAAAAGAGGAGCACTACAGGCAGCCACTGACATTCGATTGTGGTTGGAGGTGGAATGAAAGAGATTTATCATTACTCTTCTATAAGAGACACTTGGAATCTTGCTTAATACAGAAAATGACATCTGAGCATCACATTACCAATTTTGATATGTATTTCAGAAGGTTAAAACAAAAGTAACAAATGAAGGTAGTATATTTTAAGTAAATAGTCACAACAGATAATCATTCAGAGAATAAGCAATATGGTGTCTGAGCTTTAGTCTGCTGAACTGTTAAGAAAATTGAATTGTTTTTAGGACAGTTCTTTTTTTAAAGCATAGTAACCATGCAAGATATGTTACCATGCAACCTTAGTTTGACAAAAGGATCAGCAGGTCCTGTATAACTAAACCATTTCAACATACAGTTTTTGAATACTTGCAATGCAGTTAGAAATTACATGCTATGCTAAGGAGATGAGAACAAAGATAGGACTGGTGTTCTGACCTCAAAATGCTATCTTACCATGTAGAATAGAATTTCACTGGAGAAATCAACAAGTTCATCTTACTTAAAAGTCTATGACAAAGAAAAAACCTATTGTAAAGGAAAGAAGGTAAATTTTGTCTTCTAACTAACACAGTTCACATTCATCAGTGGCAATATAAATTATTCAATTATATTTGAATTTATTTGTCTTATATTGAATTATACATTTAAATGAAGTGTTAAAACTTTTGTTTAAAAAATTAAAATTATGATGACTTGTTGAAAATCCTATAATTGTTAAAATACTATTTGAAGCTACATGAAGACTGAGGTCATTTCCTTTACATATTTGAGTTTTTAACCTTTGGTTGTGCATTTAATAAAGTTAAAAAGATTTTTGAATGAAAGACAAATTATTTGCTTAGATGATAGTGATATGGGGCACCAAGTAATCGAAATAAGGAAAATTCTCTGAATAATATAAGGGAAATATTATAACTCCCATACTTCTAGATATCTGAAATGCAGAGTTTGTGTTCTCTAAAATAAAAAAAAATTAATTCGAGTTACAGCAGAGGTTAAGAGTAGCAATAATTTATTGAGAGAAAGATAGCTTCTAAGAGAGACAGAAGAGGGAACAGAAAGGGGAAGTGGAAGGGTAGGGAAAAGGAAAGAAGGAAATGGTATTAATATGAGAAAATGAAAAAATGGAAATAAAATCTTTGTGAATAGGGAGGGATGGAGGGTTTGAATGGAGGGCAGGGGAATGGGGAAAAAATAAGAACCAAGAGAGATTATGTAAAGGTGCAAATTTCCAGTGATGGATGTCATTATATTGTATACCTAACATGTACCAATAAAATTAATTTAAAAAAAAAGAAAGTGGGTTGCCCACCCACTCCACTTCTCAAAAGTGTTACATTGAGCAAAGCCACAAGGTGAGGTGGATTCAGTGTTGGACAAAACTCCAGTCAACTAACAAGATTAGAAATATAGTCACTTAAACAATATTGATCCAATGGGAAATCACAAGATGGAACAAAACTATGATCAACCAATAAGCTTACAACAAGTACTGAACAAGGAATTCACAGAAGGAATGTCTAGGGAGGTTTTGGTCCCCAATTAAGGTGACTGATATCTATCTAGAATTTCAATCAACTGCTGTTCATCTCTAGGGGAAGTATGTGTGTGGGGTAGTAGTTTTTCCTTTTTGAATCCTGACCTTTTAGTAAATGTGTCTCAATTGTCTTCTGTCCTGAGGGCCCAGCCTTATAATATTTATATATTAAAATATTTATATATTATATTTATAATTGCCTTATAATGTTTTCTAACTAGCTTAGCTGTGTACAATAATAGCATTTCCTTGACATTTTATTTTGCCCTTTTTAAACAAAAAATTACTATACAATCACAAGTTAGTGATCCTGACCATAAGAATGAAGTTTTGGCTTAATTTCAGATTTTATTTATTTTAAAATTTATTTCTAAAATTCTATGACTCTTTCATTAATGTTTATTATTTTCAAAGCATTTTTTGAACCAAAATTAAGACAGCTCACTGTTTATCTCTAAAGGTATATTTCAAGCTGAAAGTCTTGGATTGATCCAAGGATGGCAATATCTCATGTCTGAGAATGTACTCCAAGAGTGCTTTGTATGAGAATTTATCCCTTGTGTGTCCGAGTTACATTAGGCCCCTTTCCAGTATCCTCTTGTGTTTCTGAAATCAGGCCTTAACTTTGTGCTGGATTGCTTGTGGTTTCCTGTTTCCTACCGATTTTACTTCCACAGGCCTAATGTGATTTCCCAATGCTGTAACAAATACCTTGTTAACTACCCGTCCTTTCCTTGGATAATGACTTTATTTCCTTCACTGTGTGATTCCCTAGTTCTATTTAAGAGGCATTCACCCTTGAGTTGAGATATGGTGACTGAAACATACCACAGATACAAAGTCACATCATTGACTTAAGACATCTAAATTCTAGGGAGGGATGTTGGCAGCAGTTTTGACAGACAACTGCAGGAAAGATTAACAAGATATAAAATGATGTCAAAGAAACACAGAGAAAATGTCAGTCTGCCTATGGGCACTGGCTTCAAAGAAGGACTGGAATTTGTTTAGATTCTTGAAGGAAAGCTAAGAATGTAATCTACAAAAATATATGAATTATTTAGGCTATGTCTTGACACACAAATGATTATTTGGGTTTACCTATGTGTCATACACATCAGTCAAATCCATCCCATATTATGAGGTAAATTTTGTGTAAAATCCAAGAGTTTTATAACTTGTTAGCTATGTAACTTAGGGATCATATTTCCTCCAAAGCAGAAAAATTCGTATATCAGTATCATAGGTTTTGACATATTAATTAAGATGATGTATGTTAATTTTATGGCATACGACCTGGAACATAAAAAGAACTTATTTCCTGTATTTTTTCTCTAATGTATCACTTCCATATACCCTTACATTTTTTTCTCAAATGGGTAATGTTGAGAAAATAAATACTGTTACCTGTAAGAAAACATAATCCCAGTAAGGGTCAAGGATAATTTTTGTAAGCAATCAAATAGCAGGCATCATCTAGTAAGCTTACATATTAGAATGAGTTCTGGGAAGGAAAATAACTTTTGCCTGTGTGCATAAAGAACATATAAATTATCCAAAAAGTCAACTATACAGACATCCTTTGAAGATTTATTTATAACGCCCTTGAAGAAAAGGAGCCAAGACCAAAAAACTAAATGTAGAGTTCCGCCTACTATAATAATGTTTGAACCCGTCCTTCCACAATTGTACCCGCTAGACATAATATTAGAAAAAAGCTTAATCATATATGCAAGGAAGTTTAGACTGGAATGTTCTTTCATTTACTTTTTATAATAGCAATGAAACGAAAACAATCTGCATACCTAACAAAAAGATATAGAATTTGTACATTGTGATAAAATCAAAAATGGAATTAGCAGTGAACTGAATAAATCACAGCTGTGTATAAATACAAAGTTTCTCACAAATTATTTTAGTAGAAAAATAAGTTGAAGAAGAATACGCATGATGTGATCCACTTTATATAAAGCAAAACCCATGTATTTTAATGATCACCTAGATACATGTACGAAAAACATAAATAAATGGGTAGAAAAGTTCATACTGAATTATTACACATAATTAATTAATTTTAGGGGTAAATGGTCAGTAAAAGCTTACTCAAATTTTATTTTAATGCTTTCTAAGCAAAGTAGTGGGTAGTGGATTATGCTATTGACTTAATTTATATTTGTACGTAATAATTGAGTTAATTTATTTTACTTCAAACCTAATACAGTACAAAGATATCTAATTTTAAAAGACACATATGTATAACTTTTAGATAGATCAATGATACAGCCATCATATTTCATCCAGACTGTAGAATGTGCCACTGTTTTACTACCATGTACCCTTCTGCAGCCCCAATATGTATTTACTGCTAATGGAACATCTCTGCATTCTGCTCTGGAATACTGTGGTTTTCTAATGGGAACCAACTTTCCCAGGAAATGGCTGTGAGGTTGACTTTTCCACATTGAGAGACCCCTTAAGTAATGACCGACTGTTGCTAGGATATAAAAGTCCAATTTGGTAAAACAGTGTATAGGGTTACATCCCATTAAAGACACTGAGTAGATAACTTATCCAAGTGAAAATAATAAAACTACACATGTATGAGTCATCAGTACTCCAATATGATTTTAAAAGAAATGGAGAAAGAAACAAGAATGAAGCCCTTGAAATTTAAGGGGTTAGAGACTGGATGAATGCAAAAAATCCAATAATAAATTTTAAGGTGAGGTAGTAAAGTAGAAGAATGAATATGAACACTGTAGCACATGTAAACAGCAGAATATTATTCATCCATATAAGGAATCATACCCTCTCATATCTAGCAGTATGGATGAGTTTGTACAAAATTACGTTAAGTGAAATAAAGTAGGCACAAAAAGAAAAAGATCATGTTTCACCCAAAAATGGAAGCTAAAAGAATTGATCTCATACATATACAGAGAAAAATAATGATTATCACGGGTCCAGAAATGTGGAATGGAGAGGATATCGCCAATAAATACATTAGGACAGGAGGAAAAACTTCATACATTCTATAGCACCATAGGGGGGTTATGGTTTGTATTAGTTAGGGTTCTGAACAGAATCAATACAGATATATGCATAATTATGCAAGGCGATTTCCTAGAGAGGCTTACAAGATAAAGGCAGGTGAGTCTACAATATCCATCTGTGAAATAGTTAGAAGACTCCAGTAGATTCTCAGTCAAGAAGATGGAAGCCACTGAACAGGAGGGATCAAGAGTGCAGTACAGTCCAAAGGGAAAGACCTGGAAGATCACTGGAAAGTCACCAGTAGGAATCTGTGCTGGAAGGCTGAAGAAACTGGAGGCCTGCAGACCATTATTCAAAGATAGAGCCAGCAAAAGATGGACCCACTTAGAAAGACTGGAGCTCTTTGTAATGAGCACACTTCCTTCTTCTTTCCCTTTATTTCATCCAAGACACAAGCCTATGGATTGATGCCCCCACATCTGGGGTGGGTTTTCTTCCCACAGTTTTCTAGCCTACTTGTCAGTCATTTATAGACACACACTGTTCTTTACTACTCTTCTAGGTATTTCTCTTCCATCCAAGTACACATATTGGGATTGAAGGGCACATGGTTGACAGTAATTACATTGCAGAATAGGTGGAAAAAAGCATTTTGCATGTTCCCAAAACAAATAGATGATAAAATGTTTGCGATAATATATATGCTGATTATTCTGATCTGGTAATTATATACTGTCTTTTTGTACTGTAGTATCCCATTATACTTCATCAATATGTACAATTATTATGTATTAATTAGAAATGTTAAAATATAAATGATTTAATACACAATGGTACCTTGAATTCTGCATTTAAAAAATCAGTTAAAGGATAAATAAACCACAGAATTCAATGTTATTATTACATTGAGTAAAAAGATTTTTTCATTCAATCACGCATGATTTTGAATAGTTTTGTTCCATTGATAAGAATGAAAATCTAAGTATGAAGTTAAATGAAAAATGTGAAGAATATGAAAATAATTCTTTGAGAAGGTTTTCTTGATTAATTTTTGTGTTTTTTTCTTACTGCTGAGGTAAAGCATAGAAACAAAGCAGTAGCTGAGAAGAATGTGCATCTTGTGAAGTGAAGGTTTTTTGTTTCATTAAGATGGGAAACCTGGGTAGTTTTATGAGATGAGAGACTTTCTTCAGGGAAGAATCAGGTGACTATTTGGGAGAGGGGATCATAATTTGAGCTTTATTGAAAAGGAGGAGGAACATGTGTTTTACTCATTGGAGGAAGAAAGGTAGATCTTATGGGTATGGATGATTTGGTGGAGGGAGGTTCTGTAAGCTAATTTCACTTCATTCAATTTTCTGCCTCAAAAGTGAGGACAATAAGAAGATGGAGATCAGAGGAGAGAGGAAAACAGTGGAAAATGGTCATTTGGGTGAGTAGAAGAGTAAATTGACAAGAAAAAGATGAAGAAACACTAAAATCTATAATGAGCTTTACAGGTGTGAAATTAATGAAATTAATTAATGGTCAGTCGACATGGTTGTCTGTCTTTCTATCTTACCTGTGAGAACACATATAGTCAGTAGGCAAGATAATTGAATTTCAACACAGAGGCAGTTTTAAGAAGTGAGTACAATAAAAACAAGAGTAGTAAGAAGGAATGAGAATGCATGCAAGATACTAACTATAATGCTAGTCATTGCATCTAAAACTGATGACCAATGTGGGGCAATAAGGAAGATGTTGCTGCAATCATCGGGGTGAAATCTCAAAAAGAAATTGTTGAAAAACAGTTTGACTAAAAGATAAGAAGGAGTGGTAGAAAGTAAGGGTTTTTAAAATTGAATCATGAAGGGAAAGAAGATTTTGTTGACGTCAATGTTTTTGTAGATAAAACAGGGCAAAAGGCAATAGCTTGTAAAGGAAATGTAGGGTCTTGTTATATAAATTTCAAAGTACAGGTAAGGAGAGGAAGAAAAATTGAACATTATACTAAACTATAAATTATGGTTCATTACCAGAGCTCTTCAGCAGTGTGGCTTCCAGCTCCCTAGACAATTAAATTATCAAGATGGGAGTCTGAAATCTTTTTTTTTTTAAACTCTCCCAAACACAAACATGAAACAGATCTAGAAGGGAGCTAACAATTAGGAAAATATTTGTAAGAAATATGACAAAATGTTGATCAGCCTAATATAAAATGTGGTAATCTGAATGGAAAGAAAACAATTAAAAATCCATAAATCTGCCAAATTTAGCCAAATAGACCAAAAGAAGCAATACACGTTCCTGAAAAAAATATGAGAAAAATACCTCACTTAAAATCAGATTAAATGAAGATTATTATGTATAAAATTACTAAAACTTTTTAAATAACAATGCTCAATGTTTTCCAAAGTCTAATGAAATAGGCACTTTCCCCTCAGGTTTGCCAATGTACATAATTTTTGAAAATCAGTTTAGTAGTATGAAGAAAAACCTTACATTTGTTCATAATTTTTGTACTATATCCAATAATTTCTCATAAAATAAGTAGTTTGGGCAAAGATTTTTGTTCGAATGTAATTTTCAAGAGATTCTCTGTAATGAGGAATTAAAAAAATAATACAAGTGCTCAGAGATATTTATATAAAAATGAATCTGCTTTGTATTTTTACTCATCAGACTACCTAAGTTAGAAACAAACAATGTGACTACAGAGAATTTTACAGTTGTACATTTCAGTGCTTAGAACTGAGGTAAACTATGAGAAGTAAGGCTAAGGGATACGTTTTTTCTTGCCCTTCGGTAATGGTCTATTCATTAATTATCTTATGTGTCATTTACATTGAAATCACTGAATACTACTTTCTCCATCCAACTTTCAAATTTAAAATCTTTGAATTTTTTACACCGTCTATGTAGGGCTTAAAACGGTAACATGTGTCAAAGTTTCCTGAAAAGTATGGTGACCGGTTCGTTGGATAAATAAACTAACAGCTGACTCAGTGAAGCTAGCTCCCTCCTGTTTTTAGGAGAGTGCAATTGAATCTTCATTTCAAAACCTTTTAACATATCCTAAAAATAATGGAAGCACTCTAAGTATGTCTATATGCAATTAAGGCCTGCTTAAACCTACTTTTTAAAATATTGTCACATTGGAATACAGGAAATTGCCTTAGGCATTTAGATGCAGAAATCAATTGATTTGAATTTTCTAAAATGTGGCCATGACTTAGGGTTCAGAATTTCTCAAAGGTTTCTGAAAAATTTTTGTCAGTTATTTATTTTTAACTGAAACTATTTATTCTAAAACAATCATCTAATGATTTTGCAGTGGTTGCAATTTCTGTAGCCCAAGGAAATAATGGCTTAATTTACAAGAAAAAACATTCAGCAATTGTTACTTTATTACCAAAAAAATTTGTTACCTTTTAATTTCACTTAAAGTATACAAAGATTGCTGTTTATAAAATAAAATTGTATTTTGTAACTAAAATGTATATTTGATACATCAAAATGTTAATCATCTTACCTAAAAGTTCAACTGACTTTTTCTTGATTGTCCCACATCAGATATTTGTAGACATTCACCTATTTCTTCCTGTTTGCTCCAACAAGTCTTGTATGGCAGTACCCTAAGCACTAGGCAGAAGAAGGCTAATGCAAACCCTTGCACTTCACCATCCTAATGTTGGGGAGAATGAAAAATATTTTACCAGAAGCCAGTCATATAAAAGCACAGCTGGGACTATCAATCCATTAAAATGAAAGGATTACAAATACAACCGAGTGTCTTCTCACCCATCATTATGGCAGATACTAAGTGAGAAAAAACCACAACCTCTTTGGAGGATTCAAAGTTCATCTATCTGAAGGTGGCAGGTTTTATTCCCCTTACTATTTAACATTGTGAACTGCGAGGGGAAGAGCAGTTCTTGTTTTCATGAACATGCATTTCCTGGCCATTTGAGTATGGCTGTTATTTTTCCTATGTATGGGGATGCCTAACTTTCTTCAGTCAAACTGATGTAGACTTTGGAAAATCTGCTATGTTAACATGACAAAGTTGCATTTTACAAAATGTAAGAATTATCAGACAATATAAGTTGATGTTCCATATGGCTTTTCTCTTCTTTTTTCCATCAGCCATTATAAAAAGAATTTCTTGTCTTACTCACTTTGTCCTGAAGGCATTCTACCAAGGGCAAACCACACAATGTAAGAGATGGGAGAGTGTCAGGAGCTAAGCATTCCAATACCCTCTTTGATGGGAGGGAAGAGAGTTAAGACTGCAGCGGCCTGAGAATTTGCTCACAGACAGCCAGTCATAATTGATGGGACTCTATGGTCTGAGAGACTTCAATCCACTGCTCCACCTGAGACACACTGTGTCATTACAGTTTTGCCACCTGGTCAATTCCTGTTCACTTTCCAGCTGCCAATCTGGACGTGACACTCGAGTTTGTGTTGTTTTGTACACACTCATAGATGTGCAGTGTACACATAGGCACAGCTACTTGCACATGTTTTATACCTTTCCAGGTGTGGATGTACTTTGACTTGATAAAATATTTACTATATTTTCCAAAAATAAAATTTCCCCAAAGCTATTATTTTGAAATGACTTATATTTAATCTTGCCCAAAGGGCTTTAAATAAAGGGTGATGAATGACAGAATTTATCCTGGAGAAAACAGCATCTTGGGGCATTTGGAAGTCTGAAACTATTCCCATTTTAATTTATCATCATTATGGATGTTAAGAAAGTTTTCAGGTTCTAATAAATTAAATAGCAATGAAGACACAATGACATTTGTATGATGAAATTAGTTAAAATCAGAAGAATTATAAATTATAATAGAAAAATATTTTAAATACAAAATCAATGCTTTACTAATTAGAATATAGAAATATTTTAATTTTTTCATGCTGAGTATCTATTGAGCTTTCAACAATAAAGTACAATACAAATTAAAATGTTTTATTTGTATAAAACAGTAGCCACTTGAAAGTTTTCAAAAAGTATAAAAGGCTTAAATCAGAATATCTAGTGACTGATCCTCAAAGAAGGAAACATTGACCTGTCAAGAGGCCATATAATCTTTACAGTATATACACATAAAAACATCTATGTACACTCAAACTTGCCCACACACAATTAGGTGTACTCTCTTTTTAATTTGAAAACCAAACACTGAACATTTAGGGTCTGAAAAATGGTAAATTAATGGCACATCCTCTTGGATAAAACTATCCAAAACTATCAGGAGTATTAACAACATGACCATAGGCATGGACTGCTGACTTTTACTAATTATAATCACTGTGCCTTTATATGAATTTACAGTTTACATGAATTTTTATAGTATTGTCTTGTTTGATCATCCCAACATAGCTGTAAGGTTTGTACTGAAAGGAAGCTGAATATCCATAAAGCTAAGGGATCAAATAATTAAAAAGTGACTCAGATGACTGATGTTTCACATTTTTTTCTGCTACGTTACCTTTTCTCAAAGATTGATCCCTGGAGTAGCATCAAGATTATCCCAAATCTAAAAACAAAAATTCTTACTATCTCACCTCAAACTCTGAAGCTGGCATTCAGTCATCTGTATTTTTAAAAGGTGTATAAGTGATTTGAATACACACTCAAGCTTTCTCTTCTGTCTTATCAAATAGTAACCCCTTTTATTAATGTTTGTGATTATAACATTACTTTGGGGTGTTAGTACAGTCAAATCACGCCTTGATCATTTTTATTCCCTTCTCATTCACTGTTTATGATGCATCCTTCTCAGGTCCCTTTACCTATGACCAAATAAACTACTTCCCTGTTTCTTATCATGTCTCCTCTATTTTGGTCTTTAAATTGTTCATATTTTGCATTTCTCCTGTAAGAGAAACTATGTGATATTTAGTCTTCCATGTCTGATTTATTTCACTCAGTATTATAGTCTCAAGACTCTTTCATTTTTGTACAAATGGCTAAATTTTATTCCTCTTTATGGCACAGTAGTACTGCACTGTGTGCATGTACCATATTTTATTGATCCCTTCATGTGTTTGCAGGCATCTAGGCTGTTTCCATGACTTAGCTATTGTGAATTGTGCTGATATACACATTGATATGCACGTATCACTCTAATATGATGACTTTAACTCATTTGAGATGATGCCCAGGATAGATATATCTAGATCAAATGGAATTTCTATTTTCATTTCTTTGAGGAATCTCCGTACTTATTTCCATAATGGCTGTACTAGATTACATTCCAAAAACAATGTAGAAGGTTTCATTTTTCTCCACAGCCTCACCAGTATTCGCTGTTTTTAAAATCTCGGATATAGCCATTGTCACTGGAGTAAGACACGAAGTCAGTGATTTGATAATGGCCAAAGATGCTGAATAATTTTTATTGCACTTATTAGACATTTGTACTTCTTTTGAGAAGAGCCTATTCATTTAAAGTGACTATATTTGATTGAGTCTTTTTGGGGGGGTTCTGATTTTTTGCATTCTTTATAGATCCTATATCGTAGTCCTCTATCAGATAAATAAACATGAAATTTTTTCATTCTGTAGGTTGTCTTTCTATTCAATTTTAGTTATTTCTTTTGCTGTGCAGAATCTTTTTAGTTTGATATAATCATATTTGTTGATTCATGGTATTATTTCTTGTGCAATTGGAGTTCGGCTGGGTAAGTTCTTGTG
Organism: Heterocephalus glaber; assembly: GCF_000247695.1. The sequence continues at coordinate 2,395,417 of NW_004624839.1, forward strand.
TATGCTTATAACTTCAAGTGATTTACCTATTATATCTTTCAACTGATTCAGTGTTTCTCTTTTTATATCTAAGTCTTTTATCTACTTTAATTTTAGTGCAGATTGAGGAATATGGGTCTAGATTCATCCTTTTATATGTGGTTAACCGGTTTTCCCATTGCCATTTGTTAAAGAGGCTATCTCTGCTCTAGCATTTATTTTTAGTTCTTTTGTCAAAAATCAGATAGCTAAAGGTATATATGGCTCTTTCTGTGTCTTCTATTATATTCTATGGCCTAAATGTCTATTCCTGTTCCAGTAATATGCTATTTTTATTATTGCGTCTTTGTAGTTTAACTTGAAATCATTGTCATTCTTCCTTCTTTGTGTATTTTACCCAAGATCGCTTTGGTTATTCTGGGTCTCTTCCGGTACCGTTTAAATTTAGGATTGATATTTTCTACTTCTGTGAAGACGGTTGTTAGGTATTTTGATTGGATTCCCATTAAATCTATGTATCATTTTTGGCAGTATGGCCATTTGGACAATATTGATTCTGTGAATCTAGGAAAGAGATATCTTTCACTTTTCTAATGTCCTCTTCAATCTCTTTACTCAGAGTACTATAGTTTTAGTTAGGTCTTTCACTTCCCTGGTAATATTGATTATTAGGTATTTAATTTTTTTGAAGCAGTTGTGAATGGGATTGTTTTACTGATTTCCTTCTGAGTATGTTTCTTCTTAGTGTATGCGAATGTTACAAGTGTTTTTGTGTTGATTTTGTATCCTACCACTTTGCTAAATTTCTTTATCCGCACTGAGAGTCTTCAGGTTGCTTTTTGGGAGATCTTCAATGTAAAGGGTCATACCATCTGGAAATATAGTTTGATTCATTCTTCTATTTGTATCCATTTTCTTTCCCTTGCCTGACTGCTTTGGGTGAAGTTTCACATGTTATGTTTAACAAGAGTGGAGAGAGCAGAGCCTCTTGTTGTGTTCTCGATTTTAGATGTAATGTTTTAGCTTTTCTCCATTTAAGATGGTATTGTCTGTGGATTTATCATACATGGTGCTTATCAGTTTGAAATAGGATTCTCCCACATTTATTTTGTCAGAGTTTATATCATGAATGGGTACTGGATTTATCAGTGCACTTTCTACATTTATTGAGATGATTGTGTGGTTGTTATACTGGCTTCTATTTATACATTTTATTGCATTTACTGATTTACATATGTTTTTGATGAATTGTTACATTCTTCTTTGCTGAAGAATTTTATTTCTATGTTCATTAAGGGTGTTGGCCTCCTAAGATTTTGGGGTGTTTGTTCCCTCTCAAGTTTAGGCTTCGAGCCTGTCAGTTATGATGACTTTAAGAATGACTTTGGCAGTGTTACTTCCTTTTAATTTTCAAGGAAAAGCTTGAGGGTATTGGTCTTAGTTCTTCTCTGAATTTCCGGTAAAATTCAATGCTGAATTCACAGGACTGAGCTTCTTGCCTCAGGGCATTTTGAACTTTTCCCAAAATGATATATTCATCAGACCTGGGCTATAAGCAGTGCTACAATAAAAAAAGAAAAAAACCCTGATTCTTATTCTGAACACTCTTATAATGGATTTTACCTGATAGGGTTCTTCATGTTGCCTTCCTGTTCTGGAGTTTTTGTTTACCACCCCAGGGTAAACAGTACCACAAATCCTGGTGACAATATTCTGAGCATCTCTTGAGCCCTGTTGCCTAGGTTCCACCAGAAGGCCCTGTCATAATAACCCTTTTCTGGAAGAAACAGTGTGGGAATGAAATACAATCCAGTATTATATGATCCAACAGTTATTTTTCAAATAGAAATATTTTTATTTTTATTTTTTTCATTAAGTTTTCTGGTTATTTTATATATACAATACAGTTACATTCATCATTGGGATCTTGTACCTGTACATGATATATCTTGGTTCTTATTTTTTCCCCATTCCCCTGCCCTCCCTTCATCCCCTCCACCCTTCCCTATTTACAAAGATTTTGTTTCCATTTTTTCCTTTTCTCATATTTTTTCTTTTCCCATCTTTCCTTTCCCCTATCCCCACCACTTCCCCTACTCCTTTAGACCTTTTCTTCCTATTTCACAATATCAATTATACATTTTCATCCTTATTTACACTTTTAGTTTTTCACACTAGAAAAACTATTCAGTATTTACAGTGTGTGCCCTATTTATTTCACTAAGAGTATGGCTTCAATGTGCATCCATTTAGCTATAAATGTCTCTAGTTTCTCATTCTTTATGGCTGAGTAGTACTCCATTTTATTAAAAAAAAAAGCACATCTTCTTTATCCAGCCTCCAGTTAATGGGCAATTGGGCTATATCCAAGTTTTAGTTTATTACAAATTGTGTTGCTATAAACATGGGTGAGAATATATTGCTGTGGTATGATTCTTTTAATTCTTTTGGGAAGATACCCAGCAGAAGAATAGCTAGGTCAAATGAGACCTCTAATCCTAGTTTTTTGAAGTATCTCCATATTGATTTACACAGTGGTTGTACCAGTCTGCACTCCCACCAACAATGAAGAAGGGTTCCTTTCTCCACACAGCTCTGCCAGCATTTGTTATTGTTGGATTGTTTGATAGAAGCCATTCTTTCTGAGGTGAGGTGGAATCTCAGTGTTGTTTTCATCTGCATCTCTCCAATGACCAGTGATGCTCAACATTTTTTCATGTGTTTATTTGCTGCTTTTACTTCTTTGTCTGAGACATTTATCATTTATTTTGTGTAGCTTTTTTAATATTTAAAATTTCTCAATATTTTAGATACACTTATATTTTTACCATTGAAACCCTAGCTTTCAAACTGAAAATTAATCCACATAATGTGAAAATAAAACAAAACACTTTAATTGGTATTTCCTTGGAAAATAGATACATTACTTTCGTATTGATGTTATAAAATTGCCACAAACATAGTAGTTTTAAATAACACAGGTTTATTATCCCACCCTCATGGATGTCAGTATTCAGTAATGAAAATGTTTTTAGATCTGTGTTCCTATGAGACAGTCTGAGCAAAGATCCCACTGCTTTGCCATTTCTGACTTTTAAAGTCCACCTGTAAGTTTTTGCTAGTGGTTTCTTCCTAAAATCACTCCAATCACCTGGTTGTATCATCATTACCTTATACCTTCTACACAACTTAGGATCCTGCTGCTGTCTTTTAATAAAAAGATCTGGTAATCCCCAGGATTTGATTTTATCACTTCTGCAAAGTCCAATTTTCTATGTTATGTAACATACTCATTAGTTCCAAAGAATTAGATGTGTATGTTTTGGGGAGTTGAGTATTTCATTTCTACATCTCACTGTGTGGTTGATAATATTTATTTGACAAAGATAATTCAGTACCTATATGAAAGTGCTATGCTATAGACAACAGAAACAATTAACAAAAGTGGTAGATCTACACATTATAATCAAGTTAAATTGATAATTGGAATACTTAATGATTAATGAACTTCCATCAATGACCTAAGTATCATTGGGTGGTTAAATTGGAGTTCCAATGTGATTGGATTTGGGATACACCCTGGAAATTGATGGAGCACACTTCTATTTATCTCTGGATTTTTCAGGGAGGCACAACATTGGGATGTATATCTGGTCCCTGGTCCCTACCATTATTTCCCCTGCTTGGCTTCCCAGCCACCATGAATTAAGCAACTTTGTTCCACCAGGTACTTCTATCTTCATGTTTCTGCATTGGAGCCTGTTAACCATGTACTGAATCTTCTGAAACTATGGGCTAAATTAAATCTTTCACTTATGTTGTAGGTATGGTGTATAGTTCTTTAACAATTGAAAAGCTAACTAATACAATAAATTGCTACCAGATATGGGGTCATTGGTGTGACTATGTTTAATCATGTATTTTAGGAGCTTTTGGAACTGGTTTACAGGAGGAGTTTTGAAAAATTTGAAGATGCTGGCCTTAGAAACCCTAGAATATTGTGGTCAATGATTTGTAGGAAATACTGGTTGGAGCTCAGAAGAACAGATATTTTGTAAGGAGCTTGTAAGGAGTAGACAATAAAAGTCAAGATCAGATGTTTCTCTGGGTAAGAAGGACTTCATTGGCAGTTGGACCAGAGGTTACATGTGATATATAGTGACAGAAAATTTGTCTACATTTTGTGTATGTCCTAAGACTTTGTGGGAGGCAGACATTAAGAGCATTGGATTCATTTATTTGGCAGAAGAAAATTCAAGGCAGCCCAACTTTCAGACTGTGGCATGGATACTGCTGGCTGCTTTTAGGCAGGTTTATAGTGAGATTTGGGCAAAAGGCAGAGCAAAAGTAATTGAAAAATTTGTATTTTAGCCCAAAGAAATCATGTATAAAATTGGAACCAAAGTAGGTATGTTTACTGAAATGATTAGAACCATTAAAAAGAAACCTAGTACTTTGTACAGTCACAAGAAAAAAGATGCCTTGAAGGCATTTCAGAAATCAGAAAAACTTCACACATTTCAGACTCAAGGGTGCAAAAATACCAAGAGAGAATTCCTAGTACCCCTGCTTGTGAGAACTTCTGTGGAACTGGTTCAATAGGATTCATTTCACTGTAGTTAGACAACCAGCAACCTAGAAGTTACTGCAGACAAGATGGGAGGGTGGGTAATTCTTCCAATGATAGGAGGCCTTGACATTTTCCACATATTGCTGATTTTAGTGGCATGCAGAATGCAAAAGTTGTGAGTTAAAGTAGACTTTTACCCAGATTTCAAAGGAAATTCTGGAAGGCCAAGCAAGGAACCTCTATGAGGGCAGTCCATGAAAGTTGGGAATGAAGACAAAGATGTAATGGAGACCCCAAGAATTTGCAGTTTCTAGGAATGTGGAATATTTGCTGAGGAAGAGTGCAGGTCCTTACTAGAGTGAACCCAAGACAGGCACTGCGATCTGTATCTGGCAAAGTCAGAGGAGTGGGTCTGCCCAAGTTCTTTGGAACTCACATTTTACCACCCTGTGCCCAAAATGTCAGATAAAGAGCTATAGTATTTAAAGTTTTCCTTACTATGTTTGCTCTTGCTTTGGTTTGATTATTTTCTATCACTCTATTCTTTCCTTTTGGAATGGAATTGTTTCCCCTGTGCTATTATACTGTAAGGTTATGTAAAGTGATTTTTATTCTTAGAGAGCTTCACAGGTAGAGTTTGCCTTGAGCCTCAAAAAGACTTGGACTGGAACTCTTTTTGAAAATACTGGAACTCTTGAGACTTCAGGGAAGAGATTATTGCATTTCTGGTTAAATAAGATAGTTCTATTATGATAGGTGAAATTGTTAACTTGATATTGCCTTCATTTGGAGATTGAGTATGACTTAAGCAGATGTGTTTAAGTAGCAAGGTAAAAATGGGTGGAATGTGATAGGATGGAGTTTTTCCTTGACTGGATTTGAGATCTGTCCAACTGATTGGTGGAAGATACTTCTGGTTGATCCTAGGTGGGTTTTGAGGAATGACCTTGCAGTCTATACCTGGTCCCGACCCCTTCAACTCTGACACTTTTCCCCATCTCTGCTTTCTGGCCACCATGAATTAAGCAGTTTTGCTTCTTCACTCTTCCACTATGATGTTTCTGCTTTGGAACCTGATAACAATGCACTGAATCTCCTGAAACCATGAGCTAAAATAAACCTATCATTTCTAATTGAGATTACTGGGTGTTATAACACAGTGATACAATTCTAAATAATACAAGCATGGTATGACACTTATTACTATGTACTATAATAATTTGAATACTAGTCATTTTAAGTGATTTTCAACATTTTTAAGGGACAATCTCATTTCCTTCAATAATTTTGGAGTCTCTGAATCTATCACAGCGCTTGACCTTTACTAACTACTCCATAAAATTTACTTGAAACTTAATATAACACAAAATAGATGTTTTTCCTTAAAAGATTTATGGAATGTTGAGTAAGAGAAATTCCACAACTATTACTTTTTGACTTGTTTGTAGTTTTGGTCTATTTGATTGTTTTGATTTATAGATTTTGTGGTTGGTTTAGAATAAAGAAAGCAATAAAATGTGCTAGAATTTTTATGACTACTTAATATATATGAGATATACTATGTCAAGGCAGATAGCACAAAATAACTCAGAAGAGATAAACCTTGTAAAATTGAGAAGGGAATGATTAGTATGTAGATGGAAAGTAGAATTTTTAAATATCAATGTTAACATAGCAACATAGCATATATGATAAAAGTGTGTCTAAAAAATAGTACTAGGCTATATCAGAATAAGATGCAAACTTCAGTTCTGAAATTCATATTATGAATAAATGGCAAATTAATCAAAAATAATATATCATTTTTATTCATCACTAAATATTTATCTGGAGGCATATCAGATACTCATAAATTTAACTCCCTCAAATTTAAATCTGGAAATCTACAACTGGAGATCATATATAATCTGTATTACTTTTAAGTAAATGAAAAACAACTAATTTGTATAACCTTCCCAAATCAGTATAATGTGAAAAGCAAAATTTTCTTGGCATCAACATTTTTAATATCCTTTGTATCTTTTTTAGATGATTCAATTGCATAACTATATTTAAGATAACATTTTATTTCCCCTTTGTAGCCCCCTTGTTCCAATAACTGTTTAGTAGTGCTGGCATCATAGGAAGAAAATTGTATACCTCAGCTACTGTCCTCCCTGTGGCAGTAATGAAATCCCTGTAGTAATCTAATTGTATTGACTTAGTAGGAAAGTGGAATTATAATTGACAATATAAAGCCAAGCAAATTGCACTATCAGAGGAGACATGCTGACTTAAGTCCCATTGACATGAATGTCAAAAGTATTTTTATATTAGCTAAAGTTTATCTTCTTTAAATCATTCATCTTTCAAACATTAATTTGAAATCTTATCAAATATAAGATCAAAACTTTGAATTTTAATTGTTGCTACCATCTATCCACACTGAAGTGATTTAGAAAATGCTGGACTTTATCAATATCCATTTATGCTAACATATAAGATTCATAAATTATGAATAGAAGAATGAAAAATATTGAAATGCTTATATCAGAGATTTTGATTCTGTTTTGTGTGTTTATTTCTAGGTTGAAGACAGTAAATCTTTTCAATGTTTTGAAATATTTCTTGTACTTTTTAAAGTAAGCTTTTCCAACTCATCCAATAGCAAACCCAGAAGGTATCAAAGTTCAGGAAATAAGCATTACAGCATAAAATGTAATATGAATAAAATATCAGATGGCCTATTTAAAATGGATTTGGTTATTAAACTTAGAAATTTCAGAAAAACGATATTTAGTTTACAGATAGATTTGTTTCACGATTCCTGAAGTTATCAGAGAAATACACAAAGCTTTAAAAAAAAGACCATATGGGTTCAACTTTTAAATTTTATTTTCACTAGTACATGTTTGCAGTTTATAATGATTACATTCATCATGGAGATTCAGTACAAGTTCATGATACATCTTAATTATTTTCATGTCTCATTCTCTAGAGTTTATATCATACTATTTAAAATGATTACACTCTTTTCCATTATCTGGACTTATAAAGACAGAAAATAAAAGGCAATGAATGCTGCATAAATTTTATCAGATGATTTTTGTCGCTTGTCCTCATTTGTAACCTACTAAACAACTTTGAACAAGTGTCTTGGAATTTCATTTTTGTCCAGAAATAATGATTGTATAGTATTTTTGAATAAAAGGTGTTATGTAAAGCGCTGTTTTCATATTTATATTATGAAATGTTTGCACAGCATACATTAAGATATAGATAGATAGCCTCTACAAAGTGAACATAGCACTCTGCAGTGGCTTTAATTGGTTTTGCTGTGTTGTTCCATCTTCACAAAATAGTCTTACCTTATAACTTTATTTTTAACATATATTATTGTAGACATTAATGAAGTTTAGTGTGATATTTCCACACAGGCATACAGCATGCCCTGCTCAAACTCCACCTTCCTTTACCTACCTACTCTTGATTTAGATTGATTTATCTTAGCTTCCAAGTATAAAAGGGGAGATGAAGCACTTATCTTTCTGTGTCTAGATTATTTCACATAGTCTACTACCTTATAGTTCCATATAGCTTCATTTCCTTTAGATAAATACCACTCATGGGATTGGTGAAAAGTATGACAATTCTAGCCTTAATTTTTGAGGAAATTAACATCCTTTAGTGGCAATCTACTAAGCTCGTAGACCAAATTCTCTTTTGAAAGAGATATATAAACATTTATATTTCAGAGAGATGTAAACATTTCATTCATTCTTTCTTCTTCTTTTCCTTGGCTTTTCTTTATTGCCATTTTGTATTTTCATCTTTTAAGCATTTTCTTTGCCCAACTCGTTCCCATATGTTTGCTCATGAAAATAATATGGCTCCACCTGTGTTATTTGGATGACAAAATTTTCTATGATGAACTCTTTATCAGTAAACTAATTTATTTTTAAATAATATATGCTATTAGTAAAATATTCATCAAATAAAGAATTAACTAATTTTTTCTATATCTCATATTTCAAACATGATGCATTTACCTATATTATAAACTTTGACATCACCTCTTAATATTAAATCCAGGAGCTTTCTTCATCGATCATGCTGAGTAATGCTCTCAACAAACTTGAGTCAGATACACCATTTACTGCAAAACACTTTTGTTTAAGATAATGGGGAATTGGGGATTCTTTGAATCCTTTATTTTCTGAGTTACTGAAAGTTTTTCTTGACAACATTACATTTCATTTGCTATGGTAACTTAGAAACAAAAATACCTAAGCAAACTAAGTTTATGAGCTTTAGTAAAAAGGTTTGAGATACATCATTATAATTACAAATATAAATAATGAAATTAATTCTATTTACTCACAGTATTATCACCTAATTTTCTAAATATTTTTATTTAAAATTATGAGCCACTGAAAAAGATGTGAGTCTCAAAATATTCTAAAGCTAACACAAGGGAGCAGTGGATACCATTTTGGGTTTGTTACAAGCTTGACCCCGAAATCAACTTATAACACAGAACATTTACATTCCTAAAACTAAAAACTATTTCCTGGCTTATTTCAACATTCATTGTTCTGTGCGGGTATAAACAAAAAGAAAGTTTTTGGTGTGCTGTTGTTGACTTAATTCTATTAATTTATGTACTACAATTAGTTTTGGATGTCATTTAAATATCAGGGACCTAAGACATTACCAAATTGGTAAAATAGAGAAGAAATATAAGATTTGCTTACTATTACATTGAAGGCATATATTCTATTGGTGTCTACAAAATCAAACATGCACTGACATGAACTGTCAATTCTGTGGCTAATTTAAAATGAAATGCACAATTAAAAATAATAAAAATATAAGTAAGACATAGTCATATCTTAAAATAGAATTAAGCACAATGCTAATTAACTAAAAGACTTACTTTTTGGCAATTGTCAGAAGTATACCTGCAGGACTGCCTCTTTAATATTTTGAAAAAGTGTCCTGGCTTTATAAACTAAGCATGGATTGTTTCTTCTTGCTTCTTTGTGGTTGCTCATCTTCCTTTTTTTTTTAAACTCTAATAAGAATATAGGTAACTTCAAAATATTCAGTGCATCTATCCTATATTGTTTTGTTTTAAAAGATTGTCTTTTAAAAGCTGTGACATTAAAAAATTAGTTCTTGCTATACCCTCTGTTAAAGTTTGACTTGAAGCCTATCATTGTTTAGCAATTTAAAAAAATGTATTAGGTAATCAAGGAACTTTATATAATATATAAATGAAAATTGATTACAAATTGCATATATTTGGTTTTAAATGCTAATGCCTAACTTTGAGACTTGCTCTCTGTTGTAAAATAAATGAGTAAGGAAATTAAACTTTAGTTTTAGTTTGGTTTATTCTTTTAAGAAGTAGGCAAGAGTTTTTTGAAACAATTTCATGTATTAAACTATGTTTTAATGAACTTATTTGGAAGATATAATTAAATGATGTGGCATAATTTTCATGTTAAGTGATCACTGCGCTCAAATAATTTTATTCGGCTGTCAAATTTCCTCTTTTTAGTTATCTCCTATCTTAGTAAGAGTTAAAGTAAGCGGCTCTCAAAAACTTGAAAACAAACCCATCAAATTATAAGTCATTTAAATGGTATATGAAATGTTTAAGTGTAACTTTATGTAAAGAAAAAACCGAAAAACAGCAAGGAGTCTAGGAATAAAAATTGATCATTTTAAGAGGTAAAAGTAGAAGAAATAAATATTATGAAGTTTTATTAATCCATAAATTTTACTAAATATTTACATCGCTACTGTGGAGGGTTGCAGTTGTAGTAAATATATAAAAATACACATTCTGAAGCTTTTATCTGAGTGATAAACAAGAAAGTTTTAAAATATATATTAAATCCTCAAGTTAAATATTAGTGATGATCTACTTATTGTCATGATCATAAAGATAAATATTTTAGCTTTATTTTGGCACTAAAGAATTCACAACTCTTTTATTTTTACTTTTCATATTTTTCCCAAGATCAAATTATCATAATCTAATCTTCAGTACTTTTTTCATTGTGTCTCCTTATGTTATTCCTCGTATTAATATTCACAATCTGTAAATAATATTTATCTGGCTTCCAGCTGTTTCTTCTAAAGTTATTTCTCATGCTTATTTGATTTAATTTTATTACAAAATTTAAAATCTTTAACCTAAACTATAACTCTGCCAAGATCTAAACCCAAAACCATGTCATAAAAATAAATTTAGAGTAATTCTCAATTCACTTACGACACAGTAGTGACTTGCAAGTTACATTGTCCATGACGTCTGCCCTTTGAGAATCAGATTCTGATCTATTCATATAACATCTGTCTTTCAGACAGATGTTATATGAATGCTCATTTCTACCCCATCTTCCTCTCCCAGTCTAACATCTAGTAATACACAATTCCCACATTTCCATTTAAAATCTACATGATCTGTATTATCCATTGCCTAAATCTACAAGAATATTAGCATTCAAATATTTAAGGAATCATGGGCTAGGGATTTAGCTCAGTGGTTCTGTTGCCTGCCTCGCAAGCACAAAGACCGGAGTTTGAGTCCCGGTACCAAAAACAAATATTTAAGGAATCTGTGAATGCCCTGAGAACAGGGACAGGACTTTTCATTCTTTTATCCCTAACAAAATCATGCTCAGAAAAAACATTTTTTAGTGTTACATTTAATACCATCCTGTGTTAGATTATTAAGAAATCCTACACAATTGCATATCTCAAAATAGGAAATACAATTTTAAAAGAGAAGGGAAAAATAATCTGATTAAAAAAAACCTAATTTGTCTGTTAATTGAAATATTTTCCCATATATATTATTTTGAGAAAAATGCTAGACAGCTTGGAAATGATAGTTGAATATATAGGAGTGATAGGCATGATCATTAATGAGAAATAAATATCTTCACTTGAACTATTAAAAAAAATCAAACAAATTTTTCTTCTCCTATAATTTTAAAGAGCATAATTAGTTAGAAGAGTTTTATCTGAATTACAGGACTCCAGAAAATGTAGGATTACAATGTATTATCATATATACAAATAGTGGATGTGGGTAAATCAATATAAGCATTTTATTTGTAATTATATAATTGAATAGCATCATTACAGGTTTTTTTTCTGGAGGAAGTGCAATTCACTTCTGCTTTTTGTTCACTGATTTGTTTACTGTATTCCTTTATCATTACGTCCTCTACCATTTTCAGAAATCTCTGCTGTGATAGTTTCCTGACTTGCAGGAAGTGCTTTGATTTTTGTCTTTACTGAGCAAAAGTAAGTCTGGTGAAATAATCTGGCCTCTGAACCAACAATATACAAAACGTACTCACTCTGCTGTGTCTCTGGACAAACTAACACAGTTAACTCTATGCCATTTCCATGAGTGAATTGTCTCATGCTGTAGGATTTGCAAGTTTATAATAGACTTTGACGATGGTATGGTAGTCAATAATGCACACTCAGCACTGTGATTAAAAAAGAAGTAGCAAATGTATGAGAAAACTTATTGCCTATGCCTGAAATTCTACTATTTTAAAGCAATGTATCTCACAGAGTATATGTGTCTGTGTGGTACAGTCCTATGGTTCTCAAGAAAGTCATTGTCTACTGAAATGGCAGTTTAGTGTTCAATTTACTTCTTTGAAAGAGAAAAGGGATGGCAAATATAGACAAATTTTTCCGGAATGCACAGCATCCTGTCCTATAATTAGCCATGGTACTACTTTTCTTTTCCACCCATCTCCCCAGGCAGTTTCAAGAAATTGACCAGAATAAAAACATGTGTTGTAACCCATTTTCCATCCCTGTACTAGGCAGTAACTATAGTTTGTTTAAAGCATTTTTCATTTGAATTAATGAAACGTAAAGCGATAATTTTTACCAAGACATTTTTTCAAAAATTTAAAAACACTGATAATTTTATTCTATTCCATTTATTAATAAATGTAACTCTGATTTCTAAAAAATGTCAAGTTTTGCTATTTATTTTTCTGTTGTTTTATTTCTATTATCATTTATTTATTAGTTTATTTATTGACACTGTTAGTTGTTTTACTTAATATTTTTCTTCAAGTAATTATTAAGAGTAACTTTAATAGACTGAGGCTTACAATCTCTAAATTTATTTTAACTTTTATTGCTTTTATCAGGTTTATTAGACTCTTCCACTTAGCGTATTATATTATTTTAAATTTCCAAAAGTAGTTTTTTGAAACTTATTTGATGGTGAAAAATCATGGTAGAAATTAATGCTTAATTCTATAACACATTGAAGTTCTAATTATTTTTATGCATGGGACAACATTTCTATTTTTAACAATAATTTCCCTGCATATTCTTAATGTTTATCCATTGTACTATTTGGCTGTTCTTGCCTTTCTCTTCCACAGTTTAATTGAATATTCTGTGTTTGTGATTCTTTTTTATTAGGGAAATCTTCCAGGACCTTTCATCATACTTACTCCATGTTGGTAGCAGTAAAACAGGTTATGCATGAATAAACCTTCACTCAAACAGAGCTGCAGTGCTTCAAACCTACTCATGGTTAACTGCTCTTTAAATCATTTCAACAGACAACCAGAGTTCTCAGTAGAACAAAAGTAATTTTTAAGCCATAGCACCATCAGCCTCATATAACATCTGCTTAGATTCAGGAGAGCTTAACAAGGATTTTGTCTGCTCACATACAAAAACATACAAAGGAAATCAAGATAAAAGTATTATGGTGCCAATGGATATAAAATTTGTGTACTTATTGTGCTGTCATTTGTCACCACCCAAGTCTCAGCTACCATTGTTGACCCAGAATCCTCATTAATCAAACTGCTTCAAAAGAGAGAATAGTAGGGCAATTTAACAAAACTAAAGATATAAAGTGTGGAGACAGTAAATAAGTAATTTTCACAAGTCCATTGCTTCACCAACTTGCATATTCTAATATTGCCACATTTGATGTGTTCTGAAAGTTTTACTGTATTGTTTTGGCACTTAATTTTTATTTTTTTACTTTTATTAGTACACTTTTGCACTACATAATGATTACATTCACTGTGGAGAACTGATACATGTACATAATAATTTCAATTGTTTTCTCTTCCATCGACTCCTCTTTTATTTCTCCAGCATCAGGTTCATTTATTGATCTTATAAGACCTTAAAATTAATTATCATATAGAGAGTAAAACCAGACTAAGGCCAAAGTCATGTAATACAACGGTACTAAATCAAGGTACACTTTATGTAATCAATGAGTAAAATGTTTAAGTATCTACTAAGTTCAAGGGTCTAAACCTACTTCATTTTATTCAGAAAAAAAAAATGTATAAGACACCATGCATGGTGAGAAGTTAGAACATGGATCATTATTTAAATATAGGGTTGCAAAGAAAACTGAGAACCCTGGTGATTAAAGGTCTGTTTAGAACTATGAATTTACATGCCTGTGCCATTGCAGTTGGTGTTTCCTAAGTAAACATATATTAACACATTTATTCCATTGTATTTTGTTTTGGTTTTTTTTTTGGTACTGGAGATCGAACTCGGGTCCTTGCGCTTGTGCAGCAGGCGGCAAAACCACTGAGCTAAATCCCTAGCTCCATTTTATTTTGATGACCTGACTCATTTAAGTATTCCATACTTGTAATGACTTTGCTAAAACTGGTTGTTGACAGTTTAGCTAATAGACTATAAATAAAAAATGATGGATTGGTCTAACTTCTAAACATTTGCCACTCCCTTTCTGTTACTGGGGTCCCTTTCTGTTACTGGGGAGGAAACCAAAATTAATTATTTAAAACTTTACTGTGAACTTGCTATATGTTAATAATGATATTGCTAGAGGAATAAAGGCAAAAATAATTTAATTGTCTGTATTAAATTCTGACAACTTTTTCAAAATATGGTAAATGTAAACATCTTAAATCTTAAATCATACAGCAAGAAAAGTGTGTGCCAAAAATTTCATAGATTTCAATCATGAAAATTATTTTCCATATTCCATTTGTATTCTGAGAAAAAAAAATCTGTTAATAAGTATTTTAGGCTCTTTATAACTAGGATTTCTGAAATGGGACAATGGGTCCAAATTTTATGCATGTTTAATGGTGAATTATTTTATTGTTTTTTTTTCTGGTACCAGGGATTGAACTCAGGGTCTTGTGCTTATGAGACAGGCACAGTGCCACTGAGCTAAATCCCTGGCTCAATGGTGAATTATTTTTAATAACTTTTCTAAGAACCCAAGTTACCTATCTCTGTATTAATTATTGATTTTTTAATGACCTGAGACAGACCTCAGAGTGTCCTCTAGAATTCATAATTCATTTTAACACCCATACATACTACCCTTAACTCTAATTAAATTATATTCAGTTTGGGAAATACTCCCAAACTACTTTTGAATACTGGAAAGTATATATACCAGTCTGCCAAAAAATGTGTACATACTCTAGGAAAAGAAAAATTTGTATAAATAAATTTATTGAGACATTATGAGATTAACTCAAGTTATTTTTGGCCTCTACAAGAGGTGGTTAAAGTAGTGGCCATTACCTTTCAGACATTTACTAATACAGCAATGAACTGCTGCTTGGGTAACCTTGGTAATTGAGATTGTTTTACATGTGTTTTCAATTTCTTCTCCATGGGCCGGCAGGGTAGTGGATCTTCTGTGATATATGACATCCTCTAGGGTCCTCTATATGAGAGTAACACTATCTGGTGAAAATAAAAATCATAGTATTTTTTTTCCTGAAGTATATACATTATTTCATGGATTCTGTATGTCTGCATTACGTGTGTGTGTGTGTGTGTGTGTGTGTGTTGAAATAAAATTTTAGAAGAAAATCCTGATATTATCTAGACATGTAGCCAAAGAAAACATGAGATGGTATTGCAGCCAATAGTAAGACCCAGGAAGCAGTTGGGATAAAGGGCAGAGAAAGAAATGGGACAGTATGCACTTCGGAGTAGAACAGTCTGCAGAAAACTGGTGGAAACCAGAATCACTTCCTTTCCTTTTCCTGGAAAAGTTGAGTGCCTATATGTGGATTTAAGAGAAGGTACACATAGAGCCATGGCTTGGAGTAATTTGACACCTGGTTGAGTCAAAAGATGATCATAAATTAGTTTTGGTGGTCATTAGTTCTTTGCCATTTCTCCATTACTAAAATCCACATGGGAATTTCCAAAATTCACTGGACATTCTCACTCAAATTTGATCAAATAGTTACCAGCGTTCATCACCTTCCATTGAGTAACTTGAAAAATAAAATGAAAATGTAAAATGTCTTTGCATTCCAACTAGGAGGATATCTTTGGCTAGAAATGTTAATAAATAGACGTTTTGTTTTGGAGGGTTTGGGAAAGGAAGAATAAATAAGTAATGTACCATTTGAAAAATATTTTCTATGTGAAATGTTAAGAAATCTTAGAAGCAAATATGAATGGAAATGGATATCTCTATGTGAATCAAAGCTCTTTCATGTGGAGGATATGAAAAGTTCTTGGGCCCTAGGACAGCCTTGGGAAGACAGATTGTTCTGATGTCTGTGGCAGGCCCAGATAGAGAAGTTAAAGATAACTTCAGAAGGCTGTTTGTTATTCCCACAGTGTTTGGTCTGCTGTGGTTCCTTGAGACTCAAATGTTTCCTTGGTATAAAAATAGATAAGAGTAGCTAATTCTTTAGAAGTTTAAGTAACCAAGATAATTTAGATAGGATGTACTAAGATTAAATGTACATAGATGGTTCTTTAGATGTTTTATGTACTCATGAGTATAACCAGTGGTTAGTTGACTAACACTATAAATTGTTAATGATTGATGTATCCTGCAGAAAAATGTACAAAAGAAGAATACTAGCAATAAACCTTGCCTTAACCCCTCATGGAGCTCTGGTCCCCTGTGCCCTTCTTTTAATAAGTTTTGTTGGATACTGTCTTCAGGTTCCAGTCTTCCATCGAGAGGACCCCAACACTTTCACATGCTTTTTTCTTTATTTCCTACCTTTATTCCTTTTATTTCTTTCTCTTGTCTAATTGCTGTGGCTAATGTTTCCAAAACTATATTGAACAGGAGTGGTGATAGTGGACATCCTTGTCTTGTTTCTGATTTTAGTGTGAAGGATTCCAGTTTTTGACCATTTAATATGATATTGTACACCTAAAATGTACCAATAAAAGAATATACAAAAAAAGCTCTCTCACATGCTAATTTACTGTCAGAAATCATTATATTTGCAAGTTAAAATAGTTTCCCATAAGACTAGTCTTACTAGTATTAAGTGAGTTTGGGGTGCTGGAGTCTCCTTTTAGAGGTGGTTTCTAGGTTCTTTCTATCCTGAAAAAAGAATTTGACAAAACAAGTGCAAATAGTAACTAGGTTTTACATTTATAAAAAGTAGGAAAAGAAACATACTCTGTAGAGTTTGGGGCCAGGTAAAAGTATGAAAATAAGTACACTCTACAGGATTACAGCAGGATACTCTGAAAGAACGCAGTAGTAAAAACTCCAATGTCCACTGTCCTCTTTCATTTCCTTTTTCTTAGGCTGGTATGAGGTTTTGGCAGTCCTTTCAAAAATCTGCTCCAGTTCTCTAGAAGTCTGATTGTAGGGCTTTGGAAACTGTTCTGCATGGGATTCTGTCATAAATAAGTCATGTCTTACTTCCCCAGCCAGTCTGCCACATGCTATTCTCCTGCCCCACTAGCAGCACAAATCTTAAATTTTAGGAAGAAAAATAAAATCCATTTGCATATTTGTTTATGCATACTAGACCTGTAAATCCTGAATATTAGAAAAATATAGTATATATAACTGTACTCACAATGTTTTGATCATGGTAAATAATTAAAAATATTTATTGCAGGGATAGTGGATTATGGTTAAAGATATAAAAACATCAAAATAATGCCCCGATGAGTCAACCAACTTTAATAAAATATCAGTTTTTATTCATTTGTGGGACACTAAGTTTGTTTCATCTTTTGGAGTTTGTAATATTTAATTACTAAAAGGAGATTCATGATATTAAATTTTGTTAAGTAGTGTTGATGAGTTAAGGAAACAATCTAGGCAAAAGGCTAGTTCTTAGCTGATGGGCTACAAAGGGTCTGGCTCAATAAATGAGTTTAGAATCCAAATTGTTCTTCTCACATCTTCTCCTCTACCAGCTCTTCCTCTGCAGGTTCTTGGAGAGACTATTAATCTGTTCAGGACTTCTTTTTTCTTTTTTTTTTTTTTT
>NW_004624839.1:2416090-2464433 GCF_000247695.1 Heterocephalus glaber
AAAATCTTCACCTGCTTTTCCTCAGACAAAGGTCTACTTTCTTGAATCTATAAAGAACTTAAAAAGATCAGACCTCACCTAATTTAAAGACCCACTCTGAAAATGGGCATCTGACATGAACAGGTCTTATTTTTTCTTATAAAAAGGAATAATAGGCTACATGTGATGATGCAGGCTGATAATTCTCATACTGAGGAGAAAGTTTCCCAAGACTGAGATAGGAAGATTTCAAGTATGAAGCTAGCCCTGTCTACAAAGAAAGATCCTGTCTCAGAAGAGAGGTGGGGTTAATAATAATGTCTTTCTTTTCTGGCTTAGGTAGTAATGGGTTAGATAATACTTGTGGGGTGTTGTTATCTGGCACATGATAATCTCATTTGAATGTTTGATGTTAATAGTATTAGTACGGTTATGTCTCTTCTTGAACAAAGAAATATTCAGTGTTACAGTGTGAAGTATTGAAAGGCATTCTTTTTCATTTATCTTATAGAAAATAACTTGAGTGAATATAATTTAAAATAAATACTTAATTGTGCTTCATTTTCAGATTAAATCGGAAGTTTTTTTCTTTCAGTTTAATATTATAAAATGTAAGCTTGACATTAACATATCTAGCAGGAATGAGTAAAATTCTCTATAAATGCAAAGTGCTACAAATTGTACCAGAACATGCATTTACTTTTGACCTTAATATGGTATCACAAATTAATCTAGTAAACAAGTGCTTGTGACTTATTAAATCAATAAAAAGTTTCAAATAAATTGTAATATGTGATTTTTTTTCACTTTCTGATTTTTTCAAGATCTGTAAAAGGTTCCTGTTTTTACAAAAGAACTATTTATAATCACATATTATCACTTCTGTCCACTTTAAATATATTAACCAAGTAAAAGTTGTTTTCAATTACACACTAATAAATCTAAGTAAAGCATAATCCTTTAAAAGTTCATGGAAAAAGTTAAGAGGCAGATAGGGATCACCAGTAAATTCTGTGAGATGAACTCTCAGGTTATTCAAATCATATACCATTATTTCTTTGTTTTCAACAAACATTTTGATATTTGGTTATATTTCCAAATTCTTTAGTTATGCGTTTTAAAGTACTTTATTCCCTGAATTTAAAATAATTTTTTAAATAATTCATGGTAAAACCACCAATTCTCAGATTGTTCTAATATTAGGATTTTTCATAGGAAATATGTTCACTGACAGGATTCAATAATGAGAAAAAAGATTTATGAGTCAATAATTATTTCCTAGATAAATTATATTATGTTACTGCCTTTAAATTAAATTTTGGTATATTCACCCTCATATAAAAACAATTCAGCAAAAAATACAAATGGTTAGGTGACAAAAATAATATATAGTACAAAGAATGTTCAAATTTAAGAGGTCATGAATTGTATCCTTTGATTGCCACATCTTACTTGTTTATTGAAGGAGATACACCTCATAAAGAAAGGAGAAATGAAAAATTCACTCAATCAGTTCTTATGGAATACCTACTGAATGTGTAGAAACATCTTTGGATTAATAGGAACAGTAAGATGACAGTTTATTCAATAAATTCTATTGAGTACCCACTTGTTCAACTTGAAGGAGTTATAGCAGGAAACAACATTAAATTGATTTTTTGTATAGCTTTTATTCTACTGGAAGTGGCAGAAAACAAGCACATGAATATCTAATGCTAGGTAAAATACTAGAAAGAAAAAGTGAACTAGGAGGAAGGGAAAACATTTTGTATGAGGTAGTGATGGAAAATGATATTAAGACCAAGCTTTCCAGTGCACCATGTAATTCTACTCAATTATCTGATCTTACTTTGACATTCAATCTCTTTGCTCCAGCCCCCCCTGCCTCCCAAGTATGTCCAGAACAGGACTGGCCACCCCATATGAAATGTACATACCTCAGCAGATATATAGCCCTCCCTCAAATCTTCCTAGACCTTACTCAAAGTTTGGGTTTTCAATGAGTCCTCATCTGGCTATTCTGTTTAAATTTCAACATTCATTTTTATTATTCTCTTCCTTTGCATTACTTAGCTCCTCATTAATATTTCAGTTACCATATACTGCATTTGTTTTGGTCCACTGTTTCTATCAGAGTCGCAAGAATTTTTATTTGTTGGCTTCACTGTTCTTTTCATAGCTTCTAGAAAAGGGTCTTGTTAGTAGAAAGAGCTAAAATTCTTTGTTTAATATATTAATAAGCATGATGTTAATTCTATTTGGCGAAAATGTTTCTTGAAGCCAAACAATAGAAACAAGAAATAAGGGTGAGGCTGCAAATATGTAAAATCATCTTGCTATGATGCAAAGAAATCCTGAAAAACAATTCTGACAATGAACACCAACAATAATAGAGTCACATGAAAAGAATGAGAAGTATGATGATTTTATGTGCCCCCAAAATAGAATATAGTACCTAAACATCAATAAAACTATTTGACATTTTGCTACAATTGCTTTAAATACAGAGACATATCAATATAACTAATGATATCATGATAATTAAATAGTTCATTTCCATAAATTTAATGAGATTTTGAAAGATTCTAATTTAGAGTACTATAGAATCAGGATTAGAGCTTACAGTGCATTTTAGAG
Source organism: Heterocephalus glaber (assembly GCF_000247695.1). Next base: position 2,418,707 of record NW_004624839.1, read on the forward strand.
TTAGAGATATGTTTCAAAGGTCATTGTCTCAAAAACCGCTGTACCAGCCCTGCAGTATCATCTGTCCTAAGAAGTTACAGCTTTTATAATTTACAAATAAAAAATAATATGCCTATGATTTTATAATATTACTTTAAATCAAATGAAATCTCATTCAATGGCCTGAATTATTTTCTATAACATACATCCACTGTTCAGTAAACAAATATTTATTGAATTATTTAATAAAGGCCATGGATGGAATAGTTCTATACTAAGTGGCAGTATAATGACTCCCAAAGTGCCCTTTTTTCTTTTGTAATGATAATCAATTTCATTTCAGGAGAATTCTACCATAAAGCCACCAGGATAGTGTCTGAAGGGGAGCTGGCAATTCATAAAAGTGCAATGCATTTTAATCTCTTAGTCATTTACAGTATGTCTATATTTGGTATTGAAGTGATTATAACCATAGGGGTTTATAATATTATTGTGAGCTAAGACAAGAAGCAATCATAAAGCAACAGATCTCCTGCCTTTGGTGTGAAGGCAGAGTGTACTCATGATACAGGTGTATTCGGCCTGGGTTTGTGTAAGGAAGGGCAAGGAATGTGTTTACCTTTACAGGCCCAAGTTCTCCTGTATGACCCAAGGGGAGAAGATCTGGAAGTGAGCTTAGCAGGACCTCCACCCAGTTCTAATGCAGAGGTCTACCTGCAGTGATTCCACTTCATTCAGGCTATTCAGATTTTTTTTTACTACCTCTGTCATGTGTTTGAATGCTGGACTGGTATCCATTTCTTCACTTAATCTAACTTGTTATTTCAAAAGTGACACTTATCTTTATTTTTTAAAATATCTTAACAGTTCAAGAACGTTAAACTTTAATTATTGGTCATCTGCTTTTTCCTCATTAGATAGTCTCATGTAGGAGCCTAAATTTAAACAGTAATGATCATTTTATCTACATCATGTATATTAATTTGGTAAAATATAAAGTTTTCATAGTAGAAAAATGGCTATCAATAGTGTTTTGAATTTTATGTGCAAGACTTCGTTGACAAAAATCTGGCCTGGCGATTTAGCTCAGTGGTTCTGCTCCCTGCTTTGCAAGCACAAGTTCCTGAGTTTGATCCCCAGTATCAAAAATAAATAAAGAAAAAAAAAAGAGTGGTGCTTTCTAGATCATCACCAGGGTTATGGAAGCCAAACTCTATCATCCTTTACTTATTATTAAGTTTTTTTTTCTCTTGATGTAACAGTAAAATCCAATATCCTTTACTCTTTCTCATATTCTTTGTTTCACTGCTGTTCTTCAAGAATGTTTTCCTGCCAGTCATTACAATTGTAAATAATGGAGGCTTTCTGCTTGTAATGTGAAGCTCCTCTGTTGTGTTTCTGGCAATTTTTTAAAAAGGTTTTTCCTTTTCCTTTCCTGTGAATGTGCAGCAATACTTGCCAAGAGGTGTCTCATGTTTCCAAACTTACTGTAAATGGTGCCTGAGACTGTCTTTGCTGGTTTAGTGCTTGCTGTTGATAATTTCTGAGTAGGTGAAAACTTTTCACCCTCCTTCCAAATCGCTTTTGTATTCATGTCACAGAGGAAATCTGAGAATTGAATTACTCCCATGTTAAGAGCCTAAATTCAAGTTATTATCTAAATAAATATCAAAATTATGATTGAATTTGTATCTAATTACATGCTGAATAAATAGTTCCTAAGTAAACATGCTTAATTTTCAGGTATATGCGTTAGCTAAAATGAGTGGGAACAACTACTGGGTAAATAAAAATTCCCTTTTTAAAAGTCTATTTTTTATTCTTTATTTATTTTAATTGTTTAGCACATGTTTGTAGTATATAATAATTATATTTATTGTGAGGTGGTATATGCATATATCTTAATTCTTTTTTATTACAGAATTAAATTAATTTTACTCGTACATTTTAGGTATACGATATGATGACATTCATCATTGGAAATTTGCACCTTTACATAATCTCTCTTAGTTATTTTTTCCCCATTCCCCTCCCTTTCTTCTTCCAAAGTGACCACATTTTAATAAAACTTTCATTTTCCGGGAATGTGTGTGTCCCTTTTGATGCCTATTCAAGCTCCTCTTTCTGTCAGGCTTGTCTAGAATCCTCTTCTACTTCCCATCCCAACAAGGGATATTTGACTTCGATTATCTTTCATCATTCTTGAAATTCAGTGTGAGGGCTTTGTTTTATTTTTTTAAACTTTTTCCCCATGCTATAAACCAGGCTGCAGGATTTTTCCCATAAACTAAATGAAAAAATAATCTATTTCAAATGAATATTTTTCCAAAATAACAAAATTTCACTACCATTATGGTGAAATGTGCCTTTGTACATTAAGTATCATGGATAGGAAAAGTTTAAATTGCCATAGTAAGTTGACTTTACTGTATTGTTTCCAAACTTTTCAAAATTAGTAGCTGTTTAGAGACTCATTTTCTTGGACCACAAAACTAAATATCTTTTGGTGTGTGAAGCTCACAGCACATAATTTTGTTTTGAAAACTGTATTTCACTTGTGTCTCTTAAAATTAATTCCAGGAAAAAAATACTTATACAGCATTTAAGTAAGGGACACTAGCAAAAGGGTAGGAGATAAATTTTTAAAATGACCTCTTTTACTATTTAAAGTGAAAATTATACTTTAAGATCCTATTTTCTGACTCCAAGATTGCCCTTATATAAATCAATGTAGCATTCATTTGAGAGTTGAGGAAAGTGGGCCAGAAAGAGGCCAAGTGACTTGTCCCAGGCCAATGACCATGAAATGCCCACATTGGGATTGCAGCTTAGCATGTAAGTCTGGGACTGCTTTTAGCCTCTCATGTTCCATTTCTTGTCTTGACGAGCAGCAGTTAATTGTTTTGTTAAATACAAGATCAACACTTAGTGAGCAGTGACTCCAATATGATTTACTACTTCTGGAATATAAGCATTCCCAATGAGGAATGTCAGAGGTTTGGAAACTGAATTTAATTTTTATGGTCACAGAGATGTTGCTTATTGCTGCTTCAGTCTGACAAGGACTGGCTTCATAATTAAAAACAATTTCACAAATTATCCAGTTTACTGTCCAAGAGAAATGTGCTTCTTGCTTATGTCCAGATTTCTCTTAGAGGAAGGACAGATCTAGGTAGAAATTAGATGCTTGATTTATATTTTAAAATTGAAGAATCAGATAAACATGGGAGGCAAACAAATAATTTACTGTTTTCTTCCAGCCTCTGTGTTTTCACTTCTCCATTACACTCAGTATTTATATGGATAATGTGATGAAATGATCAAATGTTTTATTTAAAAAATGACATTAATTACAGCACTTCTAATATAAAATTGGGTTCTTTTTTTAGGCTTTATCATCAGATTGGTAAAATGTGAACTGGAGATAATAGGTTCCCAACAGCTGAGTTTTTGTACAAAGCTTGAAAGACCTCTTTCTTACTTTGATGAAACCAAACTTGAAAAAGTTACGTTCCAACCTTCCTCCAGACTTAAATTTTAAAAAGCTATGTTCCAATCTTTCTCCCAAGTTTTCTATTCTTTTAGCCACTTTAAATCATCAGAGTCTGTCCTGAGGTTTGTGAAGATAGAGAGGGGCCCACACTTGGCAGGGTCACTTAGTCATCCTCTTGAGTCACTGCTGTCTTGCAGAAAAGAAAACAGAACATTCCATACAAAGCTTTTATTTTTACCCTTAATATAGCAAACAGTAATTTTAAACAATTTTCTTCAGCATTGTAAACTTAATTAAGTTCTTCTTTTCTAGTCTCACAGATGTTAAGAGTCTAATCCTTCTTAGATTATTTTATATACATCCAGAAAGATGACAGATCTGGTAACATTCACTTATGCCTTCCTTCTTCCACTTCCAGTTTCAGAAAATAAACGATCAAACTGAAATGAAAATGAAAAGGGCATAAAAAAGAAGACTCTACTAATTCCAGTTCTCAGACATAGAAACCCAAATGGAATAAGTTTGTGCTACAATAATGAGCCCCTGAAGAGGGGGCAATGATAAAGAGACAGTGCTCAGCCCCTCTTGTCCAGAGCCATGCACCTGCAGACTCCAACCATCTCACAGCTATTCTCAGTTGTGCGTATCCTCAGATCTCCCCATCAGGTCTAGTCACGGAGAACAAAGACTATTCTTATGGGGTTATAACACTTATAACCCATCTGTATTGCCTCCACTTTGAGTAGCCTGGCTACCTGGTGATCTGTCAGCCTCTCTGGTTCTGACACCACATAACAGTATGATCCCAGCTGTGTCTCCTCAGGTGCTGCCCCTGTATTCAAAATTCCTCCGTGCTTTTCCTTCCTCTTTTTCCTGTCATCCATATAGTCTTTTACTGGCCCCTGGCTGATACTCCAATGCTGGAAAACATACACTTGTCTGTAACTCCATGTCTTTGCTATTCCTCATCTCTCAAAAAATGTCTATATCTGTGGTTTCCACGTCCTCATTTTTCATTTTGTTTTCACCCCACTCTAATTAGGATTTCAAATGCTGACAGATATTTCACCTTTCTCCTTCAAGACATTCAATATTTTCAGGTGTCACTTACTTTGAAAGGCATTCTCCTTCTAGCATCGTTAAAGGATTTCTCATTTTATTACCAAGATTATCATTGTAGTATCTCTCAATGATACTATATTGCATATATAGTGGTACCTTGGTTTATAAATGTTTTTGTTTTCAAACAATTTGGTTGACAAGCAGGAGTGTTTGGAAAAATTTGTTTTCTTTTACAAACTCGGCATCAGGTGACAAACATGACCATGGCCATCTTTCTCACATCAACACAAACCTGGCCATCTTTTTCAAAACTGTAGATCAATTAAGTTCATGAACCAACATACTCTCACCTTCATAAAATAAATCAACAAAATGCAAAATAAAATTTTAATTATGTATCTCTATCAATATGTCTAGATCAAAGAATATTTTCTTTCCATAGATTCTTGCAAATACATTGATAATTTTTATTGAAACCTATGCTGAAGTTTATATTTTACCTTTTTTTGGAGAGAGGTAAAGAAAACTGTGATATACTTGGTCTCTAGCTTTCTCAAACTTGGATGTGGGAAGAGTTGTTGAATTTTAGATACCTTGATGTGGAGATAGGAGAGCAGTCTTTTGTTGGAATGAGCAAATCTACCTGTAAATAATGTGTGCTTCTAGATATAGCTCTCAGGCAACTCTTGTGAACAGAATTGATGACAATAATGTGAGAGTGTAACATTTTAATTATACAACAATCATTATGTGAGTACTCATTACCCATTATTAAGTCCTTACCTCTTTTGATTTACACAGAAAGTGTGGATTTTATTTTTTAATCTCTCTCTCTCTCTCTTCTTCCCTTCATTTATTTTTCCTTGCTTCTCCCTCTTTCTCTATTTCTCCTACTTTCCTTTCTTTCCCTTAACTTCCATTTCCCCTTCCCCTTCCCTCCTTCCTTTCCTCTTTCCTTCCTTCCTCCCTCCCTCCCTTCTTTCTTTCCTTCCTTCCTTCTCCATTTTATTTTCCCTGCTTTTACTCCTTCCTTCCCTCTACTTTCTTCCTCCTCCTTACTTCCTTTCCCTCCTTTGTCTTCCCTCTTTCTCCCTCCCTCTCTCTCTCTCTCTCCCTCCCTCCTTCTTCCTTTCTGTATCCCTCTCTCTCCAGATGACACGAGAACAATACATTTTAGCAACACAACAGAACCACCTACCAAGAACTGAAAATGCACAATTGTATCCAGTGGGAATTTATGGATGGCGAAAGAGGTGCTTATACTTCTTTGTCCTTCTGCTGTTGGTTACCACGATAGTTAACTTAGCCATGACAATATGGATATTGAAAGTTATGAATTTCACTGTGGTAAGTACCACTATGATTTTGCATCTATTACTTTAGTTCAAAGACAATCCAATGTTACTGTTTTTATTATTTTAAATGAAAGTTATTCATCTCAAGTTTTACAAGTATGTGTTTTGAAATTTCAAGAATAATTATATTTTAAGACTGCATTCAAAATGTATAGTGATGACACACAAATGACATTATTACCTGTCATTTAAGAATGGAAAACTAGGATCATGACATGACACAACACATTGATTCATTAGAAACTGGGAAGATATTTAACTAACAAGTATATATTACAGCTTACTATGCCTGAGAATCTAAGAGATAAATAAATTTAGAGATATTTTACTATAATGTGATAAAACATAGTTGCTGTTGAATTGTTTCATATAGAGTATATACCTTTTTATTTCTCTATATTTGCTTTCCATGTAACATAATATATGATGGAATCTAAATCCTAGAATTTCTTCTCGGCTGTTTAGACCGTATTTGTAATGCTATCCAGTAATAGCCACATTCTTTCAGAGCACATGCTCGGTAAACAGAAGATAAACTAGATATGAAATCAATTTTATGAAAATGAACAAATTAATGGATGATTTGATAATTCAATGATGAATTTGACTCCACTTTATTGAATGTTTGCAATGAACCAATGAGCAAGGATTACCTGGGAAAAATCTTTGTTTTAGCTGAGTTTACTTTAGCTCCTTTTGTGTTTTCTGGCTGTCTTTACATTTTTCTACCATGTTTTGTAATGATTCTCCTTTTCCTTAGAGATCTCAGGTATGTTCACAGTTCAGCTGGTATCTCTCAGTTTCTAGCCACACAGTTATTATTCTTTATTACCCTCTACATCCTCCAGCATGAGACTAAAGCAGGCTCTTTAACTTCATTGATATTCCTATGTTGGATTGTTTTTTCACCTTTTCTGGGTTTTGATTTACTAGGACCAGTTTCTTTCTGATTTTGCCAATACCTAATTCTAACTTGAAACAATTTCAAAAGGGAAAATGGACCCAGCATCTTGCCATAGTGAAGGCTACCACACACATTACCTTCATCAAGAGTTTGGGAGGGCAGATGGCCTAACCTTCCAGACAGAAAATCCATAACCATGCAATAGTGATAAATACCATACACTCGTGAAGAAAAATGAGCTGAGCAATGACTGTATTTTTCCCATGTGGTGCAAATTTTGAAGGGTAAGCATACAAAAAAAAAGAAAAGATGGACAACAGCCAGTATGTCCCCAAGATTAGAAAAACATAGTAATAATTGTATCCTAGAGATGGGTACACGTTCAAGGTCATAGATCAAGGCAGTTGAGCCTGTGAGCGGCTAGAGACACAGGTCAGGACCACTAAGAAAAGCATTGCTTATGAAATATTTCGATATTACATCTGAACCACTCCTTTGTCTTGAAGTTGGCTCTATATTTTGTTTTGTTTTGTTTTTCTCTCATTTGGGCATACTTTGGCAAAAATGTCACTAACTTCCCCTCTGATGAGTTGTTTGTCGGAGCACTGCTTCTGCCTCACCCCCACCCCCTGGACTAGCTGCACTAGTGATTCACTTACCTCATGGTAAGGGCAATGTCTGTGCCTGTGCAGTTACTGCTGGGCATCCTTAACTTAAATATCCATAAAACTCCTGCTTGCGGAGAGCAACATTTTCAATATCGTTTTCCTTAACTAAAAAAATAACATTTTAAAAGAAATAGACTTCTCTAGATCTTAAAATTTCTGGAAGTGTATTCCTTCTATCAAAAGACATCTCTCCAAAGCTTTAAAAAGATAGGTCCAGCATTCTTACTCCAGAAAGCCTTAATTCTATCCAGGGACCACAACACTGGAATTTTCAGGTTCAAGTCATGTGAGTTTATCAAGTGTATATAAATTAATTAGGAAAATATACTAACCGAATAATTATTCACTTCACGCCTCACACTCACAACACCTTGGTCCATGCTGATGTCAAGACCAGCTAAACCATTCATGGGAAATAATTGAAAGCATCATCTATGTCCTCCAGATTTCTGTAGGCCTCAGGGTGCCTGCCACCATGGAGTTATCTAAATTGAACTTCATTTGGCCAGCATGCAAATGACAACATGGTCTTGGGGGTAGTAAAAATGAGTTGTTTGATAGGAACCTTGGTATTTAAAAGATATTGTAGCATCTCTTTTATTTTTCATTTTTAAAAAGCACAATTTTGAAGCTGAATGTTCTAGCACACACATGAATCCCAGCCCTAGAGAGGCTGAGGCAGGAGGATGGCTATGATTTCAAGGCCAGCTCCAGCTACAAAGTGAGTCCCTGTCTCAAAAAAAAAATCACAATTTTACTTTTTTATAGTCAAAAAGAACACCAACCTTCCATCAACTATGTAAACTGCTTGTGTGTAGCTGAAGTTAATGAACAGATGAAGTTTTGATGATTATATCAAGATAATTGTTTTAAGATAATACTCTATCTCAATGAATTTATTCATAATTATTCAGAGACACTCAGAATTATTTAAACAGTTGCATATTATTGCAGTCCTGAACACTGCAAAATAAGTTGTATATACTTAAATAGTATAAAATAATTTGTAATCCTTTTACATTGCATCAGTAAAAAAAATCAATTTTATTTTTTTACAAGCACATTGTATCTATACCACAGGCTAGTTGATATACTTTAGCAAGAAGCAGAAATGATGTGTAAATTGTTTGAAGAGTATTATCGATCTACACAAATTGTCTTGCACTTTCATTATAACTGCTGCCATTCAATCTATGGAAATATCTGGCTGCTAACATCTTTTACTTGGACAAACTAGGCATGTTATTGTTATCAAAATATTTTATTTTCAGCACAGCAAGGATAGCTGTCAACCTATTTTATAATGCTATTGGAGTCCTTCATTATGAATATTATTGTACATGATTTTTATGGTTGATATGACCTTATTAACTTCTGTTTCTCATTTTGTGGAAAATAAAATCATCCTGCTTATTGAGATATCTATCACAGAGAAGCAAGAAAAAGGAAATGAGTTTATACTACATTGAAAGACACCAAGTTAGATATAAACAATAATTTCCTGACTATGTGAGTTGATACATGTAGGAATGAGTTGAAGAGGGAGACTTTGGAACTTCATTTTACCATGATCAGTTTAGCCCAATTACATGGTATTTGTTGCTACTGTTGTTTGGTTGATTTGTTACAATATCTTTATGTTTCAGTACAAATGGACTAGCCTTGCATTATATCAGTCTTTGTATTGAGGAAGAATTCATTTCTGGGTTCAATTCTCATACAAAATACATTACTTCTATATTTGAAGGTTGCAAATTGATACAGTGATGAAGTTTTTATTTCAATTCTAAGTGTTGATGCTGAAATTACTGACATACATCTATGTCAGAATACTATTAGATATGTTCACTAGCTAGAAAAGAAAGAATGAGAACATAAGAAAATTATGAATACTGAACCTTAGAATTCAGGAATACCCAAATGTGGCTAATGATTGAAACATTTAATTAATTTCTGGACAAATTGTGGGGGATATTCTTGGTGGCTTGTATTAAAGGAGGGCTGGAAGGAAATTCCAAGCAGTATTGAATATCATAATCATTTAGGTAGGAAAGGAACTGAGGATCTTTTAATCCAACCATCCATGTATTACAAGAAGTCATTTTCTAATATTCCCTACATTTGGTTATTAAGCTTATACTTAAACTCTTCTCTCAATGCAAAACAATTGTCCCATTAAATTACTGTATATTTTTATCATTATTAAATATTTTGTTGTAGTCTCCTTTTATGTAACTTTAAACATGGCATTCTACTTTCTTTATATCAATATGACATGTTTATTAAATGATTTATCAAGATTACTGTGTGGTCACACATATATTTATACACACAAATGTACACTACGTGAATGCTTGATCACCTTTTCTTTTTTCTTTAACGTGTAAAACCAAAATTTGTTAGGGAGGTCCACAGAGCAATCATTTTGGTTTCTTTAGTTTCAACTGTTTTTCTTCATTGTAAATATATCTATATTATGTAACTCAATAATATGTTTACAGGAATATCAAAGCTTTCTAGATACTGTTTTTTTTATAGCTCTAGGCCATAGAGTCATTTTTACTTTTCTATGATGGTTTTTGTCTTTATGTACTTTTCTAAAATTTAAAGTACACATGTTACTATGTTAACTTGTTTGCATATCCTAAAGCTAAGTTTTTAAAGTTAATTTTTTTAGAAAATATAAATTATATATGTTTTATGAGTCTTAAATTCAGTGTTATTTCTTATCATTGTTAAATGAAATTATCACATATTCTCATGTCATTTTTGATACCAATTATTTTTATCTTCATTATTGACCCAAATATTTCATCATAGGCATTATAAATGTACCTCAATGGCTAAAGTACATTTCCAATAAGTTGTCATTAGTTAATGTATCTTTCAAAAGTTGTTACTTTTAAGATTTTTTAAAATCTTTACCTTGAACTATTACTTTGAATGAACATTTCTGTCTTTACATATCCAACCATTAACTAGCAAAATTACACTCTCATTCCAAATGGATTTTCTTACCTAGAATTTACAGATGTAGATAAACATGTATAGAGCTTCAATTTAAAATAACCACAAGTTTCTTCTTTTTTTTTTAACTTATCCTTTGCTCCACAGACTTTCAGAGTTTACATTTATATCACCTTGGTCATTATTTTTCCTCCCTCAAATGGATGCAGGGTTAGTTACATTTTTTTCCAGTAGTGTTTTTCTAAGTTGTAAGAGACTGTGTGTTAGATAATATGCTCTTCATAAATATTATTGGGATAAATATATATCCCTGGCTTGCACTGAGATCTATATAATTTTTCATTACACTGTGATTTGTGCCCCTGCAAAGGCTGCCTTGAGCTGGGAAGAATTGAAACTGGAACCAATGAACTCTCTTTGCTGTTAAGGTCTCATAACACAAAGGGAGATTCCTTGCTCTACACAGTGGGATTTATTATCTTCTCCACTGAAAAATCAGTTTTGTATTTATAATATCAAGCAGAATAACTCTCAGCAGCCTCTTTATCTAAGATTTTATACAATGCAGGGGACAAGGACAAGCCTGACTCTTCATACAGAAAGCTGCCATTATTAACACTTTAAATTATTTATTATGTAAAATTTTATCTTACAAAATGTTATGTCATAAATATTAATGCATAAATAATAATAAACAATAAAATGGACACCTCCTCCACTACCATTTAGATTGAAAAATAAACTTTCGATATATCCTAACTCTACGGAGATAAACAAATTCTCAATATTTTCTTTACTTTTATTGCTTTAAGCTGAGCAATTTTGTTGTGAGAATTATCCCTTATATTGCTACAATTTATTTATTTACTTCTGTAAATTTCTTGGAATAAACATATCATTGATCCATCTTTTTATTTTTGATTATTTTGTTTATTTTCTTTATTTTTTATTAATTTTCTGCCACAGATTCTTTGAACAGCCTTGTATATGAACATTGATAATGATAGTTGCACAAATGCAAGCTTCTCTAGGTTCTAGAATTTAGGGTGTAAGTGTAGGAATCTTGACATTTAATGTCATTTTTTCCAGCATAATAAATGAATCAATTTATATTACTAACACCTTGTAAGGGTTTCTTTGCTTGGCTTTACCAATTTAACTGTCAACAATTGCTGGATAACATAACTTGCTAGCTTCTACACCACAGATCTGACAATGTCCTCATGAAGATTCTCCTTATTTATTGTTCATTTGTTTCCCAGTATGTTCTTTCTGGCATGCTTTTTCTCATATTTATTTTGACTCTATGTCTTTATTCATACCATCTATCATGCTGATAGGATTTACTGTGTTATATTAGACATTAAATTATTGTTGTGTGTTTCTAGACTTGCAGCTTCACCTACTGAAGTGGAAACTGCCTACCACCATCCGAAAAAAAAAAAAAAAAGAAAACCTTCCACAATGTCTCTTCATTAAACAATTGAAATCAATGGGGTATAGTCCTAAGATTTTCTAGAAAATTTTGTTGACCTAATTTGGCCGCATGTGTAGGATATTTGTGATTTCCTTACATTGATTAAAAATAAAAGGTATGCACATATTCAAACCCTAAACAAAGTAAACACCACTCATTGTGCACTCATTATGATCCAGTTACCAAGATGAAAAGTGCCAGTAAGAATAGGAACTAGGAAAAAAAAGGAAGAATTTCTTTCAGGCAGTCTATGAGAGTATAGGCAGAGGTATAATTCTTGTTATTTATATTCCACACAGAGACAGTATAGAAGATGGACTCCAAATAAGACTTTGAAATAATTGAAAACCATGTGCTTTTTCTAGTAAGCACTCATTTCTCTTAAAACTCCACAAATATCAGTGTATATTTTTTCCTTGGAAAAATTAATTCATTTTCATATTCATTAATGTTATATAAGAAAGGAACAAAACTTGATTCTATATTATCTGCCAGTAGAATATTTTCTTATACAAAATTATTGTCAATTGCAAGATTTCCTTAAGTTTTTGATATTTCTAAAATCTTCTTTAAGTAATCATCAATTGTTAAATGAACAAATAGACTCTGGTCGAAGTTTTATGTCCCTATCTTGGCTATTAAATTTATTATCTATGCTGCTTATGAGAAGATAATAAATTGTGCTTCAATGCAGTCTTCTACAGAATGATGTAATATTACCATCTGTTACATTAGATTGCTTTAGAAATAAAAAGAAATAAAATGAATTGAGCTTATTCATAAGTGTCAGGCATATACTCATAGCCACACAAGAGTCTGATATTATTATTACTCTGACTTATTTTCTGCTGCTCCATCTTCACAGATATTCCATTAGCTGTGTAAATTGTCTTGGTTCTTTATATTGAGATTGATAATAAAGCAATGTTAAACATATTAAATAATCTCATTAGGTGTGTATTAATAAGGAAGTAAATAAGTGAAGGAGCTTATCTTGTTAATACTGTTGACCTGTTTCAATGTTAAGGTCATGTGTTTTGAAGCCAGATAGCCTGATGCACAGTTTGGCTCTGTGGCTGGCTGCAGAGCAGGGCAAATGTGTGCTAGGTACTTAAACTCTCTAGCGCCAGTCCTTTCATCTATAAAATGCTAATGATGGTTTTGACCTCGTAGGTATCTCATAATTATTAAATAAGTGAACCCTACTAAAAACTCTTAAAATAGATTTTTATATTAAGCACTCGATTATTGCCAACTAAGATAATGACAATTATTATGCCCATGCACTGTCACTTGTCATTGGTGAAGTTATTTTATGAAAGAAAATTTTGTATTTCCTTGGGATTCTGAGGAAGAATAAAAACTCTTAGGAATTTCTAATTTAGTGTTCAGATATAAAACACTATAAATATGTAAAATGGCTAAGAGGAGCACTTCATTCTGTCAGACACCACTATTTTTAGTGTCACTATTTTGGTGACACTGAGATGTTTATTTTGAAAACCAGCATTGTCAGCAAGCAACCTTTCTGGGCTGTCAGAATTAGAGATCTAATTTTGATTTTTGAATTATCTTGAAAACTGTAATACTTGAAATTTGTCTGTATAATAAAATGAGATTTCCATTCTTGACCCTGAGTGTTCTGAGCTTATTTAGGGACAAGAGCATTAAATTGTTATGTGATTTACATATTGTACTATGAATTATTTTTATAACGTTCTGAATTATAAACCTTAGGCTGTAATGCTTTTACTGTAGGAACAAAGTTTAAGGTGGTAGGAGCCCATTAGTTAGCATGCAGTTTGTCCTACAAGATTATATGTTTTGTAGACCAGACCTTCCTGAATTTTACAACATATAAAGCAAATGTTGTATCCCCCCTGGCAGATGAAAAAACACGAACTTAGGGAAAACGAATTTCCTAAGGTCACGCTGATAAACAAGGATGGAAGCAGGGATGGAAATTTCAAAGTTCATTCTCTTTTCACATCATTTCATTATATTAGTATTATTTAAATTAAATTAAAATCAATTATTTGAGTTTTCTTCATTAGTATACTTCCTAGTTTATCTCGGTGCATTCATATAACACCATTAAATATGTAAATACAATGGCATTACTTTTTACTTGTGTTTTGAACCCAATATACCTCTATACACTCTACAACTTTTAAAAAAAATTTTAATTTCATTAGTACATGTTTGCAATACATAATGATTGCGTTCATTGTGGGATGTTGATACGTGTACATAACACATCTTAATTCTTTTTATGTCCTTTTCCCCTTGCCCCTCCATTTTTGGTCTGTTTCCCATTTGTAAATGGTCTATTTTCCTGTTAAAAATGTACAGTCAATGAGCAATTAATATGATGAAAACTGCTCTGTGAGTTTCAAGTGTGGCTGTACTTGTAAGTTTGGCAGCATGAGCTCCAGGTTTACTTTCTAGAGATGGCAATGGCACTTATTCATCATATAATTATAAAACAATGATTTTCAAAAGTCCATTTCACCCTTAAAATTTCAGTCTTTTCTTCATAGAGTTTAAACTATATTTTCCTGAGAAGTACCTAACTGGCCTTTTAAAGAGAACACTCTGAAGGTAATTTAGATCATAGATTCTGTCCATCTTTCTGGGGTGCCACTTCCATTTTTCCAATTCATTCCTCAGTACATGCTCCATAGCATGCATCCTGGTAGGCATCTCCTTCAGGAAAGAACCACAGCTCTGCAGGGAGGTTCCAGTAGCAGACAGCAACACCATCCTTAGTGTGGTGTGAATGGATTTATTCCAGAACTTATGGTAGTGAATGATAGAGTTAATGTTGCAAGACTGCTTCCATTATTACCCTCTGTTTGCATCTTCTCATAATTTTCTGACAAATTGTCCCTCTCCACTGAAATCATTCATGATTACTTTTAGCCTAGCAGTACATTTTCTTTCCTTGACTTTATAAGGAAAAATTTAGTCATTTTTATCCAAGTTCAAAGAACAACTGAGTCCTAGTTCTTTTTCTGAAATTATCTATAAAAATAGTGGCATAAGATAAATCACAGAATATACTTATCCCAGGCGAAATAATATTTCTTATAATATAAAATAATACACCTGGATAACACTAAGGATTAAGAAAATTAGTCACAGAGTAAAAATTATAGAAATTACAGACCTTTAAATTCTTAGGCTTAATAACATTGTACGATATATTTGAGCAACAAAACTTAGTTTAGTGTCTTCTTTTTATGTGAGAGAAGATAGAAATCCACAGCATCAAAATCATTGTCCCATGTGGAGGGTCACAACTAAGACTTTACCATAGGGTAAATCACACTGAACTTAAACACGTGTGTCTCCATATACTTATTCCCACAATAATGACATATAAATATATCTTAAACTTTTTGACAAAATAGTCAAAGTATTTGACTGCTAAGTAGGATTTTTTGGGGGGAAATTTTAAGTTTTAATAAGAAATTATTAATTTTCTTAAGGATTAAGAATTTTGCTGCTTTGTAAACAAAAAAGAGTAAGCATTTCCTTTTCAAAAGTGTAATGCAATGCTATTAGATTTGTTGTTAACAAGTTAAGAGATTATTGCAATAAACATGGTTGTATTGGATAAGAGTTCATATGATTTTCTTATCTCAAATAATGGTACCTCAGGCTTTCATTGTTATTTTGTAAACTCACCCTCAGATCAAATGTCAGTATGATTAATTATAAGCAGATTTAATCTAGAATTATGTGAGTGATCGTAGTATTCTTAAATATTTCCAGAAAGTCAGCATTCAGATCCCTTGAAAAGTGATTACATTGTGATAGGGTCCACATCAAGACAATAGCTGAAGCTGTGGGGTAGAAATCTACCTCGTTGCCATGAGAATGGTGAGGGACCAGAACACATCTCTCAAATTGTTCCACTGGAACACAACAGAAACTGTCAGTGAGCAATATCACTTGAGAATTATGTACTCGTTTTCTTTCAATTCATACATTTTGTCATCCAAAATTTTATATTTTTCTGGGTTTAGGAAATTTCAAACCGTGATAAGCTTTTTGATAGCTCTGATATCCCCTGTATTCTTTCTTGACTTAAAATGAAATACACTGAATATTTGCTGAACTCCTTCACATAAGCTGATCAGATTATCTCACTAGTTTTACTCAGTGAAGTATAAAAATCTACATATGTATGTGACCTATATAGGCATCATAAATGTACATATTCCTTTTGAGGTGTTTATTTCAAACGTATGTTAGCTTCCTTGCACATTTTTATAAGGTATTTATCTCTACTATAATATGCATTTTAATCAAACTCATAAAAATGGAATTTATGAGTGACATTTTATTTTTTAATTACCCTATATTTTGTCATATGCTTGTTTGTGACTGATGAGTTAAAAGAAATATTGACACTTTGTTTCTCTAAGAACTTTGCTATCAAGTACTGAGCTGCAGAAAATTATCAAAATATTCAACATTAAACTAGAATAGCAATTAGAAATTTATTTAAAACTGAATATTTAGTTACTTGAAGGAATAGAAAATACGATTTAAATAAAGAGGAAAAGGAATAAATATGCATGAGAGAATAAGTTCCATATATTTTTGTCTTAACACTCTTAGAAGCTCCATATTTTTATCTCTATTTTCAAAATAAAAATATCTGCTCAACCTCATGTAGTTAATAAGCAATATTTGAATCTCTGTTTAATACATCAGGAAAAATTTGTTCTACTTAGTTCTATCAAAATGATAGTTTTCATCCTGGAAAATAGTCTACTATTTCACAATGTTTTTTTGTACTACTGGGGATTTTGTAAATTCACATATGTGTCTGCATAGATTTTTATAGGGACATGAAACAGAATACTTTCTACTGGGGATTGAATCAGGGACTTCACATTGAGCTACATCCCTAGCCCTTTATTTAATTTTTTTAAAGACTCTAGCTAAGTTGCCCAGACTGTGATTGAATTTTCAATACTCATGCCTCAACCTCCCAGAGTGCTAGTATTATAGGTATATGCCACCATACCAAGGATTTAGTTAATTTTTGAGTGAGTAAATTTACGATATATTTAATTATTATCATTGCTTTTCATGTCAATTCTTTTTGTTGCTACATTTCCCTTCATAGTCATTATTTTACTATTAATAACATTAATTTATAATGAAGTTATAGAGTCATGGTACTTTCTGTAAAATCTGTTCCCCTTGGTAGTCATAAAATATGCCTTAAATAAGGAATGTTTTAATCCTGTGGATACTGTACACATGGTTCTCATCTTTTTGTATACTTACTGACAGTTTAGGTAGGCACATCATATCAATGACCTATTTGTGTAATTGTAAAAATCTGAGATCCTAATGGCTGAAATTAATGAATGCCCAGTTAGCTCAGGAATGGGACTGGGAAGTTCCTCTAGACACAGGAAATATTGGTGAGGCTTCTTCCTGAATCTTCTGTCAGTTTTCTGACATCTTTAGTGTTGAGTGGCTTCAGTGGCTTCATTCACATATCTGGCAGTCATGTGACAATTGGTTCAATTGGTTGGATCACATGTTTCTTATCCTCCAGAATACTAGCCCTTTTTAAAATGGTTAAAAATTCTAATGAAAGTATAGAATATGGAAGGTATCTAGATGTTAGAATTAAAACTGGTCTGCCACAACTTCTGGGCATTCTACATTCAGAGCATGCCCACTAGTACACTTAAGATCCATGGCTGATGAGATTCCACTTCACTAATATTGTATGAATACAAATTATAGCAACAGTTAAACAACGTTTTCAAAAACATGTTTAAAGGTTTACTTGTAGAGCAATTTTAGTTCCATAGCAATGTTGAATGTTAGGTACAGGGTATTGCCCAGTATCAACATTATAAATCAGACTGAAACATTCTATGAGTTTTAATTCTATGGATTTTGATGAATGTATAATAACATGTATGCATCATGATAATATCAAATAGATTAGTTTCACTGCTCTACAAATCCTATGCTCTGCCTATTAATTGGTTCACTTACCCTTATCCCCTGGAAACTACTGATTCTTGTACTGTCTCCATAGCTTTCCACTTTTCCAGATTGGCGTATGATTTGAATTACACAGTAACTACCCCTCTCAAACTGGTTTCCTTAACTTAATGTGTATTTATGTTTCTTTTATTACTTTTCACAGCTTGATATCTCCTTTCTTGTTGGCATTGAGTAATCCATTGTTTGTATGCACCACAGCACCTTTTCACCTAATGAAGATTATCTTGCTGGCTCCAAGTTTCCACATTTATTAATAAAGCTAATACAAATATCCACACATGAGTTTTATTGTGGAAAAAAATTTTAAATTTTTTGGGGTAAATATCAGGAGCATAATTTCTGGATTGTATGGTTGGAAAACATTTAGTTTTTTAGGAAACACAAATTTTCTTCCAAACTTTCTATTCAATTTTCCATTCCTACAGAAATAAATGACATTTTCTTCAGAATTTGGTGTCACTAATTTGTTATTTGGTGTTTCAAATTGTCAAATATTTTTAAGTTTTGTTCAAATAATAATTTAAATCCTAAAATAATCCATATTTTGATATATCTACTTTAAATATATGCGTGTATGTTTTTAGTACACACATATGCATATATTTATATCCGAGTATAGTCTGCAATATACTTTATAAACACTTGATATGCCACCACCTAAATTAGCACTCTGAAAGTTTTGTTAAAAAGTGCAAATATTTAAAGCTTGTATAAACATACTTGACAGTAAATATTTTCCTTTGCTTTTTGAAGAATAGCTTGAAGTTTTTATTCTTTAGAATTTATGAAAGGTCTTCAAAGGCACTTGTAACTTTTGGTATGTACCCTAAAAAAGTAATCATATATGTAAAGAAAAATTTTTTGTCCAAACAAGTACACATCATGTTTCATATAGGCAGTAATAAGATCTAAACCTGGAATAAATATATAATATATATATATATATATATATATATATATATATATATATATATAGTATTGTCTGTACAATATTAATCATTAAAAGTTAACTTTACAAAAATTTAAACGTTTTGGGTAAGTTTTTGGTATGGCATAAAATTATCAAAATCCATATTTATAGAGTGTTTTAAGATTTAACTTAAGACTAAAAAGAATTGCATAGAAAGCTACTAAATAAAAATGGAAAATACTATATATTAATAATCCCTCACTGGTAATCTAAAGTTTTTTATTTCCACCTTTCTTCCTATGCACTTATGATTAATTTTTATTGAATTATGACATATTACAGGCAGTTACATATTTAAAAAGCACAAAACTAAACTCTTTAGAAGTCTGTTAATTTCATTTTGTTATGTTCAATATAAAATAGCTTTGATTATTTTCTGGCATTAAAATGTTAAAAACCCTATAAATGAATAACTAAATATGTTATAGATTGTATAAATTAGTAATAAGTACAGTAATGAAAAAGTACTACCGTGATAAATGAAAAATCATATTGTGATTTATAATCATATTCATTTGTTTTACTTAAATTTAGAAATAAGTATTTATTTTCAAAGCTGACAAAAACTTTAAGATCAAATGAAATTCCCAAACCTGCCAATATGAGGTCAGTCTATATTTTAAAAACACAGGTCTTCCCTTAGAGCAAACAATGTCTATCTTCTAAAAATATTAAGTAGGTAAAAAAAAAGTACTGATCTAAACAATCATATGAAAACATAATCAATAGTTAGGAGCCATTAGATTTTAGATCAATAAATATTTTAATTTTCCTTCTCAGTAATTTTTGTACAAAAAATTAATCTAATTCCTCTGAAAGAGGCTAAGATATTTTTCTGTTGGATTTGTCTGCCTTAGTTAGGTTTTCTTGGTCCTGAAAGAAAGAAAGGACTTGAAGTTCCTTGTCCAGCTCTCATTCCCATCTGTCTGTAGGCCTTTATATCTATCTATCCATTTATCTATGCGTGGTTTAAAAGAGTGCATTGCTTTCTCAGTTAATATGATCATTCATATAACTTGACTTGATAATTTTGTCATGGATAGAATTACTTTCACTTAAATATGAAAGAAACTTATAAACCTCAAAATAGCAAAACTCATATATTTCTACTATAACGACTATATTGACTAACTGCTCCATTTAAGCTTCTGATGTATTTTTTTGGAATCAAGATTGTTGGAACTCTATTCATATTTTGTATGAAAAGATGACTTCCTGGTCCCAATAACAAAAAGAGATTTAGTCAACCTTCTATATCTATGGGTTTCATATCCAAGATTTGAACAAAACACAGAGAGAAATCATTCGAAGGAAAAAGGTGTGCATCTGTACTGAACATATAGGGATTTAATTGTAGTGTCATTATTCAGTAAACAACACATTATGACACCACTTGCATAGCATGTCCATACTAGGTATCTAGTGACCTAGAAACCATTTAAAGCATAGGAGAATATGTATAAGTTATTTGCAAAAACTGTATTGTCGTAGATGGTACATGAATGTCCTCAGGTTTTAGTGTCTAATGGGGGTAGAGGGAATAGTGCGGTGATCCTGGATTCAGTTCCAGGAGAGACTGAAGGATAATTGTGGATTTAGTTCTTCCTAATGTCAACTTTAAACTAACAAATGCAGGATAGTGTTCTATCATGCTGAAAAAAATTCTTGATTGTCATATGACCAGAAAACATAGTACAAGGTAAAGATCATTCATTGATACTTTTATTGAAATATCTTGACTTCTAAATGTAAAAAATGATAGTTTTTTTTCATTAAAAATTGTGAATAAATGTTCTTTCTAGGAATCATTGACCACGGGGTCTACAAAATTTCCTAGGTCTATTCCCTCAAGTTCATGAATAATGCCTTACTCATTTGGCCTATGGTTCTTAAGAATCCTAAAATAGAGAAATATCCAGATTGGAGATAGACAAGAGAATGCTGATGCCTTATAAAATTTCACCAATATAAAAATGAACCAAAATCAAATTCTTGCACCTGAGTAAGCTCTAGTGGGGGCTGGGGATGTAGCTCAGTGGTACTGCGCTTACCTGCCAAGCACAAGGTCCTGAGTTCAATCCCTGGTACTGCAAATAAATTAAATAGATAAAAAGAAAAAGAAAGAAAGAAAGAAAGAAAGAAATCACTAGCCTTCATTTTTTAGAAAATCCAATATAGATTATCTTGCTTAGTCACATTTACAGTAAAAATAAATATGTTCCCTTCATGTATTCACTAAACTATAAGTCGTTAGTCATTCAAGCATCATGAACGCTTCCACAGTATTTCAATACAATTATTTGTATTAGTCCTTTGAGACTATAGAATATAAATGGCTGATTTCTTTATTGCTTATTAAAAACACTGTTTTCTAAATATATTCTAGTGAGGTTTGGACAGTATACATGTTTGGTAAGTTATCTGAGTAAAATTGTTATTAAAATGTTAGGATTACATTTGTTGTCATTCCTCATATTTAATATTGTCCCTAAATTTCTTGTCTCTCACTTTAATTCAAATCTTTGTGTTGTAAGTTTATACATGTAAAGGTTTATTTTTGAGGTATGATATGTTGTACTAATAAGGTCCTGATTTTTTCAAGTTCCATGGCTAGTGAAAAAATTATTTTTTTTTGTTTTTTAAAAATTATTTTATTGGTGCATTGTAGGTATACAATACATTTACATTTCTCATGGAAACTTGTACCTTTACATAATGGATCTTGGTTCTTATTTTTTCCCCATTTCTAGCCCTCCCTTCATCCCCTCCATCCTTCCCTATTCACAAAGACTTTGTTTCCATTTTTTCCATTTCTCTTAATTTTTCCTTTCCCTTCTTTCTTTTCCCTTGCCCCTCCCACTTCCCCTAACCCTTTGGACCTTTTCTTCCTATTTTGCATTATCGATTATTCATTCTAATCATTGGTACATTTTAGGTATACAATATAATGACATTCACCATTGGAAATTTGCACCTTTACATAGTCTCTCTTGGTTCTTATTTTTCCCCCTTCTCCTGCCTTCCCTTCAACCCCTCCATTCCTCCCCATTTACAAAGGTTTTGTTTCCATTTTTTCATTTTCTCATAGTAAATCCGTTCCCTTCCTTCCTTTCCCCTACCCCTCCCACTTCTCCTTTGCCCCTTTTCTTCCTATTTCACATTATCTATTATACCTTTTAGTCCTTATTTACACTTTCAGTTTCTCACACTAGAGAAACTATTCAGTATTTATACATGTATGTCCCATTTATTTCACTTAAGATTATTGCCTTAATGTGCATCCATTTAGCTATAAATGTCTCTAATTTCTCATTTTTTATGGCTGAGTAGTATTCTGTTTTATAAAAAAAAACACCACATTTTCTCTATCCAGTCTCCAGTTGATGGGCATTTGGGCTGTTTCCAAGTTTTAGCTATCACAAACTGTGCTGCTATGACCATGGGTGCACATATATCACTGTGGTATGATTCTTTTAATTCTTTGGGGAAGATAGCCCGTACAAACTTTGTTCTTCTAATACTAGGGAGGAAAACAGCAACAAAATACTTCCAGCAAAACAATTTTCCAACAAAGGCAACAGAAACTCTTATTAAGAGTCAACTTTATGAACTAACTAGCATAATTCTTTTAGGTTATTGATTACATATATGATTGAACATTCTCAATAAATGCATATAATGCATTAGGGTAACTAACAGAATTCATACCATGGCAATAGGTATCATACTTTGTTTTATAAAATTGTACAAAACTTTTATTTTATAAATTTTTTAATAAAAATATTCTTTGCGCACAGATATATATTATAAGTGTAAAATCTGTATCTGTGAGTCTTTTATCAATGTTTTCAGGCTTTGGATGTCAATATTAGAAAGCATCCTTTTGCAGATTGCTTGTGCCAGCACTTATATTTTAGTGTTATGGATAGCAAAATTCTAATGCAGATCATCTATCCTTGAATTTCGGCACAATCCTAATGGCCTCTTGACAAGATAGAAATGGTGTGTGCTCTCAGATATGTTCACATATATAAACAAAGGAGAACAAATCCCTTTACTTTATTAGAAAGTTAAATGTTCAAGGTAAGTCTTCTATATTACAAAGAATGCCCTGAATATGAGTTCTGAAACTCTAAGTACAATTTAATGGTTTCAGCAATTAGATTCTCTGCTGACTTTCTGTTCTGACTTGGTTTTTGAAATAAAATAAGGGAACTAATTAGCCATTGTTTGTGGCTGTGAAAGAGGAGGGAAAGCAATGCTTTATGATGTATATATTCTAAACAGTTTGTGCCTTAGGTGTCTGTCAAGTTGTTTTGTTTTTTTTTTCTCTTTTTCCTATGCAGAGCAGAACTAAAAAAAAATCTGCTACAGATAAAGACAAGGTTTTGTTGTTGTTTAAAATTGAGTCAATTATTGAATGGAAAACTTTTCCCATAAGTTAGCTAAATTGATATAGGAAATATCTAGTGTTACCTTGAATTTTATGGTTATGTTTTCAAAAGTTTATTTTCTGTAACCTCTGGCTTTGTACAATTTTATTCATGTTTTTGAAAGTGCTTTCTTTTTTGGTATGTTGGATCAAACTCAGGACCTTGTGCTTACGAGGCAGGTGGTGGTACCACTGAGCTAAATCCCCAGCCTAAAAATGCTTTCATTTTATTTCATTTCAAAACACAGTTTCAATAATTTAACAAAAATTTAAACTATGGCAAAAAAAAATCCATTAAAGAATAGAGCGGGAAATTCACTGAAAATCAATTGAAACAGTATTTTATGCACAGAAATTTTTGGTGTTAAATATTAATAATGTGAGAATTTATATTTATATTTATATCTATATTCAGATGTGGTGACACACGCTTATAACCCAAGCACTC
Source organism: Heterocephalus glaber (assembly GCF_000247695.1). The sequence goes on from NW_004624839.1 coordinate 2,442,510, forward strand.
TGGGAAGATGAGCCAGGAGAATTACAAGTTTGAGCCAAGATTGGGCAAATTAGTAGAATCCTTTCTCAAAATAAAAAAGGGGAAGAAGGGCTGGAGATGTAGCTTGGTACAAAGTGTATGAGTTCAATCCTCAGTAGCAGAAAAAATTAAGTAGCAAGTTCATTGAATTATTTTATATTAAATATATTTGAGTTGTCTTTTAAAACAAATCTGAAATATTAGTGATAATGTTGCAGTTTTGCATAATGATTCATGTGATTTATGGCAAAAGAACATTAATATATTACCTAGAGTTAATTAAACTTGAAAATATAGGATATCTTGAAAAGTAAATCATTTGCTCTGCAAAAGCTTTTTAATAAGATGAAATTCCCGTTGATGATTATTTGTAATATTTCCCCTGTGTTTGAGATTTTGTTCCTAAATACTTTGCCTACACCTATGTCTTCAAGAGTTCTATGTATTCTCTCTTCCAGTCGATTTAGTGTTTCTGTTTTAATATTTAAGTCTTTGATCCATTTTGATTTTTTTTGTGTGTGTGCTGGGGATCAAACTTGGGATCTTGTGCTTGCAAGGCAGGTGGCAGAACCACTGAGCTAAATCCCCCTCCCCCCATTTTGATTTTAGTTTAGTGGATGGTGAAAGACATGGATCTAGTTTTAGGCTTTGGCATGTGGAAAGCTAGTTTTCCCAGGACCATTTATTTAAGAGGCTGTCTTCCAGGGAAGGTTTTGGGCCCCTTTGTTGAAGATAAAGTGGCCGAGTGTGCTTGGAGTTGTTTCTGAATCTTCTAATCTGTTCCATCAATCCTTGGGTCTTATTTCTTGCTACTAACATGCTATTTTTGTCACAGTAGCTCTGTAGTATAATTTAAAGTCAGGAATTGTGATGGCTCCTGCTTTGCCTTTGTTGCTCAGAATTGTTTTTGCTATTCTAGGTCTCATCTGGTTCCCAATAAATTTTAGGATTGTTTTCTCTAATTCTGTGAGAGATGTCATTGGTATTTTGATAAGAATTTTGATAAGGATAGAATTAAATCTGTATAACAATTTTAAGAGTATGGTCATTTTCACTATTTTGGACCTTTATACCCAAAAGCCAGGGATACCTTTCCATTTTCTAATATCTTCTCTGATATCCTTTGTTAGAGTACTGTAATTTTCAAAGTAAAGATATTTTACTTCCTTTGTTAGATTGATTCCTAAGTATTTCTTTTTTTGGATGTTTTTATGAAATAATGGTTTCCCTAATTTTTCTCTCAGTGAGTTATTTGTGTACAAGAACACTACTGGTTTTTGTGTATTGGCTTTGTATTCAGCTACATGACTAAATTTGGTTATCAAATCTAGAAATCTTGTGGTGGAGTTTTTGGGGTCTTCTGTGTTGAATATCATGCCTTCTGCAAATAATGATAATTTAACTTCTTTTCCTATCTTTATTCCTTTCATTTCTTTCTCTTTCCTAATTGCTGTGGCTAATGTTTCCAGAACTATGTTGACTAAGAGTGGTGATAGTGGACATCCTTGTGTTGTTCCTAATTTTAGAGTGAAAGCTTTCAGTTTTTGAACATTTAGTATGATTTTGGCTGTTGGTTTTTTATAGATGGCCATTATCTAATTGAGATAAACACCATCTATTCCAATTTTTTGTAGAGTTTTTATCACGAATAGGTGTTGGACTTTGTCAAGTGCTTTTTCTTTATCTATTGAGATGATGTGATTTTTCGACACAGTGAAGAGACAACTCAAACAATTGAAACAATTTTTGCTAGCTGTTTCTCAGACAAAGGTCTAATATTTAGAACATATAGAGAATTGAAAAAAGTGAGACCCCCCCAAATTTAAAGATGTAATCCAAAAATGGGGATTTGAAATGAATTGATACTTCTCAAATGAAGAAGTAGAAATGGCAAATAAATATATGAAAAAATGTTCAACATAACTGATCATTTGAGATATCCAAATGAAAACAATGCTGAGGTTTCATCTTACTGCAGAAAAATGGCTATTTTCAAAAAATCAAACAATAACAAATGCTGGTGGGGCCATAGGAAGAAAAAAGGAATCCTTCTCTACTGTTAGTGGGAGTGTAGGCTGGTGCAAGCACTGTGGAAATCACTGTGGAGATTCCTCAAAAAAACTAAAATTAAAAATTCCATTTTACCCAGCTATTCTCCTTCTTGATAACTTCCCCAAAGTATTAAAACATCATACCAGAGTGATATATACACACCCATGTTTACAGCAGCATAGTTTGTCATAGCTAAATCTTGGAAACAGCCCAAATGCCCATTTTGAATGGATAAAAAGGATTTTCTTATACAATGGAGAAGTACTTACTCATAAAGAAGGAAACAGTTGAGACAGTTCTAGGTAAATGGATACATCTTGATATAATTCTCTGAAGTAAAATAAATCAGACATATATGTTCAAATATCATATTGTTTTTCTGGTGTGCAAAAGCAAAAGTTTCAATAAGGATCAAAATGTATACTACTTATTATGAAATAGGAAGAAAATGCTCAAATGTGAACATTTGAAGAAGGGTGAAGGGAGAAAGGAAGGAAGGGGAAAAAATGAGAACAGCAGGAAAATTAGAAACAAAGCTTTTGTAAATAAGAAGGGGAAGAGAGGTTGAGAGTGGAGAATGGGAAAAAAGAGGAATTAAAATATATCATGTACAGTTACAAATTCCCTATGATGATTGTGATCATTATGTATATCTAAAATGTGCCAATTAACTACATGAATAAAAAATAATTAAATCAGTAATATTTTTCTTTATGCACTGAATTTTTAGCTTCACTTATTAGTTGAAAATTCTTCACATTATTTAAAATGTAAAGTCAATGATTTTTCCCACAGAAATATTTCTAGGAAATTATCTGAATTACTTGGCTTTGATTGTACTATTCTCATCTTAATAATTAAATGAAATATTTAATCCTATTTACAATAATCTCATTTCAAAAATTGTAAACTTAGTATTTTATGCTTGTTTATGTACACCATACCTTTCCATGATGATGATTCTGATTTGAACCCAAGCATTCAACGGGACCAAGTCCTCTGAAACCATGAGCCAAAAACCGTTTCCTCCTTAAGTTCTGGATGTCAGGTATTTGGACACAAGAATCGGAAAGTGTCCAAACATAAAAACAGTAGCAGAGAAGTAAGGTCATTGCTGTGAGTATATCTGATCCTGTGGGAATATTTATTCTATGCCATTGTATTTTGGAAATATATAACCTACTTTTTGAATTTTCAGAGATTCAAAGATAATATTTTGTATTGAGTCTCAAACTGTTGATACTGGGGGAGCAGTTAGTGTGTTTTCATTTGTATGTGGCATAGCAAACATGGTCTGAAACAATGCTCTTTAATATAAACATATCAATGCAAAAAAATAAATTTATTAATAGTTTTAGCTTCCCTTATAACAACTTTTGATTTTGACTTTTTAAGTGGTAGCTTTGTTTACTTTGTTTATAATTATCCATATAATATCACAGATAATCAGAATCATGTGCTATCATGGATGGACCATGTACTTTTATTCAAGAACTGTTTAGTATAGTTTCCCATATGGTGGATAATAAAAATGAGAGAATTTCTTCAAGAAGAAACAAGATCAAATAATAGATACATAAGTAAGACAATTATAAATCATGATTATAACTAATGCAAACATTCATGTTATCTCATCTCTTCTAAAAATCACAGTGAAAACTTATTATTATCCCTACTTGGAGGTTAAAATTATTTGCCTGAAGCTATGCAACTGCTAAGTGAGAGTATCAGAATTTGATCTCTGACTTAAAATGTTATTATACTATATTTCTTCTTTGCCTTTTAGAGAGTGGATATAAGATGATTTATTTATATTTATATTGAAGATGGATAAATTTAAAGATCCTGTGTTGCTGGCCCTAAATATCCAGTTTAATAATTATTCAATGATTTTAAATGAGAAAAATATTTTACATGAAGCTTCATTTATATAGGGTCTGAAATTAACAAATGTTTAGAGGCTTTTAATTTTCAATTAAAATTAGATATAACTCACCAGTGGGGGGGACTAAATATAGAAACAGAAAGGCAGATCCTCTATGAGAATAAAACTGATCCACTTCCTCTGTAGCAACTTTTCCAGAACATTCTGACCTCATCAAAGGCAATAGACTTCCTTCATTTTTATTCTATGTTCAAACTCAGTATTAGAGACAAAGCTTAATCACCTAAAACTTCACTTCTATTTAACCCCTGTCTAGTTTCCTCATGTTAATAATTGGAAAGTAGAGAATGTTGAAACCTCTCATTTTTTTAAGATTTCCCACTCTCGTTTAATTTTGAGTCTCTGTCAAAGTCTAGTGATTGAGAATAATTCCTTTTTATAGCAAATCTTGAAATAGTAATAACCTCCCTTTGCTTTCGTTTGAGTATGTTTATGTATTTTGATCTAGTGATCACAATTATTGTGTTTTTTCCTGTCTCTACACTTCTAATAATGTTATGTTTTAAAATTCAGTAAAAAAATAAAACTTATAACAGTAAACTTTTAAAAGCTTTTACAATTCAAGAAATCCAAGATCCACAATATCAACCATAGGTATAAATCTCATCTATCCTGAGATTTGAGCTTAATTTGTGATTTTTTTTCCTCACATAGTGTTCTCAATATATATTTAAGCCATATTTTTCTTAAACCAGATCAGCCCTAGAAGTTTGTAAGTTAGGCTTCATGGGGCATCTGCATTCTATGCACTGTTTGATCAACCTGGATTTAAATGTGTAGTCCTCTTTCTCCACAATTCCCAGCTTAGATCATTTAGGATAGAGATGTGCACAGCAATAAGCTGTTGGAAAGAGGCAACACCACCAGGTAGATCTGGGAATGAGACATGCGAATAGATGATATGAGAAATATACAATGAAATGATCACGGGGCACATAGTGAGGTCAAGAGTCACAGAAAGATTTATATAATCTAATGGTGACAAACTTACGATACTAGAGTTATTTTTCTAAACTAAAATCTCAGTTTTCAGGTTTAATTGTAGTGTTGGCACTTTATGAAGAGTAAGAGTGTTTTGGATTATAGTTTAGCACTCTGTTTAAAAGGTTTGGCATCACTGATATAATGAATTGCTTAAAACGGTGTACTGTGAAGTATTAGGGATCACATTTTGTTGAAATGTAAAAGTGAATAAATAAGGGGCAAACATAGGAAAGAGTCAGAAGAAGATACACATTTTGTCATTGATTTCTCACATAAATTAAAAAGATTTTTGAAAAATATTAAAAATTTGTATGATTAATGTGAATTATAAAATTTTCATTTAAGTGTGTTCTTAACTAAAATGGTTAGGTAGGTAACATGAGTTCTTTAAAGATGCTTTTAAGATACCTAACGGACCACAACATGATGCACAACAAGGACAGGTGAAAATACAGATTTAGTTTCATTACAATATTTTTTATCTTAATGTAGAATGTAACAGGCTATTTTAAATTATGCTCTCAGAATAATGACATATTATTTACACACTCTTTTTAGCCCATCTTTAAATAATCACTTCCATTAAGGGTAAAATATGAGTTAGTAACTTAGCAGAGACACTGAAGATACCAAGAAATACCTAGACTGAATTATTATGTATTTCAATTTAGACCCTTAAAAGGTTAGAAAAAATATTTGAGCACATTTATAGAAAGAGTTTGAATTTAGAAAATCTGAAGTAAGCCTAAGTGTCAAATCTCTAAGTATAGATTTGGGAATAAGAAATCAGAACTTAAAAAAATATAAATAATTATATTTTAACAATATCTACAATAATTTCAATATTATATAATCATCATACACACACACACACACACATATATATATAATATTCAACAAAGCTATATCATTTATTTATTTTTTAAAAATTTTTTATTTTTGGTACCGGAGATTGAACTCGGGTCCTCGCGCTTGCGCAGCAGGCGGCGAAACCACTGGGCTAAAGCTATATTATTTATAATGTCAGAAATGCTTTAAGTTAATATCAATAAGCAGAATAGAGAGGTTAAAGTAAGACAAATCTGTAATATATAATGTGGGTAACTTTAGATTTTGAACTTAAACATGTTTTAAATTCCTGGATTTTCTTTCCTTCTCATTCAATTAGTTTGAACAAGTGTTTTTTAATTTTAGTTTTATGTGTCTATCTCATTTTATTAATTTGTGAAATAAGAATAGTAGGTAACCATTGCATATTTTAACAAATATGTATAACAGCTTTAGCAGAGAGGTCTAAAGAGACTGCTGTGCCAGACATTTTTAAAATTACTCATGAAAAATATCAAACCAAAAACCACAGTGACAACCAAAATAATGCAAACAAAGGCACATTACTGAAGCACTGCAAACATGCCTACAATTGTCCTAATTGCTGGAAAGATGATGAAGTGGTACCTATTTCTAGCTTTTAATAAAACGTTCCAGAATTACCAGGTAGGTATAACAGAAATCTCAATCTACTTTCTAAATTGCCCTAATAGAGAAACAGGAAAGAATCGTTTTTATAGACAGGCCTCTTGTGACAAGTGACAGAATGTACAACAGTCTCTTATATTTTTAAGGCTAAATATTAGTCCTCTTTCTCGGTTCATTTGTTACAGCAACCTTAAAAGTCATTGATGAATAGAATTATTTCCTCTTTTTCCTTATTATAGAATTGTGAATTTTTCAGTATTTTCCCTGGTGAAGAGCAAATTAAAGAGGCAAATACAATATCTCCATTACATAGAGGAATAAGTGAGAGTTAATGTAATAAAAGAGCAGTTAACATCTATTCATTATCTACTGAAGCACATGCACACTACTTAGTGTTTTGATATCACTAGGGAGAGATGAGGTTTACGGAACCAAGGTAATCACAAAAGCAAAGAACACTCCAGACATTTATGAATATATTTCTTTCTTTATGAACGAGAAAAACCCCATAGTTCAATAGGTATCATGGAAAAATTTAATTCATGAGAGAAGAGTACTTTCCTATTAAGATAAAATTCTTTGCATGAGATAATGTTATGAAGCAGAAAAAACATGAAGAATATCTTTTAAATGATTATGTATTATCTTTTATGTATTGATAATTACCTATCAATAAGACATTTGTGTACCAAGATCAGAACATTGTGAAATTAAAAAAAGCAAATAATTAAACAAACTGATGACATAATCAGGATGGGCACATTAAAAAGGCAGATATTATCACAGAAAATCAAATCAATGATATGGTGAACAAACCATAAAAACAACTCTGAAATTCTGGGAAATAACAAGAGAGATAAAAATTATAAAGAGGAAAAAAGTATAAAAATAGACATCTAGTCTGCAGATAATTTTTTCTAATAAGAAATAAAATAAAGATATCAAAGACAGATAAAAGTTAACAGAAAGAAAATACTTAGAGATAAAACTATGCTAGCAGTCATTTATACCCTTTTTCTTTAATGGAAAAAAGATCAATATTAAGTCAGAGTTTGATAACAATTTATAAATTTAAACTGAAGATTAAAAAATTGAATTTGAGCAGAAAGAAAAAAGCACTTCTTTTACTAGGAATAAATATATATATATATAATATAATAAATAAGTATAATTTCATCACACAAAATTTTCCTTTGTCAAGATAAATCACAAAGACCAAAAAAACCCCAAAAAGATAAATCAAAAAGGCATCACCACGCTTTGAGTGGAAAGTTTCTGAGCAATGGGTTGAATCATATTACACACACAGGAAGTTTCTCTTACCTTAGATTCTCTTACATTCTTTCTTCCTGACTTTTGGGAATTTCTAGATTTTCATTGGTTTCATTTATGGGCTCCTTTTCTGTCATGCTTCTTAAATTTGGCCTCAGGATTTTGTGTCTACACTTCTGTCTTCTCATTCTGCATGTTCTTCTCAGTGCAATGAGATTGCCCTGATTCTAAAATGAAAAAGGAAGAAAAAAGAAGGAAAAAGAGGAAGAGGGAAGGAGGAGGGAGAGACAAGACAAGACAAAGAAAAGTAAAGGCAAGGGCAGGCAAGACAATGGGTAGAGAGAGGAGGGTCTTCTGATAGACTGCTGCAGAAAATGCAAGTTACTGAAGAGCCTCATGGAGCTGCCTTCAGAATCCCCTCAACTTTCCAATGCACCTGGCTCCAGTCTTTGCTGGAGTTTCATTTGCTTGAGTTTCTAATTTCATCAAGGACATTTACAGTGCTTCTTCATAGGACTTTTTAGTAATCAGAATTGTCCAGAGAAACAGAGCAAATAAGATGTGGATGGAGAAGGAAAGATAGAATTAGCTCCCGTGGTTGCATTAGGGAGGCTGCAAAGTCCAAAGCCTGGACTGAGGTTATGGCATCTGCCTGGTGACCCGTGGAGGAGTCAATGCCACAATGTAAGTTCAACTGCAGGCTGGTGGTAGAATCCTCTCCTCCTCAGGGAGCGGGGTGCATCCCATCTCTTTTCTTTTAGGTTTTCTGATTGGATGGAAGCATCTGTTATTATAAGAATAATCTGCTGTATTCAAACTGTGTTGATTTTAATGTTGATCTTATCTAAAAAACATACCCACAGAATATCCTGACTATTTCTTGAGTAACTCTTTGGGTTCTTTGGTCCTTTGGCCTAGTCTAGTTGCCACATGAAATTAATCATCACATACTTCAAATTATTTTGTGATGGGCCGCCGTGAAATTTATCCTTCCTATTGTAATTAGTGTGAACCATTTAAAGCTCCTGCTCAGTCTGCTTAAACAAACACTGTTGCTCTGGAACATAACCTGAAGCATCTTATACCACCTAATTTCTGCTGAACTTCCCTGCCTCACTTCCATTAAGTTACTATAAAGCAAAAGCACCTACTAGCAGCTGTTCACTATGGAGCTCATAATTCCCTCTTCCCTGAAGGCTTTTTTGGTATTATTTGTAAGGAGAAAACTTATATCATCCTTCTAACCTCTGCTCTGACAACAACTTCCTGGGAGAGTTTTCTCCGCATCCCAATTTGGGTTAAGTTCCTCTCCGTGGTGTTTCTGAGGCATCTAGTTTGGTCCTCTCTGCCTCCTTCCATGTCATCCTGTTAAATGTACCTGCTCATGTTTTACTCAGTCGCCTTAGAAAAGTGGCAATGAACCTATGGCACGCCTGCCATAGTGGGCACGCAGAGCCCTCTCTGTTGGTATGCAAACAAGTGCCCCATTGTCACCCCAGCGGCCAAGCATCAGATGACAGTGCACATTGGGGAAGTGTTGGTACTTTGGGAAGAATAAGTGGGTTTTAGTTTGCGATTTGGGCACACAGTCTCTAAAAGTTTCGCCATCACTGAAATAGACCACAGAGGTCCTGAAGAAACAACTTGTGCATCATCTACATTTCTGTTCTCGGTAATTTCAATACAGCCTTGTCCCAGGTACTTTTTCTGGCTCCTGTGACAAATACCTGACACTCAAAGAGTTAAAGGGAGAAGGATTTATTTAGCTCACAATTTGTAGAAGTTCAGTCCATAATCAGCAGACTCGAAGGCAGAGTAGCAAATGACAGAGGAGAAACAGTTCATAGTGCCTACATGGTGGCAAAAGCAACAAGGGAAACTTAACAGCATCTTTCTGCCCCTTTTGCCTTATCTAGGCTACATGGATTAGGGCACTGCCAAACCAATCAGTGCACTGGTTTAGTGATCACACCCCCTTAATCCCAGCAATACAGACTGTAGGTTCAGCCACCTCTGACTGCATGCGGCTTTGGGAAGACATCTAGACACAAACCATAACAAGCCTGGACAAAAGTGGTGCGTAAATTCATTTTGGAGATTATCTCAACTAAACACTGAAAATCTCAGAGACATGCTATAATTAATAGCAAATATGGATGGGGTACTCATTGGTATTTCAATAAGTAAAATTGCAATGAAAGAGGACACATATTCTTAGATATGTATAAGGAACTCTATACCTAAAGACTCTTTATTTAATATTTTGTTCACATAGTAATTGTACATATTAATAGTATTCTCTGTGATATTTCAACAACATGCATTCAGTATGCCTTGATGAATGAAAATTTTCTTTTCCACATCATTTCTTTGTGTGAAATCCTTCAGCCCCTCTCATCCAGAACTTTGTATAATACATAATAAGTTATTGTGAACTACAGTTTTGGACTTCTAGAACTTGTTCTTTCTGTTGTTTTGCTAGTTGTTAATCAAGTTTCTTCTATCCCATCTGTTGTCCCCTCTCCCAGTCTTTAGTAATCACTGTTCACATCCAACACTTCTGTATAGGGGAGACTATGTGTAGTATGCATCTTTCTTTTCTTGAACTATTTCATTTAACAGGACATCCTCCAGTTCCATCGATTTGGCTGCAGATATAGGATTTCATTTTTCTTTTAGACTGAATAATAATCTACTATGTAAATACTGCACATTTTCATCCATTCATCCAATGATGAACATCTAAGATAACTCTGGATCTTAGGTCTTATGACTATTTTAATTTTTTTTTGCAGAGAAAGATATTCATTAGGCCTAATTGCCTTTACTGCTATCTCATCTTGAGCCATTTAAAACAGAATACGACAATCGAATTTATGATTCCTTTCAAATACCTATAATGAAACACACAGGAAATGAAACAAGGCTCACTTGAAATAAGAGGATTCTCTGTTTTTATCTGTTCATTTCTCCACAACTCTTTTTCTAAACAAGGAAATATAGCTTGACCTGTCATGTTCTTTTTCCTCCACAAAAATTATAACACTTATTTAGATTTTTTGTGATAGTAATTTCACTGTTTAACCTCTAGAAGAGTGGGCACATTCAATGGTCCAGTTGACATGACAAAATTTGTGTTAGCATATTTGCTTTCTCATGCATGGAAATGACCTCCATGTCTTGTACCTTTTGACTTATTATTCATAATAAGTCTAAGGGAGGATGATTGCAAGTTTGAGCTCATCCTAGGCAATTTAGAAAGACTTTGTCTCAAATTTTAAAAGGCTAAAAAATACTGGGCATGTAGCTCAATGAGAAGGCCTTATGTTCAAACCTAGTACTGCAAATACTACTACTACTCCTACTAATAATAAGGCACTATATGAGATAAAGAAGTAGAACAAGTCTCTGATGCACAGTAACAAAGATATAAAGAGATGTTCACCTGTCCTGGGAGAAAGCCTCAAGTCTGAAAGATAAACAGAAGGAAGACATCAGATACTAGGGTTTCTAAATTTCCCTTGATGTTAAACATGAGGGCAAATGAGGACATACTATTCAAAATCTATTTAAATTTAAGAAATATCTGTAAACCTGTGATATATTTTTCCTACCTATTGTTTGTCTCTTTGAAAGCAAGCTGCATTTCAGGAATTACCTATGTTTGATTGCTAAAGTAGAGTGGAAATGTGGTTGGCATGTAAACATTGGCATGAAAACAGATATATGTAAAGATACTATCCTAAGTTCCCCAGAAAAATCATATGATATTGAAGAAATGGAAGAGCTCTCTTATGCTCCAAAGAGAAGAGAAGTTGGTTATAATGAGAGCCAACAGGATTTATATGGGCCTTTTGAAGCCCTGTTTTTGGTCACGACTGAAAATTTGCAGTCAACATCCTTAATCAGGAAGTAAATAATAAGCACTGCTATGGAATAAGATCTGTAACATCTGTGCTGAAACTGTCAGCAGCAAGAGCAATTGCTCTGGCTTGTTTGTGATACTGTCCACCAAACTCTAACCGTATCTGAAACCAGCAAGGAATCAGAAAACCAGGCAGGATGATGGCCATAATCACGGTAGACCACATAGGATCTAAAAGAAAATCACTGACATAGGCAGGATAAACCCCTGTTACAGATTCAATGGCCAGTTGATCTTCCTTTGAGCCCAATCAATATCAGAAAAGAAGGACTCTATATAAAATTGAGTAATGAATTTGTTCAAAATTACTATGACCTCAAATGAGGCTTTAACCTGGAAGACTATTAGAAAGAAGTTTGGGTTATATACCCTCACTGTCTTTCACCTAAATGTCATTTATAGAAATTGAGACTCGTGGAGAAGTTTACATCAGTTATAGGAAGTAGAAAAATGCATAATTTTTAAAAACTTCCCTTTATTGTCTGAAAAATGCTGAGGATGAGAGTAGAACAGATTCCAATTAAAATATGGTTTGTATATCTATATTCTTATATTTTATTTTATACTTCAAATATGAGAAATATTTTGGGAGAAAAAAAATGTTTTTTAAAGAAACAAGTTAGATCATTAAAAGCCCAGAGGAAAGTCCATAACTGCTACACGGCATTAAAGACAGAAAGAATTAGACAGATCTGGAGTAGATTATGGATGCAATTTCGGGCCCAGACAGCCGGGACCACAGAAGGACCAGTTAGTGAAACTGGAAGACCAGAAAAAGAAGAAACTGGCTGACAGCAGTGTAAGTGAGTTGCAGGGGTGGCTGGAATGAAGAATTTGGATTCATTCGAGTTACATTTTGGGATCTCTACTAAGACATTCACATGGATTCTAAGAACACAGTACTGAAGGAAAGCAAAATAACCCTGTTGCTTTCTCAGGCCTTCTGCGAGGAAGGTCCAAGTTGTACCAAGGTGGAAGATCTTTCTAAGAACAGAGGAGAGCTGCTAAACATTTCCTTTTAGAACTCTGAAGCCGTTTTTTTCCTTGGATGAGAATTACTGCATTGCCCACTGTCTCAGAGTCTAATCCCACAAGACAATAATATCCTGCTACTATTAGGATTTATGTCCAAAATTAATCCTAAAGGATATAGACTTTTGATCCCAATGAACTCTTGTATGTCACACAGACTCTACATGTCACTCCCGGTCATTCAGAGGGGCAGGAATAATAGTGCTGAAATAGGCTAGACATTAACAAATAGAAGACCCTCTCTCTATTTACGAAGAAACTTCACAGATATCTCTCACAGTACAAAGGACATTCCATGTTCCTTTAGTTTTTTCAGTTCTTCTTTTTGTTGCTTTTCTATTAGCTCCTGGTGTCCAGAAACCTCATCAAGGGAGTTGGTCTCATCTAACCCTTTTACTATGTTTTTGAATTTGAACTGCTCCTCATACTCCTGCTGCTTCCTGTAGCCTTTCATAGGCCTAGAGTCATAAATCACCTCTGGACATTCTTTGGGATCTTCAAGTTTTTGAAGATCTTGCTCCCATTCTTCTTGCTCTCATTCTTCTTGTCTCCTTTTGTGCTGTTTATCTAATTCTGCCTCAGACAGAAACTTTTTCTTGATAACAAGGTTACCATCATCCCCTCCATCCATACTGAATAGAATCAGTCTACCACCCAGGGTGTGAGAGGCAAGACTCCCTCACTCTGCAGTGCCCACCCCAAACCTAATAATTTTTCATAACTTCATTTTAATATCTGTATTTTTGCTCTCATTTTATTTTTAAAAATTATATTTTTGGAATAAAATGTAGTCAAGCTAAATTTGAAAATATGAGTTGGTTGCTCAGTTCAGGAATGTTTGAAAAATTGGACCCTCAAATGTATGTTCTGAGAGTCTCACTCTTTTTTTCTGTATCATTCTATATTATCTCTCTCTGCCACAATACACACACTTGCCCCTTACATCATTTATTTACCATAAATCCCTTGTCTTTATTCCTCTGAGTCACTCTAACATTTAAATACATGTTGTAAATTTATATTTACAAAAATATATTTATATAAGTTAACACTTTATATAATTATAAGAAAATTTTTATATAGAAAACAAAAAGAGGAATCACTTGTTTGAACCCTGGTATGCCCTTTTGTATTTCTTCAACATCCACACTGTAATAAGGCACAATAAGGTACATGCTTTGCCCAGGATGTAAGTGTAGAGAAATGGCTGTCTTTGACATTCAAAAAGGAAAACTAAAAACCAAACTAAAGAAAACATAGAACTTTGTGAGAGTTTTTCACATGAAGCCAAAGGGTATAATTTGTGTTTAATGAGATAGTAGATATCAGTTTATAAACTAACATTTAAGCTTCTAACTGCCTAACTGATTTAATGAGTTCATTAATTTGAGTGTTGTGTCACGCTACATTTCTGCAAGAAAGGAGGTAATGGCACATTTTTCTGATTTATCTCTAAGAATCAAAATATACCAAGACTCTTTTGATATCACCATGCTTAGTTTTGTATTTCTGGAGAAAGGTTAGTAGCTATAGAACAGTTCTGAGGGGGCACTGGTCCATTCGATATCTACACTATTTGGTATTAATAGAGCCCTAAGGTCTACATTTAGGTAGGGGAGTAAGATATTTCTTTAAAGTTGTTTACAGGACACATGTAAGATTTTTTAAAATGGAAAAAAATTTTCATATTTCACTGTGAAGATTCTAAAAATATTCTTAACCCATATTCTCTTTTATAAAGAAAATTTTAGTATCTTCCTTATACTTAAAATAATATCACTAAAGTGATAGTTTTTACAAATCTTATTTGTAAAAACTTATTTTTAATAAATTTATTTTTAATTTTATATTTAATAAATCTTATTAAATAGCAAATCAAAGAACATTTAAATATGCAAGTGGTCCATAATTTTATCTACAACTCATAATTAATGAGGTGTCATCTAATTAAAATGTCTTAAAATATAAAATGTGAGTTGAAAGTAAAAAAAAAGTATAACAAACAACAACAATAACAGTAAGAAGACAGGTAATTAGGAATGAGTATATTTAACTGAATAGACGTTTATATGCATAATGTTTCTCACTATAGCACACCTTCATATTTCCTTGCCAAGGAATAAATTGAATGAAAAAATAGAAAGATTTATAAAAATGTCTTGAAATTATGAAGATAACTTTGTTAAATATTTCTTTTCTTTAACATAATTTATATGAATCTAGTTCAGTTTAAATTCAGAGGTTTCTGTTTTCTTATTTGCAAAAGAAAATCAACTTTATTGATCTTAAATGTATTATCCAGTGATTGAATCCTTTTGTTCAGAGAATTAATTGAAAGAGACAGAAGGAGCACTTGTCACCTGCATTTTGATAGCAGTAATAAACATATTGTCTTTGCTTTCATATATACATCATTAGGAATTTTTATAGACCTTAATCAAAACAGTATCATGATATTTAAATCATTTTTCAACCAAGAAATCTGAATTTTTTCAACTAAAGGTGGCAGGTTATTTTATATAAAGGTCATTAAATTAGAAGCTTTGAAAAAACATTTAAATCCTTAGTAACATAGATATGGCTTTTGTTTGATACAATCATATATTTCACTAATAGCATTGATTGTAAGGCTAGCTATTAATGAACTAGCCTGTATGAATTATTAGAAAATTGATGAAAAATATTCCTCATATTGTTTGTAAGGTTGTTGTTACTGTGTTTGTTGTGTGTGTGTGTGTGTGTTATATTGTATCTGCCTAGGTTAAAAAAATTAGATGTCTCCCCATATTCTCACAAAATAGTATTTGTTATTTCTCGAATTTACCTTAGTGCAAACTGTGGTTGTCACTTTGACAAGCTCAAGGATCTTATTTTATTATCATACCTGGGGTAATCCATTACTTGATGTTAAATTCAAATGACTGTTTTATGACCCTAATGCTTAAATGAGAAGGTAAACATATCAAAGGATAGGAAATATAACTGTCTTGGGCAATAGAAGACTCAATATCTGCTGCTCCTTTTTTTTTCTCCTGGTAGGCAAACATATATGGGAAGCCTTATCATACTCAAAAATTATACAATGGCTATGGGATCAGAAAATTTTTTTGAGGCAGTCTCCTTATGCAGTTAGCATCAGAATTTTGGGAGTAAAATAAACTCACTCTTTAAGGTCATCAGAATGAAATTACCTGAAACTTTCATTCAGAGGGCAATGCTTTTCCATATTGCCTTTCCATTGAGACTCCCAAAGTTTACCTCCGGTCTTCTCTGTTTCCCTAGCACTGTTCCTGATCACCTCAACCTTCTTCCAGAAAAGTCTATAAGTTGAATTTGATGGCATGTAAACTTGAAGGTTTGGAAATTTCTGTGGGGCAGTAATGCTAACTGGCTAAGAGCACAAGCTTTGAGCTAGATGCTGAGAGGTTACTGATTGGGCTTGACATTTCTGAGGTATTTGACCCAATACTAAAACCTTCTGAATCTTATGTTCCTTTAATTACTTGAACTGATGCTAATACCAGTCTCATTAAGTGACTGCTTAGGCAAATGCCTAAGGGATCAGAGACCATGATGAAACTGTCCAAGGGCTTCACTACAGTAGAAGAAGTCAAGGTCCAATGTTCACTAATTGTTTCTGAAAATCTGTTTTCTTCTTTGTAAAGCCAGTTATATTTTTAGTATAAATCTATTTAGCATATAGATGCCTTTTGTAGTAAAACCAAATATTGTGCCTTTGACACATATGTGTGTTTGTGCACATATATAATTGACATACATCACTGACACTTCTTGGTGGAAGGTGAGGAAACTAAGTTCTCCTGCTGACAAATTCAATATTTAAACTTTATGCACAGCTGCTTATCTTATTATTGATATAAGTTATATCACTTCTTTCTCCGCATGAAATGAAGAGACCAAAACCTTTAAAAATCTTTTGATACTTTCCAGGAATGGAAATTAACACTCATGTACATATGTGTATGTATCAAGTGAACATCTAAATACTATTACATATTATATGATAAATCAATATAATTAATTTTGGCTATAATTTGAGATTAAGATTTCCACAATTTGGAAAAAGTATTTGGGCATTTGCAACAGTAAACATTTTTTTCAACTAACCAATTCACCAGCAATTAAAAATCATAACTTATAAACATCACATTGCATACACACACATGCACACACACACATATAAAAATCTCAGGAAACAACATCTATAAAGACCATTAGTGTATTGATATATATTATAATGCTTTGTTATTGGTATTTTTAAAATACAATAAGCAGTATAAACTTTACACAGGAAGTAATTTTTGCTTTAAATACTCTTTTGTAGCATTTTGAACCATTGCTTTTGTATATAAAGCTGAGGTAGAATACATGCATATGTGTAGACAGCATCAATCTCAGAAAACCACAGCTAACTAATTTAATCCAAAAAAATAAAGCATGGAAAGCAGGTAAAATAGCAATATCTTTTGAAATATATGTAATCCTATAAATAATGTGGCAACATTTCAAATATTGTCATGAACTTTTTCACTTTTTCAAAAATATTTATTTCAAATCCACTAAGTGTTAGGTATATTTTCATATCAAAATAAATCAAAATGATGAGACTGGTTCTCAGCCTTCAGGAGGTTATGAGAATTGGGGTTCCGTAATCAGAAATAATGTCAGGACGACATGGTAATACAAAAGTCAGACTCATCCCTGAGTATTGGATATTTTTTTGATGTTTCCTATTTTTTCCAACTTTAATTGAGTTTGCCCTCACTTAAATCTGTTTTCTGATATTTGAAGGTTCCCTACTGTTTTCCTATATTGAAATCTACAAAACATAGTTCAGGATAATGAAATGCCTGGGAGAAAACAATTAGTCAACTAATAAAGGAAATTATTACTGTAGGTTAAGGGTACAAGTTCAACAAACTCTTTTTAAATCACTATATTCACTATTTTTAAAATCAGTATATTCACGTTTTCTAATTCTTAGATGAGCTCTGTTCCAGAAAGTCTAGGCACCAACACATCTGAAATGTATTAATTGGCTAAAGAATTAGTATATTTCAGTGTTGTCAGGTAATCCAGGTTTTTATTATGGTTGTTTTAGCTGCTGATATCATATGGCTTGGGTATATTGTAGGGTATTGGAATACAATTTAACATTCTTTTTTAAAATTTGTATGATACTTTTTTCTACTACATTGTAAAGACTTTTGGCAATTTGACTATTTCTAGCACAAGACTTCTTTGGGCAAATGTATGGTGTGTAATTGTGCAATGGACTACATTTTTTCCCTAGGATTTACAGTAGATGTATACTATGGCTTGTTTTTTTTGGCTACTACAATGCCATTGTACATTTGAGATTAAAAATATTTTCACCATTGTACACTAATTGAGTGGCTATTTTCAGCTACATATCTTTGACTATTATTAACTGCCTTAACAATTTCTCTCAGCACATTGATTGGCTATCATTCCATTATTAAAATTAGTTTCTTTATATTTTCAAAAATATCAAAACTACTAAATTATTTTTATTAGCGTAACATTCTTCTTCAGCTTAGACTCCTAAGGAAACCTATGAGCATAATCATAGTTATTTTCCTTTTAGCTTTATTGGTATTAGTGTATTTTAGTTTTAGAGTGACTATTCTTTAAGTCCGAACCTTAACATTGCATTAATTATATTAAAACTATTCTATACTAGGTTTCAAAATCTTCTGTTATAATCATTATTTGTATATTTTATAATTAATGATATTAATAAATTTTATATCTCTATTTTCAATTTGTGTTTTATACTTTTTGTTGAAATTATATTGAACTATTCAAAAAACATCTTAGGTAGGAGAAGCAAATATTAATGGCAAATTAATTAACTACTGTAATAAAAATTAAGATAATTTAAATAATTGGCAAAGAATAAATAGAACATTACAAGCTAAAAATAACATGTAAACCAACAAATAAGTAGCTAATTAGTATAATTTATTTTCTTTTGCATACAGATCATTTAAAAATTACATGTATAAAAAGTTTCTATTTATGAGTGCTTGTACATTTTTGTCTCCATAGCTAAATGGGTTTCATTCCTCTTTGATGTTAAGAAGTTTCTGTACTTGATCAAGTAGATAAAAAATACACATTTTAATATTTTGCTTAATAATCAAAGTATTATTCCTAAAATGATGTCTATTAGATATAGGAAGGGCTTGAATAAATTTGTATTGAATGAATGAATGAATGAATGAATGAATGAACAAATTGCTCACATTTGGTTTGTCTCTCCCACTTTCTCTGAATGTGTATTCGTTTTTTTGCATCTCTAGTAAACAGATAGCAAATGAGAGAAATCTCAAGATAAAGATTTTGTTGCAAATTGGGAGATTAAAAAAGAAAACAGTAACCAAAGGCTACAGAGGAGCCTTAAAGTAACCATTGGAAGACAATATCTTTCCTACATCCCAGGAGCTGATATTATCCACATTCTCCACCAAAGTCCAATGGGATCTATTACATACATCAAATGACCTATTTAGAAGATTTTCTCAAAGTGGTAAGATTTTCTAGAGAACATTATCATTATGAGAAAATTAACTAATGCTTAGTTTGAAATACCACAAAACTAAAAACCAAATATGGAAAACAAATAGAGATATCATTTTAAAAGCCTGAGTATCTGATACTAAATGCCTCTGTAATCTAAATATTGATATTAGCAACTTGCAATGGCAGTACTAAAACCTCTGCTGTTAGTACTGATACTGGAAAGCACTCACCTTGGGCTACAGAAAGAGACCAGAAATCAGAAGACATAAGATGAAGCTTTAAGCACATCCATATAAGGGTTTTAGCAATACACAAAAAGAGAGACTAATCATATGTTACATGTCTATTCAATTTTCTGTCTTTATATACACTCTCATTATCTATGTATATGTAGTCATTTAGACAACAACAATTTGAGGCCACTCTCACTAATTATCAAAATAAATTTTAATTTTAATCCTTTTAATAATAGCATATTTATAGCAAAAATGATGGAACCCATATAAACACGCAAATCCCTTATATAAGTAATATATTTATATATAAACAGTTCATGATATCTATTAATTGTATATTTTGATAATATAATAGATTTGTTACAGAAGATTACATAATTTGGAAGACTGCCTAAACAAGCCCCAAATCCATGGGGGAGGTTGTCAGGAGAGTAAAATCGCAAACAGGCTAGCATCCCAAGCAGGAAGACTTGGCCACGAGGGTGTCCTGCGGAACCCAGAGCCTTCAGCATTCACCTGACAGTTAATCAGCCAGAGGCAGAATCACTGAAGAAGGGTTGGGGGAAGACAGAGTGACTGCAGGTCTCTTTGTTGCCTCGCACTAATGAGGTAAATCAGCGTGTCAGCGGGTCCCGGGATGCACAAAGACTCTCCAACTTCCCCTCTGCATTACTGTCCGGAGTAAGTTTCTTCACGAAGTACATTGTCTTTCAAAGAATTTCTGTTTGGTTAAGCAAGGATCATCAAAGGAAACATTCCTTAACGTTAATGTGCAGCTGAGTATTTAAATATATTCCATTAATTTGGAAGCACATGGGTAAGTATTTGATTGAATAATTGGGAAAAATGGTTACTGCCTATCGTTTATCCTTCAGCTAGTTCAAGGATATTTTTAATCTTATGCTTAGTACTTGACATTACCTTAAATATTGTTTCAATGACTTCTCCCAGTGTTTGGCAAATAGTAGATGCCTAATAAATCTCACTGAGCTTTAATTATTGATAGCTAATGAACAGGCATTTGTCAATTTTCAACAATTGCCCATACAATATTTCTTTTGTTTAAGAAGGTCATTACATGTCTTTTAAGGTTATAAAAATGAGCATTTTGAATCTCTTTTAATATAATTTTGGCTTGACAGTTACATAGTATTTTCATAACTTCTTAATAAATAAGATCTTTATGGCAATCATTTAACTGATTAGCAGTGAAGACAGAAGGACATTAAAACTATTACTTTTCTTTTCTTGTAACAGTTCTATCTCCAGTTTAATGCATGATGAAATTGAGATTGAATGAAAAAAATATAGAAAGTCCTTGAATTTGTTAAAATGATCCTCTATACTTACACATGCACACACACACACACACACACACACACACACACACTAAAACACAGACTTGCCTTAGGTTATAAATGCAATTTATTCAAGATTTCTTTCAATTTTTTCATTCAAAATAATTTTAGTGACTTCTATTTGCAGGGGAATTATTTCAGTAGTGTGAAACATTAAGAAAAGCATGTGTGGACTTAATATCAAAAGGGAAGACTTTATTTTCGATTCAAATTAGATAACATTTAATTTTTTTACTTCATAGTATTTTGAGTATATCTTGATTTTTTTGCAATATATATTTTCCTATTGTCATAAATGATGCATTATTATGTGAAATTATGATATATTTGATGCCGAGGCCTTGGATAGAAGTGTACCTTTCTATTAGACTATAATTTTAAAGGAGAAATTTGATATTTTCCAAAACACACTTGTAAAAATGTATTGTGGACAAAATACAGAATCTGTAGGGTATTTTGAGCCCACAAATTTCTGTTCATGTATTTAGTGTTAGACTATAGTCAACTTTATTCATTTAAAATTGATATCTATAAAAAAATCCTCTATTTATTAACCCTACAGCTTAATCATTTTAAGTTTTTATTTTGAAATTGTTTATAACCAAAAAGAATTTGCCAAATAGTACAGCATTACCATGTACCCTCTGCACAAATTCATCAGTGATAATATTTTACATAATCATCATATTTGTCACCATTAGTTCATAGATTCTTCTGTCTTGGATTATTGAAATACAGTTATCTTTCTCTTTATGTTTTCCTATTGTGTGTCTCTTTAAGCATCCTCAGAAGTATCTTGAAATTTCAGTGCCACTATAGACACGGATCAGTGAAACTCTAAGCAAATTTGAGATCAAATGGCATTTGATGACATTTATAAGTGAAAATAAAAAGTTAATTGACATGTAGTTCTAATAAATTTTATTTCTCTTTTCATAAAAAATTCATAGTGTCTTCAGATTGTAAAAGCTTAGTAATAGTAATAGTAGGATTTCTTTCCTTCATGTGTAAATAATATTTTGGAGTACACTTGAAAGTGTTACTAATAAAATTTAAATA
>NW_004624839.1:2466488-2495503 GCF_000247695.1 Heterocephalus glaber
CGGAATTCACTTTATATTTTGCAGTTTGAGTGAAATGGTTTAGTTTTTCTCTGCACTCACTCTATTAAGTAAGCAATGCTTCCACACACACACACACACACACAAAGTTTTCATTGCTAAACTTAAATATCAGACAGATTTTCCTGAAATCAGCAGCTTCAAACACATGTTCATACCTGTTTTCCTCTTCTATTTTTGTGCATTAACATTTCCTGGAAAGGGAATACTATTTCAGTTGCTCTCACAGAGTTTAACAACTGCTGCTTCTCCTCATGTTATCTCTGACTCTTCCTTCACAGGGCCCAGTGTTAAAATCCCAAGTGAAGGCAGTGAGTGTCTCTCTCTCACTGAATCTGTGCGGATACCAATGAGGGGAAGAGTGGCTAATCTGTTAATGGCTCTAAAGTTCCTTCTGCATTTTCTATCTGACAAAATTCTGCTGCTCAAAACCAAAGGAAATCTTATGACAGAAATTATTTTTCAAATTTGGGATCATGCGTAATTTTCTTCTCCATGATCTCAACACCTCTATGGTTTTTTTGCTTTACTTTGGCAATACGAACACCTGAGTGGCCAACATCTACATAAAATGATTTTTAGGTATTTCTGCCATATTTTTAAGATGATAATTAAGTTTAAACTACAATAACTACCAAAAAAGATTTGCAATATAAACAGACTGCTTGAAGGCAAATATTTTATGTTATGAAATCATTAAAATTATTACTACCATACTTGTCTATTTGTTTGACAAAATTAGCTCTGCTGACAGTCAAATATAGTAACTAAAATTTTAATTATGATATTTTATATAAATTCAATTAAGGCTAGATTCCAATTTATTCTCCCAAATACCTGCTAAACTTACTTAATTTTTGGTCATTTCGCATATATCAGTGTTAATCCTTTAGCTATAAGTTATGGTGCTTTGAAATTGCGAATATGGTTAGAATGTAAGAAGGGAAATAAACCATTAGGGAATGAGACAATATTTGGGATGGAAGTAGAAGAAAAGAGAAAAGATCACCCATTAACGGACCTTGTCAGAATTTTACTCATTATTTCCACATCTGCTTTTTGTGTCCTCTTCAGAAGTACAGGAGTTGTTTAAGAATTTTTGGGCCAGGGATTTAGCTCAGTAGTTCCACCGCCTGCCTTGCAAGTGCAAGGACTAGAGTCAGATACCCGGAACCAAAAAAAAAGAAAAAAGGAAAAATAAAAAGAATTTTTGTATTTGGAGGAAGGTCTAGACTTCCAGCTACTAGAAAATCCCAAAAACTCATTTATGCAAATATTGAAATTCACCTCTATTTTAAGGTCAAGGAATGATCTTTTTCATATATTAAATTATTTTCATGTTATCACTATGAAAAATCATTCTTTGTAAAATTTGTATACCAACCTTGGCTACCTTCAAAAATTTCACAAGAATACTTATATATTTGTTCATTTAAACAATAGCTGCTACAGGACAGACACTCGAGAATGTTCTAAAATGCATATATGAAGGCTGAAATTCTTAGACAATGTTTGATCAATTCAACCAAAATAATTAACTAATAAAAATATTGCCAAAAAGTCATAAAATTCTTCTTAACCAAAGATTATAAAACTTCAAATTAGAAATAATATTGTTACCATTTGCATGATGAATCGTCTGTGAATTAGTTATAAATTATAAGTAAAATAATATTATTAGGTTTCTGATATTTAGATATTTAAAAAAATACATTATTTTAGTTTAAAATTTTTATATTATTTTATTTCATCATTATTTTATCCTTAAATCTTTGAAGAAAAGTCATGTAATTTCTATGAGAGTTCCAGTTATTATCTTATACTGTAATATGTGAGTGGTTTTGTATAGTACAAAACATGGCAACATTTACTTAATGTCTTTCAGATTATGCATTTGGGCGGATTAAAGATATTTTAGCATTTAAATTTAGGTGTTGAAAGACTAAAGTCAGACATTACCTATGAAAACTGTCATTTTGCATTTTTAATCCTTGAAATAGTTTAATCACCATTTGGAAGGCCTATAGTATTTCAAAGTGCATTATATATTTTAGAAATATGTAGCTACAAAGGGAACTAATGTATTTAAATTTGATGTTTGTTTGCAGTGAAGAAAAGATTAAAGAAATGCTTGAGGAGTTAAAGTCAAAAGAATTTATCAAAATCTCCAGTGAAGCATTTCAAGCAGAATGATCGATGTACAGTGTTTGCTGAGATTGTACTGTTTGTCCTGGGAGACATACTTAGCATTCAGATCTCATGAAACACTCACGGAAATATTAGGGCAAAAGTTACAGAATTTCTTTCTTACTACTGTAGGCATACTAACATTAAACCTCTCTGTTTTATACCCCAGTGCTTCATATGTAGGTGCAATTACATAAATAGTAGTCTTAGAGAAAGGCTAGTGCATCTTAGTGGAGTTCACTATCAACTTGAGTAAAGCTGACAGGCCTATGCTGCTTGTGAAAAAAACTTCATGGGGGCTTTGTAACAAATGCTAAACAATATGGCACATTTGATTTCATGCTGCTCATGCAGGCCAGCCACCGGCAGTCTTTATGAGGTCAGAGGATCAGTAAAACTGTAGTCAGCAGGAAGACAGCATATATAAGTAGAAGGTGCCAAGCAAGTGTGCTAGACTGAATTAGGTATGGGCTTTTCTCAGGTGTGTTTTACTTGCCCTTCAGCATATGTCTGTAGCTTCATAAGGCAAAAACACTAAAGCTCAAATAATTTAATCCAAATAGTGAAACAAATTATATTTTATACATATTGAATATTAACATACATCTCAATAAACGTATTTAATGTATATGTTATGATAACCATTTGCTGAATTTGATTTTAATGTTTCTTTAGAAAATAAATCTTAATGATCATACATAAAAACAATGATGACATATGCTGTAGGTATATTTACATATAAAATAGTATTCAATTGTGATCCTTAGTTGTTTGGGTTTTGATGATTCTACTTTGTTTTTTCTTTTTTGATGATTCTACTTCTCAGTTTTTTCATTCATAAAATTAAGATTTTTGGTTGAAAATATCTAAAATCATTTCCATGTACGGAAAATCGATGCCTGTTTTACATAACTCATAGTTTTAGATTTCTTTGTCTATTGTTTTATTTGATTGATTGGTCCTTTTGTTATATAAAATAGAGGTACAATTATTGCAGTGGTTGTAAGATGGGAGGAAAAGACAGCACATAAATAAAATTTGCATCAGATTAGAGTAGGAGGACATCTTTAGCTTTTTTCCAGTACAAGTGACAACTTTCTCATGCGAGTTATTAATGAAAATCTAATTCTGCAATTTGGTTGTGTTGGAGCAAGGTATTAAGAGGATAAAAGTGATGGTTATGAGAAAATCTATTTTGAATAATGAAAATGTAGACACAGTGTGGCTACCTATCTTATTCAGTATCAAAAAGGTAGATGGTGACAAATTTAGTGTTTTTATGACATTTATTTGGTAGGTATTCCTCTAAACTACACTGTCTCTGTTAATCATTTTTTTAATCATTTTTTAAATTTGGAATAGAACTATAGTGTTTGGAGGGGAGTTAACATGCAAATCAACTGTAATCTTAGCATAGTGTTAAAACTGAGGTCATTTCGTACCTGTTAATCCAGTATCTCATTTTTCCCTTCCTAGATTATGTAACTCATTTGTAAAATAATTATTTAAAATCAATGCTGCCTTGGAGATTCTGTATTTACAATGTCCTTTTTGATGCACATTGGACGTTTTGATATCATTCTATTTCCTATGTTTGTGTTTTATATGAAAACATGTCTCTGAACAAAAAAAAATATTATGTGTATCTATTAAGGACTATAATTGAAGCTGTATTTCTATCAGAAATTAGACAAAATATACTAGGGGGCATCACTTTTTATCAACACAATAGCATATGTAAAAGAAACTCAATAATTAAGTACTTTTGCAGTAAGAAATATGAGATTTGAATAGTTTAAGAACTGTTACGGATAGTTCTGTCCAGGAGGACTTTCCAAGATAAAGAAAATGATCTAATGGAGCATTTCATGTATGGCTAGCATGATGGATGGAGTGAGTTTTCCAAATTTTATTTAATTTTTATTAATTAAATTTAAGTACATATAACCACATGCACCTTAAAGCTACTTTTGCCAAGAGCATGGTGATAGATAGCAGCATAGCATTATTGAAGGTTATTGAAATTAAAGATGAATATTTTAAAGGCTTATAACTGATTATATATCATGAAAAGTACATACTCCACAATATCTATGGGCAATTCCATGTTCATTAAGCCCTGTTTCATACTAACATTTTTTTTTTCAAATTCAAGAATGAATGTGCTGAGAAAAGAGACCAGCCTCCCTTGTGACAGTGTGTCAAAACATTTTTTAGTTCATAT
Source organism: Heterocephalus glaber (assembly GCF_000247695.1). Next base: position 2,470,918 of record NW_004624839.1, read on the forward strand.
CTCCTGAAATTTACACATGTGAAAGTGATGTCAAGGGTCATTTTATATTAAGAAGCAAATGACAAAGTGCCTCAGATAAATGAAAAAAGCAACAACATTTGAAAGTATTCATGTGTGCAAGTCAGATGCTTACTGTAGTTTTGCCAAGTTCATAGTTAACAATCTTTGTTGTGAAAGTCCCTGCCACCACCAAGTATCTTTTAAGCCCAAGATGATCAAGTAGCAGAAGTTGTTACCTATTCAGTTTTGTGTAGGTGATATGAATATTTCACAGATTCATTCTCCTCTTTTAGTGTAAGGTCATAATCCTCTGGAGAAAAAATAAATTCACACACTGGCAATTTGTGTGATATACATTTCACACTATGAGAACATTGAAAATGCCTGAAACCTATTTACTAAAACAACTTTTACCTTTTCCAAAGGTAAAAGCAAGATTACAAGAAATCAACAAATGTATAACCAGTTTGAAAAATAGATAGGTATCTTTAATGCAAAGACACATTTTTTTAATTAATTCTGTGGAAATAAATATAGCCAAAGAAGAAATAAACCAGGTATGTGTATATATATATATATATATATATATATATAATTGCATTTCGAAAGTAATCTTTAAATGAATAATCTTTTAAAACTTTAGGTTTACATTTTTATGTAATTGAGTGCTTTGTGCAGTGGAATTGCCAGTTTATTTAGTCTATAATTCTCCTATTTGAAAAACTTTGCCTCAAAGAGAAAAATTCCCTTCCTTTTGCCACCACAACGATGAAATTTTCCCACATATTGACAGACCTAGAAATAGAGAACAGCTAGAACATATCAAAGTCATATGAAAAATGTGAGACCTCTGATAAAATTGCTGCGAAATCTCAGACATTTATATCCTATTATTTCCAGGTAGGAGAAATTAAAATTGCTCAATTTTATAGATAATGAAAAATTAATTCACAAGTTTGATAAAATAAGAATTATTATGTCATTGTATACATTCATCGAAGTTTCTATCAGTTATGAAAATAACTTTTGAATATGCAACTAAAATATCTGTCATAAAATATTTCAAAGATGCATTTTGGAAAACCACAGTGAAGCTTTTTTTTAATTGGCTGATGAATTTTCTCCTACCTCTGCTAACTTTGGCATTTTTTTGTTCAGAGTATCAGTAACCACAGAGATTGGCAAAATACTTTTCACACTACTTTTGTTCTTTGTAAATTGACATCCCAAGACTGGATGTCTACAATTTTTGCAGTATATTCTAGGCATTATATTGTTTTATATTTTATGGTGCTCTGGCTTGTGGGTCCAAACTGTTACCTCTGTTATAATTGATAATAATTCAATAGTGATTCATATAGTTAAAATTTGGAATTAGCTAGAAGAATGTATTTCTTAACTGCAAAAGCCCATTGATTTGGAGCAAATTCATTTTTAATACATTAGTTAATTGTTCTTTTCTTTGTTATGATCAGGGAACCATAAGAAGATGCACACATGAATCGAGTTAAATGCACATTAACTGAAACTAGACAAGGTAGATCTGAAACAATTTAAAGAAGTATATCATTTTTTCATATGACATTCACATTTGCCTTTAAAATGAGATTATATTACCATTATACTTCTTAATTAACAGGTATACATTTGAAATATACTAGAAGATGAAAACAATTACATAATGGGAAGTAACATTTTTAAAGAAAATCTATTCTATGCTTCTTCAGAAATCAAGAAGTTAGTTACTAAGGAGATCAAGAAGATTTCTTTATTTTTCACAAAATAGGACAATATTTTAGGAACATAGAATGAATATCTATCTGAAAGATTAGTAAACAAGGACAAGGGGATTGCATTTCCAGACTGCATACAGCTAAAGATAAAGCTATTGTCACTTAATAAAATAGAGTTAAATCTCTCTCTCTCTCTCTCCCCCTCATATATATATATATATCTTACATAATCAGATATATATATATATATGAATAAATAGATAAATGTACAAATAGTCTAGCCAGAATGTTGAGTCAAATATCCACTTAGATCAGTAATTTATTTCCTAAACTATTTGAGGTAAAAGCTTGACAGCAGACCCATTATTGGAGGAAAGAACTAGGAGAAATGAACTGTAACCACTGGGTCAAACATATATTATTTTCAAAGTTTGTTATATATTACACAAAGAGCAGGACCTATATGAAAATTAGGAAAAAATTATCACATAGATTTCCTCTTTCAGAAAGATAAAATAGATACACTTTTCTTTGTTCCTGTAACTCCACTTACAAACTTTGCACAGATGATGTTATAGAAGATTGAGCAGGAACAATTTCATTCCAATACATTGAGAAAGAGAACTTAGTAAAAGTCATATAAAGGAGAGTGACACTGAACTTTAAATGTCCTCAATAAAAGAGGTATCAATAGAGGCCCTTGGCGACGGGAACTCTCACTTCTGTCCAGGAGTCAAATGTCCACCATGCTCCAGATACTACTACTCCCATTGTTAGAGTGAGCATCCCTACCTGCACCCATTTGCACCACATCCACCTGGACCACTATGTTGCCCCATCCCCACATGATCCCCAGACACAGTGGGCCTCTCCAACCCCACAGTGGGACACACTACACCCAAAGTCACTAATTACACCCAGAGGAATGGCACAGAGAAAATCCCGAAATAAAGCCAACTTTGCATCTAAACTGGTAGCCATGACACATCTTCAGCAGAAACTCATTTAGTATAAAAAGTGGTATGGGTAATAGATACACAAGATATTCAAATCTCTATAGAGCATCATGGGAAATATGAAAATCAAGGTAACTTGATACTTCACAAAGAACACAGTAACTGTAGCAAAAAATCCCAATGAAAATAATAATAAGGAAATGACTGAATGAAAACTTGAAATGTTTACAAGGAATTTCAATTAGATTCAAAAGAATACAGAGAGTTAAATGAAATTAGAAACAATGAAGGATATGAATGAAACACTCAGAAAAAATGTAGCCATCTTGAAAATAAAACAGAAATCTTGAAAATGAAGTATTCAGTAAATTAATTTAAAAAGAACAGTTGAAAGTTGCAGGAGCAGTCTAGGTCAAGATGATAAAATATGTTGTTGAAGACAGGTCACTTGAAATATCACTGTAAGAATGAACACTACTACTACTACTAATATAATAAAAACATGCAGTAAGACCTTGGGGAACCACAAAAAGAAATACTCCCCATTTTGTTGTACCCAAGGAAAGGATAAGGACAAAGGAATAAAAATCCTCTTCATGAAATAATAGCTAAAATTTTTCTCAATCTTGGGAAAGATATTGACATCCATGTACAGGAGGCCCATGAGAGCCACAGATGCATAATTAAAGAGCCGATATAGAAAGTTCAAATCAATGAAAATTAAAATGAAAAAGTATTTGTCTAAAAAGACAAAGGAAAAAAGAGGAGTCACAAATTCATAATATAAAGAATGAAGCAACAGACATACTCTGCAGGCATCACAGGATCAAAAGAGAATATGGACAATCTTCCATATAACTTAGTTGAAATAGATCAATCATTAAAAAAAATCAAACCCACACAACTTGCTCAACTTGAAATGATATGTTTTAACTTCACTATAATTATAAAAGAAATTAACTTTTTCTTTGAATACACCATGAATAAATTTCCTATCCAAGATTATTTCACTGGAAGATAGGCTAAGAATTTTTAAAGTCTTGATTTACATATTAAGTAATTAGGGTTATGTAGTATTTATACAGTGATGGGCAGATTATGTCAAGCATCCAGAAAACTACTTAGAGAATATGCCCAACTGATTTTTTTGTTTCAGTTTTTATTTTTATTAGTACATGTTTGCAGTACATAATGATCACATTCACTGTGGGGAAATGGTGGATGTACATAGCACACCTCAATTGCTTATATCTCAACTCTCATAAAAATTAAACAGACCATGAACTTAAATCTAAGATGTATAACTAAAACTTTTAGAAAAAATAAGGGGAAAAGAAGAGGTAAACAAAGAAAAATGTAAGTTTAACTACATAAAAGTATTAAAACTTTTCCTCTGTAAAGGACTATTAAATGAAAGAAAAGATACTGGCTGAAAAAAAATATTTTCACAATACCTACTGTGGTGGATAATTGTCAGCTTGAGTGGGATGCCTGGCTGAGTAGAGTCAGCATGGTTCTGGGCGTAGAGAACCCACTTAAGGAGGCCTATTGTCAGAATCATATAAAAGGAGAACGTGAGGGAAGGCTTTCAGTAGATCTTTCTTGTAAGAGCTTTACTGCAGCTGCTTTTCTTCAGAAGATTGTGGCAGATTTTCTCTGCAGGACCTTTGGCTGCTTTTTTCCTTCTGGGGAGCTTCAAATCCTCATGTTCATCCTGGACGTCGTCTCTAGCTTTCATGTAGATCCCTTAGCCTTCTGCCTCAGATCCTTCAGCCTTTAGCTTTAGCTTCCAGCACTGGCTGTGGGGCCTTTCTGCTGCAGATCCTTCAGTCTCCCGTCTCGGATCCTTCAGCTTCCTGACTCGGACTTGCATGGGACATTGCCTTGGGTTCCAAGTCTTCCACTGGATCCTTCTGGTCTTCACCGCACAGACAAATAACTTTAGTAAGCACTGACTAATACACACACTCAACAACAAAGAACAATCTGAAATACATAACTAATTCTCAAAATTAATTAGCAGTTACATACACACACTAATTAGAAACGTGCAAAAGACATGAAGTGATATTTCACTGAAGGAAATATGAAGAGATAAAATCAGTATGTAAAGATTTTTAACACTATGAGCCATCTGAGAAATGCAAGTTAATTCCATAATTAGATATCACCACATGCCTATAAAGAGTAATAAGGAACTGCATCATTTGTACATTGTTAGTGAGACTGTGAAAAGATACAGAGACTCTCAAAATTGGTTTATTTACATTTTATTTTGTTTTCATAAGGCCAAGTGTTTACCTACCTTGTGACACTGTTATACTGCTAGGCACTGATGCAGACAACTTATCTTTACAAAATAATCTGTACATGAATTTTATGGAACTTTTATTTGTAATTGCCAATAACGAGCTACTTTAATACCTTTCAGTACCTCTAGGATTAAACAAACTGGAGTACATTCATAGCAGGAAATACTGTTCTGCAATAGGAAGGAACACTTCATTGATAAATGTAACATCTTGAATGAATCTTTGGAAATTATATTGAGACAAGTTCATCACCAAAAGTTATGTTCCTTACAATTCCATTTTTGTAACATTTCTAAATAGATAAAAATATAGAAATTGAAAAGAGATGAATGATTGCCAGGGATTATGAGAGGGTGAAATCAGAAGGGAAACAGATGTGGCTACAAGGGGCAACATGAGGGGTCCTTCTGTTGATGGAAGTGTTCAGTGTCTTTCCTGGATGCTGTCCTGGCTGTTACAGATTTGCAAGATGTCAGCATGGAAGAAATATCAGTATCAAATACTAAGGAACTCTGCATTATTTTTTACAACTGCATGTGAATCTGCAGTTTTCTCAAATTAAGAAGTTAAATCAATTGTATATTAGGAAAATGCTTTTTATTTTATACTTCACGATTTCTAAAGTTAATTATCAATATTATGGAAAATGCAAAGATATTTAAATTTGATTTCTAAGAAGTATACTGTTACTAGGGGGAATAAGTATATACAAATACAACATTTTCAAACAATATAAAATAATATTCAAAGAAGGTGAAATTAATATGATTTTTTGAATTATCATATTTTATTTACAAGATGGTGTAAAATAATTCATTCTAAGATTATGCACAAGCTAAATTATTTTTTAAAGCCTATTTCATTTTCAGTTAGAAGCACATAATGCTCCCATTTATGAGTCATACATGCTGTTAAGTGACTGTTATGCAACAATAATTATTTAAGTATTGTTACATGAATGTAGATAGTTGATGTGTTATTATTTTCCTTGTGTGTATTGTTTTCCTTGGAGAATTGTTACACACCTTATCACAGATTCATTTTCAATATACTCAGGGTGATAAGGCGAGCAATGTGCTAGGAAATATGTCGAAAGCATTCACTTCTTACACCTTTGCACAATTAAATTTAAATGATATTATCAGTTTCAGTTGCCACTGATTACACACACTTAGGTTGTAGTGACTGGTAACGCCTTACAACTGTGAATAATAAAGCTACTTCCATAAACAGGGGATCCCTATGGTGTGGCTGTCATTAAAAACTCTGTGTGCCAGTGAGCACATGAGTATGTCAATTCCCCAATGATTGACAGTTTTTGAGGCAAAATTATGCTCTGATGTGGTAGCTCCAGTGCATTGTTGGATATTGTGATCAAAATTGCAATTTGTTAATATCGCTTAAAGAATGTACAGGATATATTATAAGACAAGTACAGGGTCAGTTATGATTATAGAGTTAATGATATACAAATATTTTTTTGAATATACCCTCACTTCTTTGAATTAAAGTTTCTAGAAAGAGAACCAATTCATTTTTAAACCAAAATATATTGCATTAATGTAATATTTTAAACAGTATATGTTGTTTATATGATGCAAAATGTGACTACTACAAAGAAGTTAATGTTTGAGGGTGTAAGACCCATAACAGCAAAAAACATTATGTTTATTGCTATGCTTGGTTTATTTTGAAGTGTTTGAAAATATATATGTGTTAGCGTCTGTCACTGTGTTAAATTAAATGAGAAAATTAAATTAAAGGGGGAAAGATTTATTTGAGTTCATGATTTCATAAGTATCAGTCCATGTTAGCTGGTTTCATTAATTTTAGTCTTGCCACAAGCCAGGAATGTCACTGTGGAAGGGCATAGTGATGGAAAGCTGCTTACGTTATGCAGCCCAGAAGAAGGGGAATGGGGTTTGGGAACAAGATATAGTCAGTCCCCAAGGGCATGTTCCTTCAACCCATTCCTGTCAAGACAGCCCATCTCTTAAGTTTCCATCACATCCCAACAGTATCATCAAATTATGAATCCATCAATAGATTGATTCAATATGAGATTAGAACTCTTATGATCCAATCACCTTCCCAAACCCCATCTCTGAACATTGTTGCATGGGGGATAAAGCATGAGATTTGGGGGGGCGGCTATTTCAGATCTAAATCATAACGATGTATTAAAAATAATTGTTTCTGTGAAAAGTCAACAAAAATCTCAATATATTCTAAGATTTGAAAAGTGAGAAAAGAAAAAAGTTATTACAGATAAGAAACAGCAAAAATTAATAGATAGAATATTGTCATTTGGGACAACATGGATGATTTTATGAACATCGGGTTAATAAAATGAGCCAGGCACAAAAAAAACAAATGCAACAGTATCTCACTCATGATCTGCTCTGAAAGTCTAGATCTTATAGGTGTAGAAGGTCTGAGTGATTACCAGATGCTAGAGAAAATAGAGGGGAAGGAAAAATTGGAAGAGACTGGACAGCTGCTCTAATTTATACGCCTACAGGAGAAATGAGCTCTAGTGTTTATTGCACAGGAGAGTGACTATAGGAAATGCCAAAGTATTCTGTAGTTCAAAAATAATTAGAAAAGTTATTTTGAATATTTAACCTCAAAGGAATAAAGTTTCATGTACTGGAATACTAATCACCCTGATGCTTACATGTACTTATATCAAAACATACATTAGACCTCGTAAGTTTGTATAATTTTGTGTCAACTAGAGAGACTCTGTCTCAAAATTAAAAGAAAATAAATAAAAATGAACTGGAGATGTAACTCCAAATAATGTGGACAGATTATGAATCCATCAAGGAATTAAGCCAGTGATGAAGTCAAACACTTTCCAAAAACTCATTCTGCGAGGACATGAATTTTTGAGATTTAATGTTAACAATACTACAATTGTAATTTCTTATATGGACACATAGTTGATATAAGGCTTCCAAATTGAGAAAAAAATTCTTTGTGGATTAAGACGATCTCAGTTTCAACACAGTAAGAAACTTTGGAACTAATTATATTTATGTCAAGATGATATTTTTATATATTTGAAGTGAATTTTCCAAAACTGTAACCTGCAAACATATCTATATAATAATTATGATGTGAAACAAAATGTTATCCCAATAAGCATTTTCATATATAGTCCAAAATCTGTAGGCACATGTAAATATTAGAAATGTTATTTTTTAGATTAGCATACTTGTGGCATATATATTTGATATTCAATAATAATATAAGGCAACTGCCCATAGTAAGATTTTATCAAAGATAATTGCTTTAAAAGGCTGGGGATTTATCTCAGTGCCACTGTGCCTGCCTTGCAAGTGTAAGGTCCTGAGTTCAATCCCCGGTAACAGAAAAAAAAAATTGCTTTAAAAATCAGCCTTTATAAAGAATTATATCATAAAATTTAAACCTTTCCAGAATAAGACACTTTTAAACAGAGAGATTAAAAAAACTTCTAGTTATAATTTAACTGTAAAATCTAGATTGTTTATTTTAATTAATATGAATCTCATTTCCAAAGCAGAAAGCCAAAGTATTTTCTTGGATTTATAGATTCTTAAAATTTAATTTATAGCAAAACATATACTAAATTACACAACCAGTAGACTTAAACAATAAAGAAGAATAACTAAAACTTAGAAAGTTCTAATGAAGAGAAAAAGTATGAGGAGAAACAAATGCTATTATAAAAAATAAGAAATATATGTCAATAAAATGATTTAAAATTTAAGAATACTATATACAACTGGTTCAATTATTTCAAAATCTGAATAGAAAAACATGCATTATCTAGGATAAATACAACTGTCAAGTATGTATCATGAAGTGTTCAAAAGGATGAACAAACTGTTGCTTATGAATAAAACCAAAACCCCTACAAAAAGGTATATGTCAGAAAAACTTTACAAGCTTTTCAAAAGTTTACCAAGATTTTTAAAGAGTAGTTAATTTCTATATTTTAATACTTTTTATTGTTTAGAAAAATATAAACTTCCTAATCACTATGGCACATAAAACCAAAGCAAATAACACTAAATTAAACATTTTTTTAACAAAATGCCTACAGATTAGGTCAACTAGGAATTATTCTACATTTGCATGGATAGTTCATGTGAATTTAACTTATTGTCACCAAAATTTAGAAAGGAAAGGATTTTAATTTGATTTGTTTGCTTATATAAAATTTGCTGCACACAGATTATCTTATCCCAGTGTCAACTGAGGCATTTAAAGATATTATCCAAATTCAATTTTAAGTCCATGAGAGTCAAATTCTCCTTATAATAGATTTCTGTGATTTAGTTTCTCAGGGTTGTTTTGTTTGACTTTTTGGCTTCCAAATACTAGTATTCCCGTATATCACTGTCATCTCTCTGGAAGTAGAACTTAGTTCTGGAAGTGAAGCTCTGGAAGTAGAACTTAGTTCCCTCATTGGTATGCCAAGGAATTTTCCACCATGGAATATTATGTAATTACCAATGATGTTAACATTTTGTTAATATTGTTATCACAGTGGGAGGAGCATAGTGAGCCACAATCTTTTGTTTCAAGAATCCAGCCTCCAGCTACCTAATTTCTCTTTAATTAGGCATAAATACCATCTAATGAACCCCCAATTATTGCATAGACAGCAGAGTTTTCATACACTGGGCCTCAAATTTTAGTTTCTACATCAAATAAATGTAGAATCAATACTCAGCAAAAACTTATCTCTCTCTTTAAGAGTATAACTGTGAATAATATTGTCTTAATGTTATTATTTCTGGATGATACAGATTTAATAGTTTTAAAAGTTGGCTAATAAACTATTAAAAGTTCCTAGATGTTTCTCATTGCACAAATTATATATTCATTTTGTCTCCATGCTAACTAATTATTGGGAAGCATATCACTGATAAAGAACAATTTAGTTCATGTAAAAACAAAATTAATAAAGTAAATCTGCTTTATGTTCTGCCTTTTAGTACCTGAATCAAACCTGTATTTCTGATTAGTGCAAAAAACATTAAAAAATCTCTATAATGGCACAAATATCTGTGGAAAGAAATAGGTAATGGAGATAGGTATGGATGGACCAGCAAGAACCAATATGTATTTCTTGGAATTCATTTTCATCTACCCTATAGTTTGAAGAAATTTCTGTCTGATTTTGTCATTAAGTTGATGTTTAAATACATTTTAATTTTATATTGAATTTGTTCCCATTGCTTTATCTTCATCGGTAATTTAGGAGGAAAAGACAAGGTCCCACATAATCACAAAGCAAGAAGCCATCTTTATTTTTATTTTTTTTTAATTGGGTGCTTGTACCTGTATATAATATATCTCAGTTCTTATTTTTTCCCTATTGCCTGTGCGCCCTTCACCCCCTCCACCCTCATGTAAGTTCACATCATTTAAGCAATAATCCATGAGGTAGAAAATTTGACCTATTGATCTTAAATAAACTTCTTAAAGTGAATATCCCAGTTTAGGTTATTAGATAGTAGGCATACACTGAAAAATACCAAATGGCATAGCAACATATTAAAACATATTTAAAATCATCTATCTTGGATGTAAATATAAGTAAAAGATTTATGTTATTGCAAAAGATCACATTTACAAATAATAAATATTGCTGGCGAAGGTACTAAAAACCCAGTTTACTCAGAGCCCATTATTGGAAGGATAAATCAAACTGGTAACGTTTGTTTACAAATGCAAAATACCTTTAAATATTTTACAACAATACATGCCTCAAAAACCTAGAAATTCTTTGCATCAGACATAATTCATAAATACACATTTATATAATAATGTTGCATAATGATTTATATCACAAATATTTATAAATAAACTAAATGTGTATTAAAATGTTATACTAAAATAGGTTACCAATAAAGGAATAAAGTATTTGAATACATGATAATATTAACAGACTTATTGAATGTTTGTTAAAGATATGAAGTGCAATCAACATATATGGTAAATATTTAAATAAAATTTATTACAGAAAAAGACACATGGCATTAATTCCACTCAGATGATTCTCTTCTCTTCAAACACACTTCTCTCGTCATTCATATGGCTTTTGGAAGCAGTTCTGGGAATTCCCTTTTGTGAGTGACTTCATAAGTTGTGATAAAAACAGCTGAATACCATGTGATGGAGAGGCAGATGTGGTTGGTAAAAAAGATTATGGTATGTATTTATTCAGCTTATTCATCAGATCTGTCACCATGTAACTTCTCGCTCTTCTCCAAAGTAAAAATGACCATAAACCTAAACATTTTGAATTGATTAAAGACACCAAGGCACTCAGAACAGTGCAACTAAAGACCCAAAAGAGGACTTTCAGAACTGTTTAGAAAACTGGCAGGAATCATGAGATAAGTTGAAAGAAGAGGGAGTATTTTGAGGAGAACTAATGGCAATGTGTCTTTTACAGTATTTAAAAAAATTAATACCCACCATATATTTTGATCTCATCTGGTATGTCATTTATATAATAAATTTTAATTTAAGCACTCACTGTAGTTTTTGATCATATCTTATATACTGTTAAATAAAAAGCCACAATGCAAATCAATGTGTATGATGTATTATTCTGCACATAGGTAGTTCAGATCTTTTCTTCTATGAAATTTCCAAATATTGGTAAATATGTTTAAAAAAATCTTTTCTGTAAAGGCTATAACTTACAAGAAAGCATATGACAGAATGTAAGGCGACAATTCAGCAGGACATAAACATAAATTAGTGCATGTTGAAATTATTAGATGTCTTGGATACACTTAAAAGTAACAGTAGCCTAAAGTTCAGTTTTATTGGAGGTTCAATTTTAATTTCCTGGCCTCATGCAGTTCAGGCCTTGGCACAGAACCGGTGCAAGCAATGACAATGTAAGTCTATTTATCCTAGAGTAAAAGAACTTCCCACTTAACACTTGTCATGATATGGTTGTACAGTATATTAAAATATAATTATTGAAATCCATTTTTGTTGGAAAACAGATAAGTAAAATATTTGTTACATGCTGTTTTTTTGAAGTATTCCACCAGTACTTTCCCTTGAGTATAATATAATAGATTTTAAAAAATGGAACCAAAGGAGTATTTCTATAAGGTATATCTTTGGGTACGTATTTAGGAAAGGTACTAGTTTTGATAAGTGAGAAATAAACAGATACCTTTTATTCATATAATATGTAAATGCATATCAAATAAATTTAAGGTAGCTCAATGCATAAATTAAGCACCAACCAGATATTGCTTATTAGCCTGGGTACATTCACTTATCAATGTTTAAGTTAAAAGTATTATTATTATTCCTATTTTATAGATGAAGAATTGAAACTTGAAAAAAATCAGTAGCTTTTTCTTATTCAACTATTAAGTCACAGAAAGTAATTTCAACAATTGGTCCATTTATAACCTGTCACTCCGCTGCACCATTTGCTTCTTATTTGATGACATCATGATACCACTAGCATCAACTGACAATCAAATAATATATTTCTAGTGGAAGTGAAATATTGTTTTATGCCACAAAAATTGCCATTTTTATTTTTACTTTGGCCTATCATTTAATAAAATGAATGTCACTAAATTTTATAAAATGAATATCGCTAAATTTTTCTGGCTAAAAATTTATAGAAGCTGTAAGTGTAATTAAGGATTAAAAAGATTAAAATGAATAATTGATAATTTGAAATAGGAACAAAAGGTCCAAATTGATAATTTGAAATAGGAACAAAAGGTCCAATAGCCACAAAATGTCCCTGGGAGGGGAAGGGGAAAGGAAAGAAGGGAAAGGAAAAATTATGTGAAAAGAAAAAATATGGAAATGAAGTCTATGTAAATAGGGAGGGGTTCAGGGGATGAAGGGCGTGCAGGTAATGGGGAAAAAATAACCAATATACATCATGCACAGTTACAAGCACCCAATGATAAATGTAAATGTACTGTATACCTAAAATGTACCAATAAAATAATTTAAGTAAAAAAAATTTTTCTCAGGAAAGTTATTGGGCTTCTTTCACCAGAACAACTTCTACAATGTTCTTATTCTACTCATCAAGTCCAAAATATTTGATCTCTAAACACCAAGATGAGTAACTTAATTGGTTACTACTCAACAACTTTCAGCTGACTCAAGCCTGGCTATTTGAAGACCATTAAAGAACTAAGCAAGGTTTTTTGGTTCACATATTAACCTCCAAAAAATGCTCAACAAAGGTAGGCATAAAAATACTTTTAGGCCACTTTACTCTTTTAACAGTAAGAGTTAAATTCATTGGGATGGATAGGGTTGGTGCATATTTTAATAAAAAATGTATTGCAGCACTAGAAGTAACTATTTATTTCTAAAGGAGACTTTTCTGAAACATCATTGAAGGCAGCCTGTTAAATCACTAGCACTTTCATTAACTGGGCAAATCCATAAAGGACTTTCATCAAGTATGTACCTAGATGGCTAGGTTCTATTCCAGAATAGTTGAATAAATTAAAAAGAGCTCCAGAAAAACACTTAGATTTATAGAGTTGTTTTAATGTAGATCATAAAAACCTAGCATTTAAGAATCAAATAATTGAAAAATTTGTAGGTACAGTAGTTTATAAACATGGTGGGCTTGTTAGTGTTTCTTTCATTTTGTTCTGTGAAAAGAATTTTGTTCTAATACAACAGTGTGTTAAACAAAATAATTTCCATATTCACATTGGAAGTAATGTTCATCTTATTCTAAGACTGCCTAATATTACGACTTCTTTCAAATTATGATTATTTATGCTCTTTTGTATACCAGTAAAACAACTTTAGTGCCGAAGGAAGAGGAGAGTCACAAAATCTGAACTAAGGAGATCTCCTTGCCATTCATCACTGTGAGAATTACTATCCATGCCTAGGAAGAGCACTTTTGTACAAAGAGTAATGGGGACTTGGTCAGTTTCGTCATGTGCCCCTGATTATAACAAGTACTAGTGCTATTTACTAACAGCATAAACTCTCTGGCCACATTTTTTACAAAATTAGACACTCTGTAGAGATCTATGTTTAACAAATATTGTAAACATGGAAGGGTACAAGAGTAGACAATTTTCAAAGTTCCTTAAATTATTAAATTATAAAAGTCACAATTTGAGTATTAATTATAATCTATGTACTGTACAAGAAATGGTGGATACAAAAGAAATACAGCAACTTAAAATAGAAGTGTTATATTGACAGCAAGGGATTTAATTGGAGATCTCTACATATGTCACTAATGTAATATTCTTATCTTCTATTGGCACAGGTGGGTATTGAGCTTCCGCCTTTTTATACTAAGAAGCACTGTAGTATCTTCCATACCAGGTCAATCTCTACTTCCCTGAAGTCCACATTATTCAGATTGTTTGGGCTCAGTCCAATTTTCTTTCTAGGAAAAAATCTAGAAGTACTAAAAAAAAAAATCACTAACAGCATTAAGACTTAGCTGTCATGGCTTTGATATTGCTATGTTGACAAATTTTTGATAATCTAGAAAATGTCACATGCTGTGTGTATATACCTCCCTATATTTAGAATTGTATTTTCATATTTTTTGTTTCTCTTATTTAGCTGTTTCAAAGATTATTATTCACAATTTATAAAATTTTTATTTTGTAAAAAAAAAATAGTCTATAGACTGTACTTATCTGAGCCATATGTAATTAAGGGATACCCTTTTCTTGACAAGTCAAAACAACTTAATCTTATCTGTACAGCAGTCTTAAAATTCTGAAAGAATTGAATAGGGAAGTATTTTACCTTGGTACAATGTCTTCCATAAAAAACCAGATTGCCAATTTTAGTATTTAATATTTCACAAATCATTTCATATTACATTTGATTTTTTCAATTCCTTATTTTTCTTTTTTAAAATTTATTAAGTTTAAGGGTACATCTTAGCTATACAATATGGTGACATTTATCATTGGAAATTTGTACCTTTACATGATATATCACGGTTCTTATTCTTTTTGCTATTTCCCTGCCCTCCCTTCAACCCCTCCACCCCTCTCTATTGGGGATGGAGGCTTTATTTTTCCCTTTTCTCCAAAAGAGAATTAAATATGTATTTTTGAATTTTTAATTTCATTTGCCCTTATAGATCTCAGGCCTCAAAATGTCTACTAAAGTATTTTACTAATAGAAGATGAATTATGGTATAGGGCGCAAAGGTGACTAGAGGCTGCTATAGTTTCATTTTATTTTTCTTCATGATAATTGATGACCAGTCTATTTCCAAGATAATCAGTGACTGTAGTGTCTATTTCTATAAAGCAAAAAGTATTTTCAGTGTGCTGTACTGAGGACAAAGATAACTTTTTTAATAATAAAATTTGAAACAGAATGTCCAGTATAGATTACTGAAGCAGTAATTTTAATTTTTCAGATGTGGGGTGAATGAATTTAAATATTAGACTTTGAATTAGAACTTGAGTATTTTGATTATTAGTTCATTTTGCATCACATCATTCTGCCCCTTATTTTACTTTGAGAAAGTACAGTTTTGGGTGAAGCAGGTTGAAGGGTTAAACTTGACTGTGTCAACTTGATTGGCTGGCTTGGCAGCCTCTTTGGGGATGGGTGGAACATACTTCCAGGTGTGTCTAGGTGGGTCATGGAGGCGTGACTTTGGGACTCTCTCTGATTCTGTGTCCCTTCTTCTCTGGCACTGTTACATTGCTTTGCTTCCTGACTGGCCACCAGGAGCTAAGCAGCTTTGTTCTCCCACAACCTTCAGCCATGATGTTTCTACCTTGGAGACAGCTGATCATGGCCTGATTGTCCTTAAAATGTGAGCCAAATCAAATCTCTCTTCTGTTAATTTGTGGCTGTCACATATTGTGTCCAGCAACAGGAAAACTGATATAGGGTCATATTTTTCTTGGTCAATTCAAAACTAAACAGAACTTTGCAAATATAGAACTTAAGTACTGACAAAGAAATTTCTCTATCTAAAAGCCATTGACCTCCATTGTTACCTCTATTTGGAATTATGAATAAGAATCATAAATTAATCACAATTGTTAATGCCGCTGGATTTTGAAAAGTTTCCATGTTCATTTAATTGTTAAAAAGTTTTAATATTGCAATATAAATGTCTTGTATTTCTAAGCAAATAAACACCAGGATTTAAATTTTATATCTAAACACACTCCCCATTAGTTTTCCTTCTATAATTGTCTGACTTCTTTTACATTGCTTCAACTTTAATGAAATATAAAAACATCAGCTTCTAGATGCAGATAATATTGGTTTTCCTCTATTTAAGTTGTCTTTTTTATGACATTATCATTACAGTAAATTTCTTACAGTTGCTGCCTTTGACATGTTCAGTACAGATATACAATGATGTATCATGCCACATTTGTAACCTTTCCTGTGTTAAATTTCACATTCATAATTTTCCAAATGTTGTAGAAGATTAATTTGGCAAAATTTCATGTATTTCAATGATTAATTAAGAAAATGTTGAATTCACCGGTGAGTAGAGGATTTAATCAACAGTGATAAAGCCATCAGATATTTTACTTCAAATGTTTCTTGTACTTAAATTTGAATGATAGCAGAAATAAACGTTCTGTATCCCTTAAATTTAACTTGAATTTAGTTATCATACGTATAGTTATCATATATATCATAGTTCTGAGGTTAATGTTTATTCCATCAAGTAGAAAAATCTGATTATAAGTTCTCATAATGTATTAAAGAAAATTTGAAAGTGTGAATGTTCTATGAGACTGTAAACCCTTTATGACTATTTCAGTGCAGAGAGGGCATTTGAAGTTTTTTTGTTGGAAAATTGCGTTCTTTAAACATTTCTAGTCTATTAGGCTAACAGATTCTCATATGTAGTAGGAAAGATTAATGATGGTGCAGGAGGTAAATAGGCTCATATAAATTGGAGCACGTCAAATTTTTCTGGAAACAATTATGCCCAGAATTTTAAAATATTTAAATAAAATTTTGTAATTTTAACTCACTTTTTTCAATTGAAAATAGGATCACAAATTAATACCTACAATAATTACTTTATTTTTCATCAACTAACCAAATAGCAAAAGTGAAATTACAAACAAATTTATTTGAAGTTGTAAGGGTTGGCCAATA
Source organism: Heterocephalus glaber (assembly GCF_000247695.1). Next base: position 2,488,066 of record NW_004624839.1, read on the forward strand.
GAAAACATTGAAAAATAATAGACTTAATAATTATTACATTAAATGTAGAAAATTTATGATAGCATACCTAGAGAACAATTTCAACTATATTCATTATTAATGGTACTATACAAATTTTTTGTTTAATATGTAACAATCCTTATGTAGTTCTCTTTTTTTGCATAAATTCTTTTATTGGCACATTTTAGGTATACAATACATTTACATTTATCATTGGGTGCTTGTACCTGTACATGATGTATCTTGGTTCTTATTTTTTCCCCATTACCTGTGTGCACTTCACCCCTCCACCCTTCCCTATTTACAAAGACTTTACAAAGACCATTTTTTAGCGATATCTGTGCACCCATGTTTATAGTGGCACAGTTCTTAATAGCTAAAGCTTGGAAACAGCCCAAATGCCCATCAGCTGGAAACTGCATAAAGAAGAAGTGTTTTGTTTTTTTTTAATAAAATGGAGTACTACTCAGCCATAAAGAATGAGAAAATAGAGACATTTATAGCTAAGGGGATGGATATTGAGGCCATACTCTTAAGTGAAATAAATAGGAAAGAATGGAAAGGAAAGATCCTCATGTATTTCTAAATTCTAATCCTAGGGTGAACTGAGAGTGCAGAAAATCTTTTGAATGTGCTATGTCAACATTAAAACCTTCATATTTGAATTTCAATTTCTTTTATTTTCACTAAATCAGTAAGTGCTACACATTTGTGTTTACAGTTTGTAAAATACTGTAACAGCAAATCTAAATATCTATTGTTTCTATAATAATTTTTGAATCCTAATTGTGTTTTATCCTATACAGACATATTTATTTGAATAAGGGAATTATCTCTGCTTTCTTTTTTAAAAATTAGAACAATAGGAATTTCATTAAAAATGAATAAAATATGATAAAATACAAACTATTCAAGTCAATATGCTCTAAAACTTGACAACCATTTGGCCAATTTCAGTGTAATTTGTTATAACTAGAAAAGTATTTTTTTCAATACCATGTTTCCAAAACAAAGAAATGATTGAAAACCTCTAGGTTTACCAATGCACATTCCTAGAAGATGTGGAGAAATTAATTCATAGATTTATGAAGATGAGGCTACAACAAGGTTCACATACTGAAATCTCCATGCATGTTTTTCTCTGGGGCTACAGCTGTGGTGTGTCTATATTACTTTTTCTCTGGTTTTCCAGTCACTTCTATTGAACAGATAGCATTCAAATGTCTTTATTTACTCATCATTGTTTTTACAGAGTTCTTGATACAAATTTTCTATTTCATTAATTCATTTTTTTAAAAGATATGCTTTGGCCTCCAGTGTCACTTGGTGGTATCCAACAATGTAGTGGCTGCCAATTGGCAAGGAAAAGGGTGAATACCCTAAACAGATGTAAAGACATCTTGGCTCTTGATGGTCATAAGCAACAAGCATTTTGATCTAAGTTCCATTCATTCCACTTGAAGAGTCTGGACTCATTTTCTCTAAACAATACGTGTAGATCTCCTAATTACCTTCTTAGCTAAAGCAAGAGGCCTGAGAAAGTGATATTTTTAAAGTTGCAAATCTAAACATATAAATTTAACTCAATGCAGATGCTCCAGAAAAAATGTTCAAGGTACTAAATAATCCAAGGAAAAGACATTATTTAGATAATCACTTTTTTTTGTCTCAACCTTCTTTCTATATGCCTAAACCCTTGGAAAAACACCAATCTTTCACTCTGTTAGATTTCTCTCCTGAAAAATCCCTTGTCAAAGTACTTTGATCTAAATAAACTCCAAACTTTCTCTATTCCTTGTCTATCAGTAATTTATTTTACCACTGCCTCACCAGCTTACCCTACGTGGTCTCACATTGCAAAGCCATTCACCAAAAGAAGAAATGAGGAACATAGCCCACTAAGTAGGTTCTTGACTCTCATCACAAAGAATTTCAGAGTGAAGGATGTCGGTGGAGGTTTATTGGAGAGAGTAGAGTTTAAAGTTGAATATGAAAAGACTCCAGCTTGAGTAGCTGGAGGAGCCACACTCTGATGAAGGGCCTTCAACCAGCCTATTCATAAAAGCACAAGACCAGGTTTTAAGGATCAGTGAGGCAGGCCAGAAGATGGATCATTGTCTTAGTCCCTGGTTAGCAGCTGCAGAGGAAACTTTATGGTGTGAATGTCAGTTCTGTTCCCCTCAGAAGACTGCTTCTTCTTTGGATAGTCTCAGTTATATGAGGCTTGGCTAGAATCTGAGGTGATGGTAGGCTTAGGACAATGGAGATTTCTGAGTTTAACTGAATGTTCCTGCAAATCTTTTATCTTGGTATTTTTTGTGTTGAAGCCCATCCTGAGATTCTAGCTAAATTTAGGGTCAATAAACCTTGTTTCACCATGCCTTCATGCAAATAAGGCAAAAACTCATTTGGCCCAACACCAGATTTAAACTGCCCCATGGAAAAAGTTGCTTGGCTTCCCACCAGATGTAAATGAAGATTTGAAAATAAATCTTTTCAGATTGGTTCAGAGTACAGTGCTCAAGAGCTAAAGACTCCTCCTGCATCTTGGGTTCTGTGCATGTCCCCTCGGCCCCCCTGACTTTGATATATTCCACCCAATTACTTGACAATTGTGCCCCAATGTAATCTCTTACCTCTTGAAAAAGGCCTGTTTTGCTATGAAATGACATATGAGTTAAGAACTAAAAGATATAATGGAGCGAGCTATGTACAAACCTAGGGGAATGAACTCTGTGCAGAAGGAATATTAACAAAAGATTTGAGATGGGAACATCTCTGCTAACTTCTAAGTATGAGGAAGTCAGCATTGGTAAGGCAAAGTGAGTACATACTAAAGATCAAGACATTAATAGAGAAAACAGGGCTCAGATCCCTCAGGGACTTTGTCATGATCTTGGCTTCTATGTAAACTAAGCTAGGATGACTTTGGAGAATGATGACAAGTGACATTTTCATGGATTAATGTAGCTGTTACATCATACTTTGTCTTTAACGTACAAAGAAGAAAGTAAAGAGACAAGTTAATAGGCTTTAATTATAAAAATTATTTCCTCATAGTATACTTCTTAAACATATTTGACAAAATCTTGGGGATAGAAAAAGCTAAGGTGATGTAAGAAAATGACAGTTTTTCTGAAGATAATTTTTGGCACACTAATGTTGAAATGCTTATCGGATACTTAGGTGAAGCTGTCAAGAGATCAGAGGAGACACTCAGAATAGTGTCAGTTGGAGATTTTTGGTACACTTTTGATACTCTTGATCTCAGAAAGTAGATAAGATCACCAAGGGAGAGGATGTGGCAAGAAAACAACAATCATCTAAATCTTTAGCCCCAGAGAATACGAAGTTCAAAGAACAGATGAGGAGGCACCACATCGAGCTAGATAGAAAAACTAAGAGTTATCATTACTGTGAGGTAAAATAAACAGTTTTTCAAGGAAAGTAACTGTTATTGTTAGTTTAAACATGAACCAGGAGGAGACTATTGAATTTAGCAACACATTAATCTTACCCGAGAAACACAAGCAAAACATACTATACACACATGTATACACACACACACATTTAAGAGTACTTTATAACCTGAATAAACCATAGTTGGAGTACTTACTAACCTTTATAACAGAGACAAAAATTATACAGATAACTAGTAGTACAAAAGAAAGACAACAAATTGAAATATACAAAGTAATAGACATATCAAAAGTTAAAAGTAGCCATACATTTCTTTAGGCAGTAAAGGGTAAGTATTGATAATGAAAATCCATTCAGAGAAAAGCAAGTGAAATAAAGGTTTCCATGTATAGAGGTTCAAATGATGGGAGCAGTGAATGCCATAAATGACAAATGGTTTCAGCTGGGGAAAAATGGTTACAATGTCCTCCAGAAGGAATTCAATTATCAGGAAGAAAAAATTATTTCTTTTAAAAGAAATAATATTGAATAACCTTGAAGTATATCTCTAATCAAATATACATATAAAGATGCTTGGGCCTTGTAGCTCCTCAAAGAAAAGCAGGAAAGGATAGATAAGTAGAGAAAGTGAAAGAAAAAGAAAGAAGAAAAGAAAGTAGAAGAAAATAAAGTATGCCAGTGTTGCAGAAATTGGCAGAGTTATTGAGTATATGACAAATACTAATTAATCATAGAATTACACACTAAAGAACTTTTTGAAGGAATCATAATTTTGAATTTGGATAAATGAAGGACAGAAAATTATTCAAATAAAAGCACAATTCAAAGAAAATATGTAGAGTCATATTCATCTTTAAATTTAAGTTGCCACTGTGTTTTCACCACGTGATTATTTGGGAGTACATTGGACTTGAGAGCTTTTAAATAATTTCTTAACATAATTCTCTTTAATCAATTACATAGAGAAAATAATCAATGATTACATTTCAATAATAAAATTATTTTGTGTTGAGATGTTGCTACTGAAATTAGCTGTGGATTTTAAAGTGATTGTTCATTATAACATAAACAGATGTTAGTATTCCAAACTCTAGTAATAATTTTAAAAATTATACCATAGATATAATAAGAAATCAGTTGAATGGTTTTTTTCCTTTTTGATGAATTCTGGTGTGCATGAATAAATTTTACTTATTAATAGAGTGAGACAAGAATCAACATCAATTTTATTTCTATTTTTCATTTTATGAAAGCAAGCTCGGTAAAATTTTAGTTTCAAGAATAAGTAAAATGAATTAGAAGGGTTTTTTTATTGATGTAACTGAATTATTTGAAATCCCCCTGAGATACATCACAAAAATTACAAGCCTCCCTTCATGAAAAGTGGTTTTTAGTCATTTACTAGCTAACAATTCTAATGGGTTCTCTTTAATTTTTCTCAAGGGAAAAGAATTGTAAGTCACCTGACAAATCAAAGAATTTTTACCACTCTTGATAAGATTGATTGATTTTCTCAATATCTAGTTACTTTCAAAAGGCTCCATCAAAATTAATCTAATCAAATTAGTAATGATACCATTTCCTTTCACATATAAGCATATACTTTTATTCAGCATATTTTCATTTCAATAGACCTTTGCTATTGTGTTATCTTTTCATATAATATCTTATCCTAACATAGGTTTTACATATATTTTGGTCAAAACTTTCATGCTGTGTTTAGGACATCAAGTTTATGGAAAAAATTCTATATGAACAAATTAGTAAAGCCAGACATCACATAAAAAGGAGATATCACCGTCATTTATTCAACATCAAAATTTCTTAGAGGTCCCAGAAATGTCTCTTACACACTTTTACACATTTTGAGGAACATGACAAACACTATTGGCAAATCATGAATCTCATACCATAAATGAGTAAATGCAATCAAGTATAAAATGATTTATATTTTTCTTATGATTAATTCATTTATTTTGTGAATTTAAAAGTATGTAAATGTACATCAATAATTAATTTGTAAGTATGTGGTAAATGGGTTTTAAATTATATTATTTTTTCAAGAGAAAAATACTGACTCAAAATATTAGTATCACCAATGGCTAGGACTGTATTCATTTTTATGCCAAAGGGGACTTAATGTTATAGATAGAATCAAGACTCTCAATCAGATAATCTTGTAATGGAGAGATGATCCTCAATTGTACAGATACACACAATATAATTATAAGAATACTTATAAATCCAAGATTGTAGCAGAAGACATAGAGATTCTAGTATGTTACCATCTTGGGTTTGAAGTTAGAAGAAGGGGCCAGGAAGCCAGTAGAAGCTGAAAATAGTAAAGAAGCTGATTTTGTCCTTGAGGAATGCAATCTTGGTAATACCTTGATGTTATCTTATTGAGACCCAGTTCAAGAACTTCAAGAACTTTAATGAATAAATTTGCATGTGTTAAGTCTTTAAATTTGTACTAATTTAATGGAAGTGCAATGATGTATGAATGCAGACTTAAAGTAAAAGTCAGTTTTCTATAAGTCTACCTTTTCCCCTGAACTACTCTGTTTGTCTTTGAGAAGACAAAAATATGAGTCATATATAAACATTCAGAAAATCTCCATTAATTTTTTTGGATATAGGTATAAAAGTTCTCTCTACACTTATTGTTTTAAAAATCCAAAGGCATTTACAACTAAAGTTAAAGGTTTTTGGTACCTAGTAGTAATTTGGTATGAGAAAGTATAACATCAAAAAGGGTAGGAATTGACAATAGATGTATATAATGTTTTGAAGATAAATCTTATCTACTGTATTGATTAATGCATATCCAAAACTTAACAAAAATTCTGGCATCACATTTTCAAATATATCCTGAAAACCTGACATTTGCTTTAACTATTTAAAATGTTTTGCTTTCCAGCTAATGAGACATTCTAGAATAAAGAATTTTACAATAATGATAAGGAACTTTTGCTTAAATTCTTGAAAACCCAAGTTTAACTCTCTCCCTCTCAATGTTATTTTGCTTTACTATCATCACACATTCAGATATCCTTCAAGAAATATGCATTCCTGACAGTATTGTAAATGGAAAAATTGCGATTGTAGCAGAGAAATCCAAACACATCAAGTGCCTAAATCCTAGAATATGTGTTTTTTTAGGATTTTTCAGCAAAGGTTAAAATATATCATACTGTACCTAAAGTGATATTTCATTCTTGGCAGAGTATTTATGAAACAGAAAAACTCAAGCAATATTCCCCAGGCTGTGTTCAATACATATTGATTAAATATTAAAAGTAATTTTTCAAAAATTTTTTCAAGCACTTCTTTATTGTGTGTGCTGGAGGATTTTAAATTAGAGACAATAATAAGGTTAAGGAGAACATTAAAAATATGACTTTTTGTATATTACTACATGCCACAGAGTATGAGGAAGGAATACTAATGGAACTTGAGGATCTAGAGCAATGTTCAAATTCCTCTTGATAAATATTTATGGGTCCCTCAAAGGAATTCATACACCTATTTAAAGAAAACTGGGACAATACAAGATTGGTGAGGTGGAATAATTAGAAAATGGAGGATGACAAAGGAAGGGAATTTATTTCTATCTACACAGAAATTATTAGAGAGAGCTAGATGTTGAAATTTTTAAGAAAAATAGACCCCAAATTTAAATTGTGAATGCAAATCCTAGAAAAATAAAACAGAAAGGTCTGAAATAGAAGGCAATGAAAAGAGAGAAGCAGCATGCATAAAAATATATTACATTAAACATACAATTATATTGGTTATAATTTCAAATATGTAAACTGCCTAATAAAAACCAAAGATGCTCAGATTGTTTTGCAGCCACTAAGACTCAGTACTATGTTATATGTAAGCCACAGAATAAAAACAATTAATAGGAATTGGAAAATTTAAATATGAGGAAATATACAATCACTTATGATGCAAAAGAAAATTTGCATTGCAGTTAAGCTATAACAAGATAGAACTGAAGATCAATGCACAT
>NW_004624839.1:2501668-2556613 GCF_000247695.1 Heterocephalus glaber
TATATTTATATATATAAATTGCCTTAGATTTAATGAAGGATTTTGTAACCAATGGTCATAATTTATTATTTTGTGATGATAAAAGACTTTACAATATCCAGGCTTCTGACTTATTTTTGCAAATTTATGCTCAAATTTTAAATCAGTTATGATACATGATATACTGAGATGAGCTGTTAAAATGCCAAAGCAGTTCTCCAAGACACCAGTTTTTAATCGTATGTGCAGCACAGGGTTATAGGACTGTGGCACAATGTAAACATCAGTCTTTTATTTCTGCTCTTCTTTTGCATAAGATATATGCATATATATGACAAATGAATACAAACAGATATAAATGTAAAATACATTCATATTGATATCAGCTTTGCTTTATCTATTGAAAGTTATAACAAATATGCATTTTTCATGGATTGTCTAATTTCTTTTTCATTCAAAAGCGTATAAATTCTTTAGGGCCTCCTGTGTACAATGTGTGTACAATTAACACATTACTAAAAGAATATCATCACTATTTAGATATTTCAGCATTTAAGTAACTTTAAAAGTCTCTATATACTCACCTCAATCAAATACTGTACTCCTTCCTTATAATACAGAGGTGACTATAATTCATTGAGCTCTCTGTTGAAAGTTTCTTTGCCATTAAGAGTATTTTATATTCTGATCTATGAAGTGTGTGTAGGTGGTTGGGGTATAGGCTGTGTGTATGTATCTCTGGGGTTGAGTACTTAAAGTACTGCAAGTTTCTGTTGGAAGTTTATCATTAAAAATCTGGAGGATTGAGGATCATGAGTTTCTAATTATACAAATGCAAATCCAAATCCTTTCTCTTCCCTTTGAGATAAAAATGTTCTCCCAGTTATGGGCTGGTTTTATAACACCTACCTTTCTCAAAGACATGAGAGCTGTCACTTTGAAATATAGTCATTACGACAGCAGACTTACTGGTAGAGTAGAAACCTAACCTCTACAGATTTCAGTCAGCAAACACATTTGGTCTAATCAGGTACAAAGCCTTCTTCCTAGCATCAAGCAGCAGATGACCCTAGCTCATGCTGGTTCCTAAAAACTCACCCTTTTTTTTTGGATTTGAGTTCAGTCTTTTTCTCCTATCATATAGACTTGAACAAAGTTGATTTTCACGTGTTTAGCTCCCTTACATGGTAAATGATCAAAGGAAATGGCGGTTAGGGGCCTAGAGCCAGGAGAAAATCTATGTGACTATTTCTAAAGTTTAGGAGAGAGTTATGGCTGTCTTTGTCAGATGTAATAAACAAATGAAAAAATAGTTTACTTTAAATATGATGGGATACAGATTACTTGTTTCAATTTTTTTCACTCACAATACTATATAGCTTTTCATAATAAGACAAAAATTCTACAAAAATTGTAAATGATAACATTAACAATTAGTGAAATTAAAGGGAATAATTGGGTCAGATTTACATAGGATCCGAAGAAGGTGGAAGAATGAATCTAGCACTCAGAACTCTTTCTATGTCAGGGAATGTGCCACTCTGGAAACAGCAGCCAAACAGCTTCCAGGTTGAGGGGAGGACGTTTTTCAAAGTTTATGAAGAGCGAAGAATGAGGACTCTGCAAGTCCAAACACTATGTCCTGAAAAAAAAAAGAATAAAACAGAATTAAAATTATTACAACACTGACTTCAGTATGGAAGCTCTAATCCTTGAAATGGTATAAGTATGCCTTATTTGGCAGCACACATATCAACACTGGAATAACACAGAAAGATTAGTAAGGTTCTTATGCAAGGATGGCATACAAATCCATAATTCATTTTTAAAAAGAAGTAGTATTGAGGTGGTTCTGATACTACTATTTCTCCCAGGCACTGGACAAAGCAAAACATTTTTCTAGGATAAAGTAACATCAGCTCGGGACTCAGAAGACTTTTAGGTTTTCAACAATCCCCAAGTAACAAGTGCAACCCCTGGAAAACAAAGAAGTGAAGTAAAATTGTCACTACATAGAAAAGCAATAGCTTGAAATGATGAACATCTCAAGTCAAATCATTATTTTTTTTTGTTTTATTTATTTATTTATTTATTTTTGATACTAGGGATTGAACTCAGGACCTTGTGCTTGCGAGGCAGCTGGCAGCACTACTGAGCCAAATACCCAGCCACAGACCATTAATTTTTTTTCTTAAATTCTTTTATTGGTCCATTTTAGGTATGCAATACGTTTACATTTATCATTGGGTATTTGTACCTGTACATGATGTATCTTGCTTCTTATTTTTTACCTATTCCCTGTCCTCCCTTCACCACCTCCACCCTTCCCTATTTACAAAGACTTTGTTTCCATTTTTTCCTTTTCTCATAATTTTTCCTTTCACTTCTTTCCTTTTCCCTTCCCCTCTCACTTCCCCTACCATTTTGGACCTTTTCTTTGAAAGAAACATATATTTTTAATCAGCACATCCAGGTGACAAAAATGACAGAACAGATAAAAATTAATGTTATATATGGCATAAAATGTTATAATTTGTCATATTTTATTTGTCTTCTAAGATAATATATTCATCATTGATTGCCATACTATGGATCTTTTTTTTTAAACAATCAACATACTTGAAAACATTTTCATATACTTGATTCAGAAAGGTTTCATATTCTTTTTCAGAGTAAAAATAAGACAGCTTTTATTATCACATTAGGAGATTATGAGGGGGAATATAATACTATAAAAACAAAATCTTAAGGGATCTCCAGAATTTGACAAGTACACCATGGTAATACAGGTAAATTAAGAGAGAGCACACTTTGAATAATCTAATAAGAGCAAATGATTACATCATGTAACCATAAACCCCAGGGAAGTCAGGATGAAAGCTGTGTATTTGGATTTCCTGACTCTGAGTTAGGTAGAGTGAGCATATTACCATCCAGATTATGATATTTAGTTGTCATGTATATTTTTGTGCAACATAGGTACTAACAGCTAAAAATTGCCTCAATATCCTATCCTCTGTTAAAGGAGAGTCTGTCCTCACATGAGGGTCTCAGTTGGATGCAGGAGGGACGTGTGCCAAAGCTTTGGCTTTACCTGATTTTCAACTTCATCCAGCATGTACCATGTATCCAAAGGTGCACCTTGATTTAATACCGTTGTCTGATGTGTTTTATATGCTTTGTGCCTATTTATTTGGCTGTTAATCTGTGAATATGATAACTAACTCTACAAAGATTTATAAATGAATTTTATGGCTGGCAAAATAAAAGGAAGGTGGAGAACAAGGGGAAAAATAGAGAATTGCGATGTGTTATGTACATGTACCAATTCCCTATAATGAATGCAATTATTATGTACTATAAACACTCATTAATAAAAAATTAACTTTAAAAAATAAATAATTAAAATACTGATCACTCTACATGAAGTACTATTACACTACATTCACCTATTAGTAACTTTTTAATGATATTTCAACATAATTCTTGACCTTTATTATTTAGTGGATGTATTACTTGGCTTACAGACTAAGCTACTATAGCACAAAAAGAACAAAATATAGTGACTCGATAAGATTAATGTAAGAAGAAAACTTGCTAATGCAGGAGAGAAACAAAAAAATTGGTGGAATGATGCAGTTATTGGATGACCACAATCAAGACTTTAGTGAAAATCAAGAGCCGTTTATCAGTATTAAAAGAAGAGGTAATAGAAAGTATATATAAATATAAGGAGGTGAGCTGTTACAGTGAGAGATATTTAGAATTTCTTGTCAGATTGCAGCTCACTATAAAAAGAAAATAAGAAATAAAGTCATCAATGAATATTAAAAATGGAAATGGGAAAAAAGAAATAATAAAATGTTACTGTAAGAAAGTGAGAGTCAGTAGAGGAATTATTTTTTTCTAGGGAATATGAGAAGACTTAGATTTTTGTGCTGATGAATTTAAATTGAAACAAATCGATCTGATTCCTTCTTAGTTCATTATAAAGTTTAGTTTTCTCATTAAAATATCTAAAAATAGGTATCACAGTATTTTGTATTGTTTCTGATTATGTGCACATCTAAAAACATGAACATGGTTATGTTTTTTTGTGTCTGACAGACCTTGCCCAAGTTAGTTCTCTTCTTCCTCCTTCATTCTCTGCCTCTTCTTCCTCCTCATTCTCTTCATCATTTTATTCTTACACTTCTTCCTCCTCTTCCTCCTTTTTATCTTCCTATTCTTCCTCTTCTTTTTTCTCTTCCTCCTCCTCCTCTTTTTCTCTACTATGCTTCATGTATATTTACTGAAAGGCCTTTCAGGAGGTCTGGAAAGAGCCTACTATCTCTCATGAAATTAGCTGTTTTCTTCTTGTTTTTGAGTTTTTTCCTTTTCTTTTTATATGATCTTTTACTTTTTTGAAAGGGTAAATTATATATCTAATTTCCTGTCATTCAAACATGTTGAATTCCTGAAGCATTCTTGAAGGATTTGGTAATCTCCACTATGCATTATGACTTGAGGAAGGATGAAAGAAATAAAAAGCACCTTTCTCAAGTCTAGAGTCCAATCAACTAGATAATTATATTATTGTTCTCCAGAATTTGAAAATTACAAAGAAATGTGACAAAAAGCTCAAAGTTCATGAGATATATACAGGACAGCTTTGAAGTAGAGATTTATGAATTATCTGAATTTATAATTAAACCAATGCCTTCTTTTAAGTTGAACACTATAATCAGAGAATACAGAATGGATAAGAGATTACAGTTATAGTGGGAAAAGGATTGGGAGATACAAGGAACAGAGATCAAAAGCCCAGTTTATTCTGAGCATATTTCTAGCTGAGATCCTAAAAAGAAACACTAAGCATGTTTCCTTTTTTTCTTGAGTTCAAAAGGAACCTCTATGTCCAAACATAAAGACCTGGAAATATAACAATATAGTTCCCAGATCGCTATTTTTTAAAAAGTTAATTTGAATCTTAGAGCTCTGTTAAGTTCACAGCAAAATTGAAAGGAATATACAGAGATTTCTACACACTTTCCATCCACACATATGCCCAACTTCTTCCTCTACCAACACCCCGCACCTGGTTGGAACTGATGCATACACATTGGTGCATCATTTTCACTGCTGTGGTTTAGATGTGGTGTGGTCATATCTCCCAGAATGCATGTGTTTGTGCTTGGTCTGTAGGGTGGCCGCGCTGAGAGGTGGTGGAGCCTTTACAAGGTGGGGGGCAGTGGGAGGTGGTTATGTCATTGAGGGAGCTCCCCATAAAAGGGATAAAATATTTTTCACAGTACCCTGGTTAGTGTTCATTTGGGTTGTTGTAGAATCCTGAGACTGGTACCACCCACCCTCCCTGGTTTCCCATTTGGCTATATGATCTGTTTCTCCTACATGCACTTCTGCTTTCTCATCTACAGTGATGTAACAGAGTCACAGGGAGCCCTTGCCAGGAACTGGATCATGCTGGTCAGACTGCTAGCCTCTGAAACTGAAATAGATAAGCCTCCCTTATTTATACAGTTAGCCTGCCTGAAGCATATTTTTATGTAGCACAGTAACAGAAAACAGGTTAATGGAATAACTCAGTCTACAGTTGATATCAGCATTCACACTAGGTTTTACTATCGCATGGCTGTAGCATTGTACAGAGGAACTTCACTGCTCTAAAAGTTCTCTCTCCTTTGCTTGTTTTTCCATCTATCACCTGTAAACCTCGGCAAGCACTGATTCTTTTTATTATCTCTATAGTTATGCCTTTTCCAGAGATTGGAATTATATAATACAGAGCATTTTCTGATTACTTCATTCATTTGGTTGTAGATATTTAAGATATCTTCAGTTTTTATGGGTTAATACCTCATTAAAAACTAAATATTCAAGTATCTGCTTTTATAACAGTTTATTCATTCACTTTCTGAAAGGTATCTGGTTGCGTCTGAGTTTTGACAATTATCAATAAAGCTGCTATAAACATCCTTGTGGAGGTTGTTGTATGGACAAAAGTTTTTAATTCTTCTGAGTAAATATCAAGGAGTGTACATAGTGGATCATATAAGAATGTAGCTAATTTTTTCAGAAACTCTCAAATTGCCTTCCAGAGTGACTCGATCATTCTGCATTCCCACCAACTATGGAAGAAAGTGGGTTTTTTTCTACAACCTCATAATTTGTTGTTTTTAATCTCTAAATGCTCATTTTCATTTTCATTATATTATATGCATAGTTTTAAATTAATACCTTCCATTTTTTCCTTGCCTCTTTTCATAAATAATCTTCAGTACATTCCTAGAATCTAAGAAACTATTAAATATATGTTAACAGCTGAAGATTTAATAGTAAAATGATGATAATATGCTATGAAATGACATCCACAGAACAAATTATAATAGCTTAATAAGAAGCATGACATTTCCATTTATATTTTCTACATTCCCTTTTTTCCATTTTTTAAATGTAAAATACTCTTGTGTATTGTGTGTTATTGTGAAAATCAGAGCTTATGATATTTAGAAATGTAGACCTTATGTATTTATTGTAATTAGACCAGAACAGATTTAGCTGAATGTAACCACTTGCTAACCTATTATACACATTGTTTTAGACAGGTTTAGTAGATGATAAACTACACAAAGAGAATAAAATAGTGTAAAACTACTACGAGGAAGTATCTAATAAAAATAAAATAACTGTGTCATTTCTACTACCCAAACTCAATTTAGAATACTAATAAGATAATAAAAATCACTAGTATGTAAAACAACCCACAGTAGTAAGAAGCATAAAAATATAGGTAGTAAATTTCCATGAAGAATATTAACATTCATTAATGAGCTCATAAAATCAAATGTTTAAAACCAAAGTTCATTTATATCTCAAAGTTTTTTCTAAAGTTGTTTTCTTTTTGCGGGCAGCAGCAAACTTTTCTTTATTTAATGAAATATAAAAGAGACAGGCCAATAGAAATCCATACAAATATTACGGAGAGATATTTTATAAAGTTAAATATTAATAAGTTTATAATATTAATTTTATATAGAAATGATTTGCAGAAATACAAAGAAACAAATGATGTACTTGAAAAGAAGAAAATATTACATAAAATAGAAAAAGTAGACTGCCCAAATTATGTTTGAGGAAGAGCACTTGCAAGCAGCTGCATTTCTCCAGAGATTTCCCAAATGGAAAAAAATTGTGTGTTATATATTTAGTAGGGTAATAAACTACACTGGTACTTTTCGAAAAGCACAAACTGAGAAATATAATTTAGTATAAAGTAGATGGGTTTCTGTCTCTTTCTACAAGTGCATAGAGGGATTTGGGGACTGATGGATTCTCGAAGATACTGAGACATAAAAAGTATGAATGTAAGTATCCTGAATTTCAGTTCTTATTTGGTTGTTTGACTACATATGAAGCTAACTGCACCCATGAAGCTAACGAATTTGTTAAAACTCCATTATCTCATGTGAAAAATTTCATCTAAATAACTACTTCACCAAATCTTTGTAATAATCATTGCATTAGCATTGATAAGAACACTTGGGTAGCCTCTGATAAATAGAAAATGCCCAATAAATCAAAGAATATTATATTAATTAAACTGATTGATCATTAGCCTCAAGTAAGTGAGTACAGTATAAAGAGTTCGAAGGGAGTTGTGATACCATTGTGGGCTTTATTTTGCTTATTACCTCACGTCCCATATCGATGAGGGTAGATGTTCCTTATGCCGAATCTTTACTATAGATGTAAATGCTAATCTCTTCTGGAAACAACCTCAGAGACACACTGAGAAATCGTGTTTCACCAACTAACCCAGTGAATTGACATGTAAAATTGAATATTCCATGTGAATATTAAACATCACATTTTTTAACCTAGTGCAATCCATGTTGTGTATCATTCATCTGGAATATTTCATTGACTTCTTTAATTGGAATTATTTTTTAATATCTAGTTCTATGATTATTAAGATCCTGAAAAGCAAGATAGGTTTTGAGATTTATTTGATCCTCTACAGTTGCAGACACAAATTTGTCTTATAAATAGAAGCCAGCCAGTGAAGACATGAAATAAATTAAAATAAAACTTTATTGTGAGGCATTATTAAAATATTAATCTTAAATATTTGTTTAAAAAAATGATTGTCATTACAATGAATCTTTCATAGGGGTGTCATTGGGTTAAATGACAACAGAAATAATTCTATGAAAAATTTAACTTAATGTTTGCTATTCATTTTTAGTTTAATTAGTTATGCAGTTAATAATTAGTTCCTGTAATTTTACCCTGCCACTAATTTTACAACTGTTTTTCTAAGAATATAAAGCATGCCATTTACAAAATGTGGTAATATTTAGACATAGCCCTGAATACAGCATAAGAAAGAGAGATAACTATATTGTCAATAGACTCAATAAAATGATTCTTTTTGGTTAGTAATACAGTGTTAGGTATTAATCCTTCATTTTGTAATATAAACTTTAGAGTTCTAAACAAATGTACATATATAAGTTGAAATATTACAAAAATATCTCATTAATTTGACAGTATGATGCTAGAATGGAAACCAAAAATGTGTATCTGAGTATTTTACTCTTCTGACATTCAGCAAAGATTTTTGGCTGCTGCAACTATAAAAAGTCTAAAGAATAGCTTTAGTTACAGCAGATTTGACCTTTTCAAATTTATCTCACACTTTTCAGAATGATGCACTTGCAAGATTAAAGCTGTCTGTGACTTTAAAAAAATTTCAATATCTCTTTGGTGACAAAATCATTTGGATATAATAAAAGGTTTTGTCAAGGACAAGTAATTGATTTTCAGCAAAAATCAAAATCTAACTGTAGATGTAAGTATTTTAGCTTCTGAATACAGTTTAAAAGTACTTTAGAGGAAAATATCTGTAGAAAAACACTTTTTTCTTTCTAATAACAGATATATTTTAATTTTGTAGATAGAGCTTCTTAATATAATTCATATTTTCCATTATGAAATTAGCTCATAGAATTCTCTATATAGTAAAACTATGCCTAAACACTGAGGGGAAATTATTATTGCAAAATGTACTTCTGATATTAATCAAATAAGAACCAATTTATATAGCATTGGTTTCTGTTAACACACAAGATTGTGTGTGTGTGTGTGTGTGTGTGCGACTGTAAATTTAGTAGTACACGTATTCCAAAAAATCTTAATCACCTGTACTAAACATGTAAGATTTGAGAAATTATTCAGTTGTTTGGATGCTAACATATGCAGGTGATCCAATATAATAATAACACAAGCTAAAAATAGTTTGTTATCTCATATGTTTAACAGTATGATTAGTACTTCAATATTGACTGTAAAATTGTGTTTTGTATTAACAGAATGTTTAATTATGCTGCTGCATAGCATACTTCCCAGGAGCGTAGGCCCTTTATCAATGGAAAATAAATTTCTATTCCTTTCATAAAGATTTTTTAAAAATTTCATTTGACATCCCCTCCACCATATACTAATGCACATGCAGACACACACACACCCACATACACATATAGACACACAATGATGTACTCAAAATTTGATAGTGAGTATTACTGTGTATAGGGGGAATTTTTAAATATATTATCTTGCATAAAAACTAATTTTAATTATGGTGAAATAAGAAAAGTAAAAGTTTTTCATTTGTGAATTTTCACCAGATATTTTTTCTAAGTATTATACAGTTGAAAATACTTGTTCAAAATTAATATTATTTGTGGATTGGTAGAAGCATTCATTTATGTATTGAATTCATTATTTTAATAGATTATATTTTCTTCTCTAATATATATTCTATGGTTGCTGGTGGAAAATTAGTGATATTTTAATGAAGTTGACTCAAATATATAATGTGATAATAAAATTTAAAACTTGTTTAATTTCACAGCAATAGCATCTGGAGAAGAAAGTTTGTTTTTTATATTGAATTATTTTATACATAAAAATGCAATTAGAAAACAGTTATAATTTTAAGCTGCTATCTTAATGTAATAGAATTTTATCTATTTCTATAATAAAACATAAGGTAGTACTTCATAAACCATTGTAATAGATTTAAATATATATGGGCATAGATGTGAATTTTATTATAGACTTTAATTCATCCTAAATTTCCTCTTTAATGTTCAGTGACTCAGTTAGTTAGTTATTTTAAATTAGAATTTCTCTTAGGGATCATTCAGAATGAACAAAACCCATGAAAAATAAGATATCACTTATATTTCATAAAGATTCTTTGATTATTATTTCACCATCCATTAATACTAACTAGGTCTCATAGTTCTTGAAAAGCCATGAAAGGAAGGGGTTACATAGAATATGATCTGTTAAATTTATATTAGGGATTATTTTCATTGATGCTATCACATTATTTGTATTTACATGGAAAAATGTATATGCAATTTATTTACAGAATCATTTTCAAAAATTATTACATATACACATTTTATTTAAGATTATTTTCATTCATACAGAAAGAATATTTTCATATTGATATACTCCTTTTCCCAGTTCAGTATAACATTTTATTGTTCCCTTTGAAAGTGCTATAAAGAAAAATATCCTTCTAACATAGAGAAAGATGTATTGTAGCATTCTGATATATCATCATTGAGTTTTCCTACACTTTAATGATTTCCCAGCATTTGGTTGGCTTAATAATCATAAAAGGCATGTAAAAATATGAAATTGTGAGTCATTAAAAAAGAGTCCCCAAAAGAGATCTGTGGACATGTGTTCTGGACAAATACCCAAAATCATATTCTTAAATATGGTTGTTGAACTAAAAAAATGAAGAAAATCAAGAAAAGAATGTGCAAACAAACTGAAAATATCAATAGAAAGACAGAAAAAATAAAATGAAGTTTAAATTTCAGGAGCTGCAAAGTATAATAACAGAAATAAATTACTAAAGTTATGTATAAGAAGAGTTAGCAGGTAGAAGATTTGCAGACTAGATGACATGACAAGGAAATGGTTGCATCTGAGGAAATGAAGACAAAAAGTTTGAAAACAGTGAACAGAGCATAAGGGACCTGTGGGACAACTTTACACATACAAATGTGTGTAGTGTGGGAGTCAGAAAAAAAGAGAAAAATGCAGTGAGAATATTTGAAGAAACAGTGTCTGCAAAGCCATCAAATTAATGAAAAAGCATGAATGTAAATATTCAAGGAGTTCAGTTTAAATTCAATTTGGGGTCTTATAACTTTAGAATGTAAAATGTGATCCCTGTTGTAACAACAAGGAAAATATATAAATAATAGACTCAAGAGAACAAGACAAAGGAATTTAAATGTTTTACTTCAAAATATCAACAAGAAATATAGCAACGTAGAAAATGGACAAAAATGCTGGAAGATACATAGAAAATATAGAAAAATATAGAAAATGAGAAATATTCATCTTTCCTTGTTAGTAATTACTTTAAATGTGAATGGACTAAAAATGTTACAACTATAAACAATTTTCAGGAGAATAACTTTATAAGAAACACACCAATATTTTGCAAGTGAAAGAATGAAGAGAATGTTGCATGCAAATGATAACCAAAGGAGAGCGGTGGATGGAGTCACTATTAATATCAGGCCAAACACACTTATTAAAAATGGTTATATGAGGAAAAGAAGGATATTATATAGTAATAAAAGGACTGTCTTAGTTACTTCTTTATTGCTAGGACAAGGTACATGACATCCACAAGTTAAAGGAGGAAAAGCTTGTTTCACCTCAAAGTTTGTAGAGTTTTGAGTCCATATGTTTGAGTCCAAGGCAATGTGTCATGTCACAGGGACATGGGAGAGAAAAAACAGTCCACAGCAAGGCAGGCAGGAAGCAGGAAGCAGCAAGCCTGCCTTCTTTCTGTCCCTTTATATTTCATGAAAGCTACAAACCTATTTAGTGCTGCCTTCCACAACCAGAGTGGGACTTCTATTATCCACACCCAGAACTATGATGAATCAATTTAGGTATCACACACCCTTAATCTATATTCACACACACTAGATCCAGCCAATCTGAAAAGCCCTACCTATGAGCATATGAGAATTTGGGGAAACATCTAGATACAAGCCATAAGGCGTAATAGAAGAAGAAAATAAAATCAATTATAAACTTTTATTTTTCTAAGATCATATAATGAGACCACATGCAGAGAGAATTGAAAGGAGGAATATATAATTCCATCACAACAATTGGATATTACAGTAATCAGTGAAAAACTCACAATGATGGGAAAGAAACAAAACAAAAGATAAATATGGATTTAGATGACCGAATAACTCCATAAACCAAACTAATCTAACAAAAATTGGCAGAACACTCTTCCAGACAAAATATATATTTTTCTCAAGAGCCCAGAGATATTTGCCAGATAAACCATATACTTTCTAAGAAATTAAGTCTCAGATATTTCAGAATATTTACTATCATAATGAATTATTTTTTCAACCTCAGTGGGATGAAATGAGATATCAATACTGAAGGTAGAACTGAAAAATACACAAACTTATACAAATTAACACAGTCTGGAGAAAGCAATTGGTAAAAGATAATATCATAAGGAAAATGAAAAAAATACTTAGAGAAAATATAAAAAGCATAATGAAATATTAACAGTAAATTCTAAGTGGAAAAATTTTAGCTATAAATGCTTACATTGACAACAAATGGATTTTAGCTCAGTGGTGTTGCCTTCTGCCTCACAAGTGCAAGGTCCCGAGTTTGATCCCCAGTGTCAAAAAAACCCAAAACAATAGATTTTAGATCAAGAAGCCAAATTCACAACTTACAAAAAAAGAAAAAACAAGCTACATTTAAATCTAGGAGAAGAAAAAATAATAAAGATTCTAGCAAGAATATATGTAACAGAGAATAGAACCTTAGTAAAGAACACCAATGAAATCAAAACATGGCTCTTAGGGAAAATCAAGGAAGTCAATAAAAGGGAGATGGATTAAGAAAAAAACAAGGAAAGGTTCAAATTATTAAAATAAGTATTGGAACAGGGGTCTGCCACTATGAAAAGGTTTATGAGAGCACTGTGAGTAACTACAAGGAAACACATTAGATAGCTTCAAATAAATGGATAAATTTCCAGGTACGAACATACCAAGAAAAAAACAACAAATTTGAAATAGATATATATAGTTTCGATATTGAATCAATAAATAAAAGAAGAGTAACCCCAGATCATCTGGGTTCATCAGTAAATTTTACACATTTAAAGAAAAACTAACATTAATGTGTCTAAAGCTTTTCCAAATATGTAAAGAGCAGAGAATACACCTTGATTGATTCTATGATACCATATTTACCTGGTACAGAATAGGTACAAATTTTTACAAGAAACAAAAACTATTGGCCTATATTCCTTATGCACGTTAATGTAATAATTCATCCTAAATAGTAGCAAAATAAATTCAGAAATGTATTTAAAAGAGTTACTGTTATACATGATGACTAAGTAAGATTTATTCCTGGAATGCAAGATATTTTAACAAATGATACACTTTATTATTCGAAAAAAAGAAAAAAAATATGTGATTATCTCATTAGACACAGAAACATGTCTGAGAGTTAAGTATACTTTTGTTATTGAAAAACACAACAACTGGTAGAAGGAAATGATATTCATGTAATAAAATACATGAAAAATTCATAGTGGATATCATACTCAATGGGCAAAGAATGAAAGCTTTTCTTCTAAGATGAAGAATAAAGCAAGAATGCCTGCTTTTGCCAGTTCTATTCAACTAATACTGAACATCCCAAGTAAATTAATTAGTCAAGAAGGTTAATAAATATAAACATGCAATTACAAAGGGAGAAGGGCAATTACTTTTTTCACATATAATATTATCTCATTTTCAGAACATCTTAAGTATTATACAAATGTATTGTTAGAATCAACAAACATACTTTGCAGAGTGGAAGAATACAAGTCAACATATAAAAAGTCGTATTTTTTATATTAAAAAATAATCTGAATGCAAAATTAAGAAATTTCATATATAATAGCATCTCAAAATACTTAGCAATTAATTTAAACACTCAGAAATTAGCTTAAGCAAGAAATAAAAGATATAAACAATAAAAATTATAAAACATATTTGAAAGAAATTAAAGACTGAATAAATATAAAGGTAACACATGTTCATGAACTACAATATATAATAATGTTAAAATCGTAACACTGCACAACCTATAGACTCAGTCCAATTTTAATAAAAATGGAATCTCAAGGAAATCTAAATATCTCAAACAATGTCAAGAAAGAGAAATGATACTGGAGGACACACAATTTCTAAATTCAAAACATACTATGACGCTACAATAATCAAATTGATGTGGTACAAGATATAAATACGGACTTACAGATTAATTAAATAAACTACAGAACATAGAAATAAGCTCTTCTATTTGTGGTTACATAATGTTTTACAAAAGTTCCTTAGGAATTCAGTGGAGAAGGGATAATTTTTTCAAAAAGAGGTGCTGAGAAAACTGTTTTCCACATGCAAAAGACTGAAGTTCAACTTTTACTTAGCACTACATGCAAAAATTAACCCAAATTCAAAGACTTAAAAGCAAGCCACATTTCTTTGAAGAAAACAAAAAAGGAAAAGTTTTACAACATTGAACTTGACAATGATTTCTTCAATGTGATACCAAAGCAAGGCAACCAAATAAAATATAGTCACATTAAATTTCATGATTTTTGAGATGTGTTTATCAAAAGACTGTCAAGAGAGCAAAACAGCAACCCAGAGAATGTGGGAAAACAAATGAAAGTCATACCTTATAAGGGTAAAGGATGCAGAATATGTAGAACACTGATAAAATTGAAAAGAAACATCCTGATTCAAAAATGCCCAAATGTTTAAATACACATTTCTCCAAATAAAATATAGTGTTAACCAATAAGAATGTAAAAAGATTCTCATCATCAGTGATCATTAGAGAAATGCAAATAAAAGCTACTGCAATGGCTATCATTGAAAAGGAAAGAAAATATGTGTTGGTGAGTGTGAGGGAAAATGGAAATCTGTGTACTGTCCATAAAAATGTAAAGTAGTTTAGCAATGTAGTTATTCATCATAAAATTAAAGAGAATTCTTTCACTTTCGGGTATGTACTTAAAAGCACTAAAGGCAGGGTCTAGGAGAGATATTCCTGCATCCACATTTACAGCACCATTATTCACAATAACTGAAATGTGAAAGCAACCGAAGTGCCCACTGACAAGTGCACGTGTAATGGAATACTATTGGGCTTAAAAAAGGAAGGAAATACTTATTTCTGACACAATATGGATGCAGCTTGAGAACACAATGCTAAAAGAAATCTACCAGTCACAGAAAAGAATACTGTATGTTTTCACTAAAGTAAGATATGTATTATAGTTAGAATCACAGAAGTAGAAAGTGGAATGGTTTTTGCAAGAAGCTAGAATAGGGGAGGGAATGGTAGTTATTTAATAACAAAACAATAATTATTAATTTGGGAAGATGAAAAGAGTTATAGATATGAATGTTGCACAACCACATTAGTGTACTTGCTATTGCTGAATTGCACTCAAAAATGTTTAGGATGATAAATTTTGTATGGTAAATTTTATATGTGTATTTACCACAGTAAAAAATTTGGGGAAATGCACACAGGGCTTTTATAATTGCAAAATTTCCTAGTTCTTCTGTCTTTCTTTCACTTGAATGCATTTCCCCATTAATATTTGCATATATATTTATATTTATGTCTTCTTCACAGATGTGCACATTCAAAAAGTGCAAAGCTGAGCATTATTTCAATGAGATTTAATTCAACGGAACCACTAAGTGTTAAAAATGTTAAATATGTCTTTGAGGAAGGAGTGAATTATTCTGGATAATTCATAAAATGTATACAATCTTGGAAAGTTTTCTAAGGAGATAAAAATTTCACCAAGTGGAAGTAAATATGTTGTATAAATGAAATAAGTGAAAATTAAATGAGGCAATCATGTGAAAATATTTGTCAAGTGTTCATTTTCTGTTTAAAATGTTGCCCAAAATTTGATGATAAATATAGGAATGTCCTTGAAGATATTCCTAAATGCATATACTACATATACATATATATATCTCTCAATAATTTCAACCATATATATATATATATATCAATCAATAATTTCACTGTACTGATCCTAAAAGTATCTATTGTGTAGTGGAAATTCATATATTTTATTGAGAAATATTGCAGAAAATTTTCACAAGAAAATATAGGTATTTTTACACTGACAAAATTAATTTTTGAGGAAGTATATCATTTATGTTTGTTAGAACTTTGTATTGAGTATTCTGTATACTTAATGTACAGTTTGTGTTTGTACAGTTCGTGGACATGTTTTAGAGCATGGTGTCACTGAAAAATTCCTCAAGGACACTGGTACTGAAACTGTTGCACTGACACATTTTGGTCAGTGCACCTTAAATTTTGTTGTCCAATTAATCACTTGGGAGCTTGTTGAAATGCAGTTTCTCTTTCAGTATGTCTGCTGCAAGGCCTGACAGCATGCATTTCTGACAGGCTCTACCAATCCCATTTTGAGTAGCAAAGGTTATTTATGAAAGGAATTACACATGTGTAAAGAGATGAGAGACATCGGGGATATTGCAAATGCTGGTGTGAACAATAGCTGGAGAAAAGTATATTCTTATTGGGTAGGTCAGAATGCTAAAACTAAGAATTGCTCTAACTGGAAGTCATTAGAATTAGAAAAGACATATCTGATAGGACTAGCTTTTGACAGCACCGTTGCAAAAACAAGTTATCGTTAATTGAGAATGGCATCTACAAGGAATAAAGAAAACTGTTAATTGGAGCTGACAGTGAATCCCAAAGACCACATCCCTGCCAAGCGAACCTTACTGCATGTGGATAACAGCCTGTTCCACCATTCTGAGTCCCTTCCCACATCTGCTATCACTCTACCATTGTGACATTTAAATATGCTAGACAAGAAGAAAGAAAATAATATTTTCCTGTTGAAAAATATTTGGAGATTAAATAATCCAAATTTAGATTAGATATCTGATTAACTCATAGAAAATATGAGCCAATAAAATGTTATCTAACATTTTACTAAAATATTAAGTGGTAATATGACAATCCTTTTTCATAACATGTATGTAAATTGAACAAGAATTTTGCACTTCTGATTTTGCATCTGCTATAATTTGAATGTTTGTTAATAGAATTAGTTTCATTTGTTATTGTTAATATAACTAGTTTCATTTGTTATTCCAAACATTATGGTTCATTTTAATTTTTATTTTTGGGTAGATGAACCATTGCTATAATACTAAATGTCAAAATTATATGAGAATATATTCAGAAGAATGTGAGTCCTTCCTTAGTTCTATTGTTCTGTCCTATTCTCTCTTTCTATCCACCCTTCTCAGGTAATTGTCCCGACTGTTCATGGGTAACTGATCTCTTTAGAGATGGTGTATCAGTGTATCCATCTGCATTTATTTTGCATGGATGAATCACATAGGGTTGTTCCCTTTTATCTCCTTTTTCTAAATTATAATAGCTTTATTCATATATATAATTTACATGCCATGAACTTTACCATTTCAAAATCTTGATTTAATATGTTATTGTGTGTTTAGAGTCTTGCACATGATCTAAATTTCATCATCCCAGAACACAACACTTTTAATGGTTAATAGTAAATATCTCCGTTGCAGTCAAGGTGGAAACTAGAAGAAAATATGGGTGATTTATTTAAACTTGTTGTAGGAAAAGTTTTTCCATGAATAACTAAAAATCAAAAGCAATAAAAAGAAAAAAATGATGTATATTACTGCATCATACTTGTTAAAATGTATGCCAAAAAACATCACAAGAGAAATCAAAACAGAACTGTAAAATAGGGAGAAAATAGGAAACATACTCTGGTCAAAGATGATCAGCTAGTATTCGTAAATAGGGAAGGGTGGAGGGCGTGAGGGGAGGGCAGGGGAATGGGGAAAAAATAAGAACCAAGATACATCATGTAAAGGTACAAGATCCCAATGACGAATGTAACTGTGTTGTATACCTAAAACGTACCAATAAACTTAATGAAAAAAAAAGGATGATCAGCTTTAAATGACCCCTAACCTATTTTGTAAACTTGACTGCTACAGATACTTCATATAAACAAAGCTATGTTATGTTAGATCCCATTTATTGATTGATTGATTGATTGATTGGTGCCAATGATTGAACACAGGACCTTGGGCTTGTGATGCAGGTTCGGTGACATTAAGCTAAATCCCTGGCCCAGATCCTCTTTTTTTTAAACATGAAGGACACTATATTATACTCTTTTAATTTCAACTTTTTACCTAATAATATGTCCTGCATATCAATGCAGACAGCATTTAGGACTTGTTGCACAAGAAAATAATTCTTGGGATAATCCTGTAATTAAAGTTCTTTGTATTCAAGATATATGTTTTCAGGATTTACAGGATATGGGGAAACTAGAAATAATTGCGAAGTGAATTTTCTGCTCTGGAATGATCTTTGAATATTGCTACAGATAAAGGAATTACCATATTCCCTCAAACAGAAAAGGGTAGGGTTGGTATACTGCTTAAATTCTGGATTTTGAAGAAGAAACTAGATAACATATTCAGTTTCCTTCAAAAGATGCTTTCTTTTCTTAACTGGATTCAATCACTTTCTTACCAAGTGATTGATAAGAAGATTGACAATTTGGACTTTTCTCTCTTCCCATCAGCTAGATTTCTTGACAACTTCATATCTTCAGGATCCAAGCTGTTCATAAGCAGTGTACAACAGTAAATTTATTGTTAAATAAGGTGAAAACAGACATCTTGGTCAACTTTCAGTTACATAAATATTGAAGAGTTTGATTGTAAAAATTCCATAAAATAATGAGGGACCTTAAATATTCATGCCAGGATTTATACTCCAATTTTGATTCACTTACAAAAATGGTAATTGATTATTATAAAATTGATGCAAATTTTACTTGATACATTCTGTAAATCAGAACAAATTCATAATTCTTGAAATAAGTATCGATTTTATGTAAATTTTAATTACAATGTATAAACTCAATGTTAAGCAGAGATTCACACATAGACTGCTGACAATTGAGATCACTATGAAGTTTTAATGTTTACATAGGCCTTTTAAAGATAAAATGACTTACTAGGGCATGGTGGAACACTATTGTAATACCAGCTGAGGCAGGAGGATCACCACAAGTTGCAGGCCAGCCTGGGCTACATAGTGACATAGTGAGTTTAAGGCTAGCTTGAACTGCATGGCGAGATCTTGTTTCAAAAACAACCAAAAAACAAAACCAAATGAAAACAAAACAAAACTCAAAACAAAAACAAAAACAAAACATAAAATGGCATAGAAATTTATCCATCTTCAAGTTTAGTTTAAACTTTATATTCATTACTCTTTCTGTAGAATATTTCATGACGCTTGTGTTTTAAAATTTCTTTTTAGGGAAGATAGATGTTCATAGAAAAAGTGAACAGGAGGCAGTGTTTCCATACTCATGTGTCTCCCACCGCACACACAACCTCCATAGACATCCCGCACCAGAGCTATACATTCGGTAAAATCAATGAACCCGTACCCAAATCACTATACCCAAGTCTATAACTTACATTCGGATTTCTTCTCGTTGCATATTCTATTTGTTTGAGTATATTTATAGTACCAAGTTTCCACCATCAGAATATCATACAGAAGTGTCGCACTACCCTGGAAGTCCTCTGTGCTCTACTCATTCATCCTTCCCTTCCTCCTAATCCCTGGAAGCCCTAAACTTTTCAAATTCTGCACCATTTTGCCTTTTCCAGAATGTCATATGGTTGGAATTTTACAGTTTATTGCCTTTTCGGAGCATCTTTCACTTTGTATGTTTCCTCATGTGGCTCATTTCCTTTAAATAGGGAATAATAGTCCATTCTCTGGATATACCAGTTTATTCACTTGCCTAGAGGAGAACATTTTCTTTGCTTCCAAGTTTGGGAAATTATTAATACAGCTGCTGTAAATATCCACGTGTGAGATTTTATGTGGACAAAAGTTTTCAATTCATGTGGGTAAATAACACTAAGCACAGTTTCTGCATTATATGGTTAAAAGTATCGTTAATTTTATATGAAACTGCCAAACTATCTTCAAAATTGGCGGTACCATTTTGAATTCCAGCTAACAATGAGTGAGAAGTTTCTTGTCATGAACAGAATTTAGTACTGCCAATATTTTTTGATTTGGGCTATTGTAATAGTGTGTAGTTATATCTTATTATTTTAATGGCCTAAAATATGATGTTGAATATTCTTTGATATAATTTCTTATCAGCTGTCAATCTTCTGTAGTGAAGTGAATATTCATTTGCCCATTATTGAATTTTTAATTCTTATTACATCATGTTTGCAGTACATAATTATTATATTCACTTTAAGGAATTGGTACATGTACATGACAGCTCTAAATTCTTTTTTTCCCTTATGTCCATCCCCTTTTATTTATTTTTTATTTTATTGGCACATTTTAGGTATACAATATAATTACATTCATCATTGGAAATTTGTACCTTTACATAATCTCTCTTGGTTCTTATTTTTCCCCCTCCCCCTGCCATCCCTTCAATGCCTCCATCCCTCCCTATTTACAAAGACTTTGTTTCCATTTTTCCATTTTCTCATATTAATCCCATTCCCTTCTTTCCTTTCTCCTACCCCTCCAACTTCCCCTTCCTCTTTTGTACCTTTTCTACCTATTTCACATTATCTATTATACCATTTAGTCCTTATTTACACTTTCAGTTTCTCACACTAGAGAAACTATTCAGTATTTACACATGTGTGTCCTATTTATTTCACTGAAGAGTATCGCCTCAATGTGCATCCATTTAGCTATAAATGCCTCTAATTTCTCGTTTGTTATGGCTGAGTAGTATTCTATTTTATTTTTTTAAAAAAGCACATTTTCTTTATCCAGTGTCCAGTTGATGGGCATTTGAGCTGCTTCCATTTTTTTTTTATTTTTTTATTTTGCTAACATCCAATTCATCTATCTTGTAAGTCATTATAAAACTTGTTATCAGGGCCAGGGATTTAGCTCAGTAGTTTTGCCGCCTGCTGTGCAAGCTCAAGGACCTGAGTTTGATCCCCGGTATCAAAAAAAAAAACCCTTTTTATCATATATACAGATCAACAACTAGACTAATATATCAAAATACATAAAACAATTACATTATATCAAGGGTTTTTTTTAGATACATTGTCCATGGTGGACAATGATAACTTTTTCTCTCTTCCTATTATCTGTCTTTTATTTCATACTTTATCAAGTTGTTATTTTATTTATTTTTGAATTTTAAAAGTTCGTTGTATATTCTGAAGGACATTCCTTTATTAAGTGTGTCTTTTGCAAATATTTTCTCCCAGTTTGTGGTGAATATTCTTATTTTCTTAATAGTAACTTTTTAAAGGTTAAGTTTGAGAAATTCATATGTGCTTACTAAATGTGAAAAGATAATTTTTCATACATGAAAAAGAATGTAAAGTATAGTGGAGGCCATTTATTTCTTAATTATATTTCCACTTGCTAACACTGTACTTTAAATATTATTGAATTTTATTGTTAACAATAGATTGCTGTCAGATGGTACATTTTCTAGTCTAAAATCATTGAACGTGCCATCATGTAAATATTCATAAAAATAAACACAAGGTGAAAAATAAAGAACATGAAGAAAGCTGAATATTCTATAGAATCTATTTTTTTTCATCTGTCTTCAAATAATTCACTTCTAGGATAAAAAGGAGAATAAGATTACATATCCCTGAATGTCTTCACAGATCTTGCATTTAAACGTGTATGGTGAGGTGGGTAATTTTCTAACTATGAAATTGCTAGCTAGTTTTAGCCTTGGGGACCACTTAGAACAAGGAGCCTCGGCTATTGTGGTGAGTTCGGAGCAAAGCAGCTCCATTTTGCACAGTACACTGAAGCATAATGGGCTGGGTGCTGCTATGAATATTCATAAAGCTATGATATTCTGCATTCCCCATGATGATTTCAGTAGATGCTGCTAGAGGGATTTCAAATATCATTTTTGTAGTATCCTTGAAAGGAATACACACATCAGGAAAAATAGAGCCAGAGCCTAGGTAATTCTGCCCTTAGTGTGCACTTCAGAGCTCTCCTCCAAACGATTTTACCCTGTAGCAATGGCACAGAAATCCATCATAATGACATGGATGAGAGGTTTAAACTTTCTGAGAATCTTAAAATAGGTTAAATTAAAATCTAAGTGGTCACTGTGGTAAGGTTTTACTGACTGCTATACTTCCTCATACATAACAAGGAGCTGGACTGATTCCATAAAATAGCTATGGTCACTGGAGGTTATTTCTGGATGATATATTTAACTAAAATTATAGCTGCTTTAAAATCACCACCAAAGATACTGGGACACTGTTGATGAGCCAAATGATTATATCTCAACCTAAGACTTTCCTCCTGTATTTTGAAGTTAATGCAATACTGCTTATTGCCCTCACGACCCTTTATGTTGGGCTATGCTGACTGCAAAGCTTATTCCTATATTTCATTTCCTGAATGCTCTGGTAGAGATAAAAATCAAACAGGCATAGGAACAGCCCAATATTTGGTCTTAGGGATCCTTGAGGGTGCTTCTGTAGGGAGGATCCCAATGATACGAAATGAACTATTCTCATTGTAGGAGTGTTAGGTTAGACCTTTATCTGGGATTTAGGTTTTGTATATCTTGGCTTCAGCACATAGCCATGGTCTATTCATTCCCAATGTCAACTCTGTATGCAAGGGTTGCCAGATTCTTCTTTACTTTCTGCTTCAGTGCTGTGTATGTTAAATATCTTGTTTTATTTTTGTTTTTATAGTTTTTTCCCCTTTTCCTCTAAAGGAGTCACAGATCTTCTCATACTGCTTATACCATTCTACATTATATTTTGCAATATTCACACTGTTCACATTATATTTGACACTTTGTGCATATTATACATTTTTACTTGTACTATGGTGAAAGAGAAAGTTTCAGGGTAAAGTCAACGGTATTCTAAATCAGGTCCATTCTTCTACCTTTCACTATATCAGGCACCTTTTTCCCCCAAACCTGAAAGAATATCCATGATTTCAGTTTAAATGTACAATGTACCACAATTAGCAGCAAATCATTTGTAGAAATTGCAAAACAAATTTCCTTTCATGAGTAAGGGATAGATTGCTGGATGAAAACCCATGCTGAGTGTATTTGTAGGATTACTGATAGACTAGTTATGAAGATGTTTTCTAGTATAAGAGGATGCTTGAATAGTTCATTGGGTGGTGGTAGTGACAGAGGTAGTAGAAATAAGAATTGAAAGCAGAATTTCACACCCCCTCAATTTGATAAAATACTGAATTACAGACCATCTGCATGTAGGAGACAGATATGCTATGGCCAAAGTGTTCCACAACACCATTCATAATGCATTCTTTGAGACTCATTAGGGTAGGTAATTAGTAAAGCAGAACCTTCTCAAAAACTGTATGTAGACCCATTTTTTTCCTTTAGAAATAGAGCAAGGAAATTTATTGCATGGCCAAACATGGAATTTTTTGGAATGTTAATCAGCAGACCTATGACTGCTGCTTAATGTGATAAGATTAGTATGATCCTTTATGTAGAACTTTTCTTCCATGGAAGTCTTTTCTTTTTCTTGGGTATAGAGAGCTGCTAACAGGATTTATCTGGCATATTGTGAAGATACAAGGAATGTATCCACTCATGTACATATGTTCACCTGGACTACAATTTCTTTTAGTTTGCATGGCAAAATCAGCCTTGGATATAAATCACATGGTTATTGTCGTTAGTCTTCAAACATACATTAGCCTTTGGGGTACAACGTAGTCTAAGTTGAAAGAGATATTTTTCATCAAAAATACAGAGCACAGCTTTGTCACTTTAGGCAAATGCATATATAATAATATAGAGAAGACATACAGTCCAAAAAAGATTGCAGAGGATAGGAGCGGTGGTACATACCTGTAATCACAGCCTTCTGGGAGGCTGAGGCAGGAGAATTTGCAAGTTTGAGCCTAACCTAGGCACCTTAGAGACTTGGCAGTATTTGGTCTCAAATAAAAAGGTGGGGGAGGTGGCTGGCAATGTAGCTCAGTGTGAAGGCTCTGAGTTCAGTCTTCAGTAAGGTAAAGGAAAAGATGGTGGGAGTGGGGGAGCTAGAAGGGAAGTAGATCAACATCAGAATCAAGTGCCTGCCTCTGCATCAGCTGAGTCAAACTGGAGGTGATGGGAAATCCTCAACATAAATCCATAAATCCTCAACATAAATCCAAATCCTCAACAGATGACTGCAGAGCTTGGTGGAGAAATAGAAGCGAGGCAATGTCGGAGGATGAGCAAGGCAGCCTCCAGAAAAATCATGAGAACAGTGAAAAACATGTATTGTACCATATCTGTCACCTTAAAACACACTAAGGAAAAGATTCTGAAATCTATGAACTATGCACTTTGAGCTATTGATGAGATTTTGTTTGTCTATAATCTCATGAAATTATGTTTATTAATCATGCAGTTATGTTTTCCTACTTTCTTTTGACATTTTTGGTCATTAAATATAATAATTCTCCTGAATAAAGGTAATATTGTTATCTTTTATATACATTTCTGCTCTCATTTCAAAGCCAAGACTCTTATTCCAGTTTTTATATATAGATTTTACAGGAAACTTTAAATTCTAATGCATGCAGCACAATGTGACAGTTACTGTGGGGGAAATTGGCACCTGTAGATAATTTAAGTTAAACTGATCTCTTGGTATCAGGAATGTGACTGCCATGTTGTCCTTTTCTACGTTTTCTTAGTATAGATCCCTATTTTAGCCAATGATAAAGAACATCATATAAAAGATGTACTTGAAAACAAAATAGTACAGATAGTAAACCCTGAGTCTGCACTTTGAGAAAAAGATAATCTTCAGTCCTTTGCTTTCCTGTTGGCATCTTCTTAGCATCTATATTCCATCTCTTGTCTAGTGTAGGCTACTTCTACAGATTCTCATTTTCATTTACAGTAGAATTGTATATTTCTATGATTTGATGGATCCCCTTGTTTTTCATTTTGACCCCATTTTCAGACTATTCTGATGTCAGAAAGAAAATTCACCACTGTGACCTCATGGAACTTGAGAAGGTGCAAGCGAATACAAACAGTTTCCATATGTATAGTGGTTATGTTAGCTTCCTTTTCCTGTGACAACATTCCCGGGGAAACAAAGTGAAGAAAGATTATTGACTCATGGCTTTAGAGCTATCAATATCCGGTTATTGTCTCTTTGCTTTGGACTTGTGGCAGGCAGCAAAGTAAATCAGAGCTGAAGCATGAGGTAAAGCAAGCTGTTTACCTCATGGCGGCTGGAAACTAAAGGAGAATAAATACCTGGGGTCCCATACCTGTATCATGGGAATGTCCCCAAAGATCCTACCTCCCAATAATGAGACAGCCTGGATGATAAACCCTTAACACAGGA
The DNA here is from genome assembly GCF_000247695.1 of Heterocephalus glaber. Next base: position 2,527,279 of record NW_004624839.1, read on the forward strand.
GCCATGGGAGAACATTCATGATCCAAATTATAGAAGTTATTCACCCTCCCTGGTCTTTTCTTCTCCATAATACACATTCACTTAGAACTACACTACTAACTTTTATAATTCTTTAATTCATCTTTCTGGTTTTAACTTATTTGTCATTGTAGATTATGTGATCACATAAACTAATTAAGTTTCTGTTTATTTTATGAGAGTTTAAGAGTTGTCATATTGATTAGTTTTATAAGTTTTAAAGATTTCTGCTAATTATTCAAAGAACACAATATCATGTTTCTTAGAAAAATCTATGCATTATTAGCAATTTAATAATATCCTCTTAACATTTATTTTCAAATGTTTTAAAAAATCAATATTTGATTAAATTACTGTATGTGGATTTTAGTGGATGTGTGAACATATAAGTTTATATAAATAAACACAATCTGCATATTTAAATGATTATTTGAGTAATGATTATTTCACATTGGAAAACAAAATCTTTTGCAGAAAGAAACATCTTAATTGAACAGGTTGCTTCTTCATTTGATAATTGCATGATCAATAATATATCACCTAAGTATCTTAACAGTAGCTTTTCTCCATGAGGCTAATTGAGTGAGCAGAGGTCCCATGCCTTGTATGATGGTAGCCTATTGCAGAAGGTAAACACTCTAATATACTGGAGGGTTTATTTTATATAAAAATATATATTTCCTAGAAAATGTGCTATTTCTTAGAAAACTGCTATGAAAATGAATTATTAATCTTTCTATTTTGATCTTTAATTCCATTACTTTCCAAGATCTAAAGCTTTTTTTCAAATTAATATTTAGAAATTAACATCAAAGTAAATTATATTGGGAGTAATAAATATGAAGATTGATTTGATGGAACCTCCTAGTTATTTTTTAAAATATCTCTTTATGCTTTTGAAAAAAGAACAGTATCCTAGTTCATATACATATTGCTTTTTACAGTGAATTTTTCAGTGTCTTTATGTCTTCATGTAAACAGACTAGGAGGCTGAGTCAGCACAATGAAAATGAAAAACTGGAGCTTTCATCTTCCTCACAAAATTATATCTAATGTAATTATTACATAAAGTGAAGAACTTCTTAAATGTGTGTAAACGAATAATAAAGCCATATGCAATGTGAGCAGAGAAAAAATATCAAGCCCTTTATATCACAGTGAAATGAATTTCTATATTGAGATGGCATTGTTGTGGAAAACATACTTTATGTCTATTTTCTCAGAGATAATCACAGCTGGTAATTTAGAATGTATGTATAATTTCTAAAAGTATTGTTGCAATTTGTATTATTTGTCTTCATTTGTTGAGAAACTATTTTTAGAGTTAGTTCATACTAGTATTAAAAGCTTGTTCTGTATGACCTATGCTATTATGGAAATATGAGATACAATTTATTATCAAATGGAGATCACATTAAGACTGAAGGTAAGCAATATAGTTATCCATAAACATTTAATTAATTTAATTTGTATTTTATTTCTAAGATTAACATTTAGTTTTAAAATCCTTCAATGACACAAATATCAGGGCAATTTAGGAGGGAGAGGGAAATATTGATCTGGGAGTGGTTACAGGATTATGTATATTTTCTAAAAACTCAACTATATGCACACTTAGAATCTGTGGAATATACCAAACTTCAATATTTTAAAAAATACCTGACTCATCTTTGACAAGAAATTAGATTGTTAATTTTGTTGTTGGTAACTATGTTGTAAAATATAGAATGTTTATTTTGAGATACATGTAGATTCTCCTGAATTTATAAGAAATAATACAATCTCTGTACCCTCCAGTCAGATCCCTCCAGTGAGTCCATATCCCATGCCCCACATCTTTCAAATCTTTAAATATCCCACAATACACTGACATTGATATAGTTATAATATGAGACATTCCTACTGCACTATTTTTGTTCTTTGGTAACCACACCCACTTTTCTCATGTTCACACCTCCTTAATATCCAATCTTTTTGTCCATGTTTATATATTTTTCAACCAACATTAGAAAAATTGAATAGTATAATAGGTAAACCTTAGTATTGCTACATTTTATGCATCAAAATTTTGTAGAGATTCATTCCTATGATTGTATATGTCAATAGTTCTGTTCTTTAAGTAGTGTTGAAGTTACAGATGTATCACAGTTTAAGCAGTTGCTCTCTGAAGAAGTTATGATTGTTTCTAGTTCTTGCTGTTATGAATAAAACTGCTATAAGCATTAATATTATAGATTTATGTAGAAAAGTAAGTTTTCATTTCTCAAGGATAAATGTTGAACTTCATTTTCTGGCTTGTATAACAACTATGTCTTTCATTCTATAGGAAGTTACAAAACTTCCACAAGGTAGCTTTACCACTTTGCATTCCATATTTAATATATGTGTGATGAGTTTCTTGTTCATTTCTTGCCAGCATTTTGTCTTCATTCTTTTTAAAAATCCTTTCTAAATAGGTGTGAAATTATCATGTGGTTTAAATTTACATCATGATTGTTAAAATTAATCAGCTCCCATGTATCCATTTGTTATATGAACACCCTTTTCAAAGCAAAATTGCTGTTCAGGTTTTTGCATATTTTCTAATTTGATTGTTTCTTTCTACATTACTGATTTTTTGAGAGTGCTTTGTACATGATATATACTAGTATTTTTGTTGAATACCTGTTTTGAAAGTATTTCTACCAGTTTTGGCAAAATCCTTCACAAAGGTTTTATTTTTATTTTATTTTTGGTGGGGGGAGTACTGGAGATTGAACGCAGGACCTTGTGCTTGCAAGACAGGCACAATGCCACTGAGCTAAATACCCAGTCTAAGATTTTAAGTTTTCATGAGGTCATATTAATAAATTTTCACTAAATGTTTAATCTAATATATTTAAAATGTCTATTTAATATAAAATTTTGTTATTTTAGGCTTTCAATATGTCTGTGATCCATTTTGTGTTAACTTTTGTGTGAGATGTAAGACAAATTCTTTAGAAATTAACTTACTTGTTATGCATGTGCATGTCTAATTGTCACAATACCATTTATTCCTTTTCAGCTTTGTAAAAAATATCACTTAATCTCACTGTAAAATCATGAGTGGTAGTCTATGTTGGAAGGCTGAAGAAAAGGAGACTGATGCCTAAAGGCAACGGTGAAGAGTGGAGCAGTTAAAAAACTGGCATGCTTCCTTCTTTCACTTTTCATTCTGTCCAGTCTACAAATCTATTGGTTGGTGGCAAACACATCAGGGGGTGAGTTTTACTCCCTCAGCTTGTTGGAGTACATGTTAATCATCCATAGACATACCCAGAACTCACTTTACTGATCTGCTAGGTGGTTGTTACTCAAGTCAAATTGACATAGTACATTGGGCACAATAATGGTATATGTCTTTTTATATTGCTAATTTTATTTGCTATGATTACACATAGTTGGTTTTATATTTATGATGTATATTTCTTTGTTTTTGGTTTTGGATTGCTTTTGTCTGATTTTGGTATCACAGCAATATTAAAATCATAAAATATATAGGGAATTGTTTGCTATTCTATTCATAAGCTGTGTAAAGTTTATGTGCTTTCAATTTTGGCAGAAATTTCCAATGGACCAAGTTCAGCCTAGAAATTCATTTTTAGAAGTTTTAAAATTGCCATTTCAATTTTCTAATGGTTATAGCACTGTTCTAATTATGCACATCATATAAAATGTGCTGTGAGTACTCATTTTAATTATTTTCATAATTATAGATGAATATTTTTCATAATATATCCTTTTTCTTCTTTTGAAATTTATTAGGAATAGAAGTGTTACCTTATCTTTTATTCCTGATATTTATAATTTGCATCTATTCTGTCCTTTTAATTTCAGGGATTTGTAAATTTTATTCCTATTTTAAGTCAGGCTTTAGATAAATTTTTTAAATACATTTTTATTGTTTTTATACATTCTATTTCCCTGATCTCCTCTGTTTATTACTTCTGTTATTCACCATAGGGTTTATTTCTTCTTCAAGTTTCTTGAAAATGAAAGCTTAGATCATTGATTTGATAATTTTTCTCTTTTCAAATAGCGGCATTTTATGTTTTAAATTTCTCAGTACTGGTTTAGATGGATCCTACACATTTTGATATATTTTTATGTTCATTCAGTTCCATGTGTCCATATTTCCTCAAGGTCATCCATTTTGATTTGTGAATTATTGAGAACACTGTTCTATTTCCAAATGTTTTTGTTTTTCTGTAACCTTTTATTATACATTTGTAATTAGATTCCACTGATGTTAGAGAATACATTATTCTGTAAAACTGTAATTCCTTTAATATTAAAGTCTGTACACAATCTATGTCATGATTTCATGAGTTATCTCTTTGCAGGTGCTTAAAAAAATGACTTCCAGTTTCTCAATCCAAATGTAAAAATAAGTAAAAGATTCAACTAAATTAAAAAATCAACAACTTTTTTTTAGATGCATCATGGAAGGGAGGTCATAGCAAACTGGCCTCAGTGTTGGAGAGACAGGTAGGTAGTTACAGAAAATTACAATATACAGGAGCAGAAATCTTGACTGCAACAACTGCAAGATGGTAAACAATAAATAATTAGAAAGCAGTGTTGGAAATGTGTGAGTTAAACTCAAGCAGAACACAGTTTTATTGGGAGGATCATGCTTTTATGACTTTTGCCTCTCAGGGCTTCACCACAGTACATATTGGACAGAATAACCTTTTGCTTCCAGCAGAGGTGGAGAAAAACCTTTTGAAATAAGACAGTGCATTCCATTCTTTCAAAAATGTCTCCTTTCAGAAGAAAAGAGTCAACCAGAGACTAACATGCTGGTGTCTTCTTAGAGCCTAACTAACCTGTGGAAAGCAAAATAATTAGCTTGACTCAACTCTAGCCTTGCATGAGCTAGAAAGGAATTCCTCAACTCCAGTCCCCTGTAGCCATCCTGTCCCATATGAGGTGGGGGTGGGGGCAGAGAACCAAGAAGCATTTGCAAAGTTACAGCACAGTGGCATCAGCTCACTAAAAGACGGAGTGAGCCATAATCATAGGAAAACACAGGAGTTCTCTCTCTCCACACCTAACTACCACATTAAAGGAATTTTTTCTGCAGTTTATTTATCCAGTTCAATTCATCATGCCCAGCTACCAAGAAATACTTGCCAGATTTACTATAATAAGCAAATAACAAAAATAAACAAACACAATTTGAAGACACAAGGCAGGCATCAAAGCTAGATGAGAGAAATGTTGGAATTCTACAGAGAAGTCAGAACAACTGTGGCTAATACGTTAAGAGTGCTAATAGTAAAGTAGACAGCGGGGACAAACTAAGTGGAAATGTAAGCAGACAAGGAAATTCTAATCAACAGCAACAATGTACTAGAGATTAAAAACACTGCAGAATAAATGACAAATTCTTTTAATAAGTTTATTACTAGAATAGACTTGGTTGAATATTTATCAGTAACCTCCATGACTAAAAAATAGAGACCAAATAAACAAAACATAATATCCAAGATCAGGGACAGCTACAAAAATGTAACAAATTCAGACAAATAATAATATACACATGTACGCAGGTACTTTAGAAGACCATTTAGCAGTCTCACACAAACTAAACCATTTCTGAACCATATTTAGCAATCATCTTTCTTGTTATTTACTCAGCAGAGTCAAAGACTTTCAACCACATAAAATTATACATATATCTGTTTTAGCAGCTTTATTTACAATTTCCAAAATACAACAAGCCAAGTTGCCCTTCAATAGGTAAAATGAAAAAATAAGCTTTCATACATCAATTCGGTCAAAAATTATTCCACATCAGAAAGAAATGTGCTCTTAAACCATGAAAAGATATGGAGACTCTAAATGCATATTATTAAGGGGAAAAATCCAATTTGAAAAGATTATAATGGTTTGATATTCTGGAAAAGACAAAACTCTGCAGGCATAAAATAATGATCAGTGTTAGTCAGCAGTTAAAGAGGAAAGATGGGCGAACAGGCATAGCCCAGAAAAATTCTAAGGGCCATGAAATTATTCTGCATGATATTCTAATGGTGGGTATATGACATCATACATTGGTCCAAACCCATAGAATGAACAGCATAAGTAGTAAAGCATAATTCAAATTAGAGGCTGTTCATACATTGATATTTTAAAAATAGATTCATGACTTTTAATAAATGCCCAACCCTAGTGAGAGGTCTTAGGAGTGGCAGAGGTTGTATGTGATGAGGGAGATGGGGCATAGCTTTTGTTCCTACTATTTGATTTTGCTATGAAACCACAACTTTTCAAAAACAGTTTACAGTAAAAGAATTTTACTTTATGGGTATTGAATAGTATGTCATTTAAACGTTAAATAGGCCCTGTTAGTTGATGGTGTTGATTCTGTTCATTGCTTGATTTTTCATCTAATTTTTCAATCAAATGTTGAGAGAAACATATGGAAATCTCAGAAATAATTGTTGATTTGTTTATTCCTTTAATCAACTGTAACAGTTCCAGTTTCACTCATTTTATGTCTCTGTTCCTTTCAGACCATATTTAGGATGCCTATAACTTTCTGGTGGATTTAACCATTTATTATTCTGTAATTTTCTTTTACTGTTGCTCATCATTTTCATTGATGTCTGAGATCTAACTTGCATGAATTTGGTTACTCTTCTTTTGATGAATATTATTAAGATAGATCTTCTCTATCATTTTAATTTTAGCCTAGAGTTGAATAATGCTTTTATTCACTCTGCCAATATCTTTTAATTGATATTTTTGGATGGCTTACACGTAATGCATTTATTAATATGTTAGGGCTCACAGCTCTTATTTTGTTTTGTTTTCTGGTTTTTATAACCCTGTTTCCTTTTCCTCAATTTTATGGGCTACCTGAACATTTTTTTTAGAATTTCATTTGACTTATCTACATTAGTTTTTAGTGTAGCATTTTTTGAGGTTGATCACACTAACAAATCATATAAACATGTGTTTACAATATAATTCTGATTTTATTTTATCCATTAGACAGAACTATAGAAATCTTATTTATATTTCACTTTTTGTAGGAAAATCATCCTAAATAGTCTTGTATACATTTAGAGCCATATTATATGCTAGTGTATAATATATACATATACACATGTATATATATATTATTATATATATGGTATATATATACATCTATTACTATATATATGGTGTGTGTGTGTGTGTGTGTATATATATATATATATATCTTCCACAATCAAATATGATTTGGTTTTATTTAACCATATTTTTTCTTGCTATTTCTCATCTTCCCTCCTGATCTTCAAGTCATTTCCTACATTTTGCTGTTTTGCTAGAGTGCTTTTTCCTCTTCTTTCATTAGTTTTTACTTATAGAAAATTTTCTTTAGACATTCATTCTATGAAGGTTGATTTGATGGTGACAAATCATCATTAATTTTTTTCTTCATTTGATTTTTTGTTATTGTTAATTGTTCCAAGCAGGTTCATATATGCTCATTTGAGTAGTTTTTATGAATGCCAACTTTAAATCATTACTCTTACTTTGTCACCTCAGTATTACTGTAATTTTTATTCATTTTGAGATTGCTTTATCAGGCTTTGGTAAAATTATATTTTTAAATAGATTCATGAGTTTTAATGAATGGTCAACGCTAGTGGGGGATCTTGATGCGATGAACAATTCTTGCTGTGGTGAATGATTTTCTTTTTTAGCCTTGAGTTTGAGGTAGTAGTTTATGACAGCCTCTTTTAGTGATCTTCTTCTGAAATATTCTTTCAGAGGAAAGAATGAGGCTACCTTTGTATTCTCATGGAAGGAATGCCTGGTTTCTCCCTCAATCTCTGTTCATACCTCAGAGGTCACCTTCTCACAATCCAAGGTGAGATAAACCCTGATTGACCACTAGGTCTCTGACACATTCCCAAGGTGGAAAGCAGAGTCCTGCTTACCTTCATTAAAGCACAGAAGTCTAGGCTTTCCACTTACTTTCCTCTGATTACAAGGTAAGGGTGAGATAAAGGACAGAGGGTGTTTTTTCTGTTTTGGTTGAGCTCTGGCTATATATTTAGCCTTCAAAGAGAACAACTTGGGGTGTTCACAATTGCACTGTAGCTTGGCATGGCTGGAAGTCTGGGCTCTGCACACAGTCTTTGCTACAATTCTAAGGGCGAAACTCCTGACTTTTGGCAGGAGTAACTAGGTTACTACCTGAAGTGTCCTCTCTTTCTGTTCTTCCCCTTTCTTGGACCCTTGGTTGAGAGGAAAAAGCTTTTTTGTTTCCTGGCCTTTTGTCTCTGCTGTTCATTCCCTCCCTCCCTCTCTCTCTCTCTCTCTCTCTCTCTCTCTCTCTCTCTCTCTCTCTCCTGTTAGTGTTTTCAAGTGAAGTTGTAACTTCTACAGTTCCAAGTCTGGAATATACAAGGTAAAAAGAAAACCCTGGAACCTACTAGCTGTTATTTTTACTTTTTTTCTTATTTCTAGGGCCAGAGATGCTTAACCACTTGGCTTTCTCACTACTTTTCAATCTTGTTTTCATTTTTTTGTTTGTTTTTCTGTAATATTTGAGGTTTTAGTTGTACTTAGCAGGAGAAATAGGGACAGGTAAGCCTAATCCATTTCCCTGAAAGCAGAACTATTAGTAATGTTTCATATTTGTAAACATCATTTAGATATAAAATGACAAGGAGTAGTGTATATTTTCTTCAAAGAAATAGTAATATTTGAAAAAGGAATATTTGAAGTTGAGTAGTGTTTAAACCAGTGATATTTGAAAGTATTGCTTTTTATATTAAAGCAATGTCTTCGATTTTAAAATGAAATTTAAAATGGCAATGTCAGTGAGAATAGAGTTGGCAATCTGTAATATTAAAGGTCTATCTCATCTCTTGTGTCATACATTTACAAAATGTTATTAGATTTCAGGCAGTATTTGTAATTTAGAGCAGTGTCTCCTGTGATCTAGTTCTAACCAATTACCTTTAATCCTAAACAGCAGCAAATAGACCCAGATAATTCCTTCATCTGTCCCATGATTTTTTTAGTTCCCATTCAATAATTCATATTTAGAAGCTTTTAACCTTTCAGAAAAAATTGTACAAATAGCTTCTTGGTTTGCACTGAAATTATCCACACATCAAAGGAAAGAGGCTATTCCCAACCCTAACTCCTTAGCCAGCAGAAATTCAAATTGATTATGAAATTGTTATAGAGCAGTATTCAATTACCTAATGCTTATGCTAACCAAATAAATTATTTTAGCAACAGCATTCATATTAATTGTATTTTATTGTATTTTGTTTATATTATATTAAGCACAAGCATTTTTTCTAAACAATCTTGGTTTAAGGTGATAAACAGATATGAAAAAAAGACAAAATATAGATATACATATTAATTTTCTATACTATATTTAGAACACGATAAATTAGAAGCCTGGAACCATGTGGCAGAAATAAGTGAAATGAACAAAAAGTCCTGAGTTTAAGATTTTCAGACATACAGGAGTACAAATGGGAAAGATAAACCCATATGCTTCTGTTTGGATTTTACTGGAATTTTCCATTTCCTTAGACCAGTCAGAAACATGAGTCTTCTGGTGAAAGTGAAAACTCAGCACCCGTAAACCTGTGTTGCATTAAGTACAAAATATACTTTGAAGCTGATATATAAAGTTTTATTTGTATACTATTTTCTTACCTCTCAATTTATAATCTCTTCCTTTTATTCATTCAGTTTATTTTCCTCTTCCTGACAGGTATTCTAAGGCTAGGTTGTAAAGTATGTAAGTCTATTCATTTCTTTTTGTCATCTTTTTTATGTAAATCAGGTATGCCAGCCTTCAGCAGCTACTACCTTCCAATCTGAATTTAACTGAAGCCCATCTCCTGTGGTCAACTCTTTTCCAGGTTTTTTCAGTGTTTATTCTGACCACTCTTTTATCAGCACCCACCAGTTAGGCTCTGTTCTGCATGATTCTTGTGGGCTGCTGCTTCCAATCCCTCTCCTTCCAGCTCAGAGTATTGTCCAATACCAAGTTAATTATTCTAAAAAGAAGCTTTGAGCAATCTTCCTCTTGATCAAACACTTTCAATAACACTCCCTTCTGTTTCCAAATAATAAAAACTTAAATGAATTTTTAATCTTTTTGCTGAAATAACAAATAAATGAGGAAAGAGATATATTGACAAAGTTTTATAAGCAGGGACAAAAGACATAATTGGTTAAATTCTTTCTGTTTCTCAGTTCTGTATTGCCCCTTTTCTCCCTAGTTAGAGAAAAGTTTTTGCTTCCTTCACTTGTGGGTCAGCCAACAGCAGTTCCAGGCCTGTGACATCTGGCTAGTAATGCCATTAAATAGGTTCTGATTAAAAAGCTCTCCAGAGTTCTAATTGATCCTTCATGTCAGTTCTTTGGTCAGATAACAGTTGTAGCTAAATTTCTGGTTTAGAAAAAAAGTATAATTCACTGCCAATGTTCATTTACTTTTCAGTAATTGAGAATGACTTTATTTTTTTAATTAGAAATACCACTACTAAAATCAGAATGCTATAAGTTGATATTGTTTGTATCTCAAGATTATTGATATACTAGAGCAATGCAAAAATAATAAAAGCAAGATGTTTTGCTGCAATTTAGGGAATAAAGTAAGGACTTTAATCCTCCAGGTATTGCTTGGTAAAGTCAATAGCAGAATAATTTTTTTGCATGCAAGTTTGAATTTTTGTTCATTTTGCTCTTTTTTTATTGGGAATTTGGTCTTCTTACTCCTAATTTATAAAAACATCTGTATATATTGTAGTTATCAGCCTTTTGTCTGTGATAAAAGTAAATATTTCTCCCAGATTGATGGTTATCTTGTGATTTAACTTTTATATTGTTTTGGGTGATTTTCCAAACAAATTTTAAAAAATTTGCTTTACTGCATCTGGATTTTGAGTCATAATTAGAAATTTTTCCCCTATCCTCAGAATAATTTTTCTACCTTTACTTTAATTTAATACTATTTCTTTTTTGTTTTTATTTTTTAGATTTTGGATTCATTTTGGTTGTATTGTATTTGGTGTGGAGTAAGAACTTCAATTAGTCTTTTTTCAAATGCCTAACAAGTTGTCCTAACCACATTTTTAAAAGTCCCTCTTTCTTCTAATAATTTAAGGTAACAATTTCATTATAAAACAAGACACCATTTGAACCTATTGCAAGAATTTCTCTTTTATACCACTCCCTTTTATACTTATGGACCAGTATTATATTATTTTAATTTTAGAGAGTTTACAGAATATCTAATTTTCAACTGATAGGGGTACTTCTCATCATTGGTGGATGGAAATAAAATTTCCTGGTTATTTTTGCAGGTCTATTTTTCCAAATGAAAAGTAGAACTTTATTTTCTAATGAAATTTAAAAAGAAAACTTAGTGGCATTTTTTCATTGAGCTAACATAATGTAACTCTAGAATAACTGACATTTTTAATAGGTGATTCAAACTGTCATACTTGAAATCAAATGCCTTAAAAGTAGTTAATATAAAGCAGTAATATGTCACACATTTTCATATTCTGAAGTGTTTTCTCTCAAGAAACTGTGATATTAGATTTGTAAGTAAATTGAATAGTAAACAAAAAGGTAAGTTGGATGCTGATGAGTATTTTTTTTACTGTCCTAAAATTATAGGAATTCTGTCCTTAAAATAATATGTTGTTGTGAGAACTACTGCCAAAATTTTTGTATGATAAGAAATTGTAAACAATTCCTCAAGATAAAACATTTGCAGTTTGAATTTGTATTATCTCAATCTTAGAAATTCATGTACTCACAGGTTGATACATGAGGTTTTACATTAAAATTATTCTTTCTAAGTATTATACTCCAGATTATTAGAATTTATTCTCAATGAAATAACAATAACTGTGATAAAATGATGGCTTTATTATAAGTCTATAAGAAAGAAACCACATCACCTATGATCAGTAATTAAAAATTTCCCATGAGAATGGATAATTTAATTAGTATTTTTTAATTAGTGGAATCCAAAAATAGATAATTGAGAAAGCCTTTGAGGGATGATCATTTTAAGATTAAAATGTTATGATAAAGTTTTACATAACTATTGGCAATATATTTATGGTATATTTCGTATGTAATGTGTAAATATATGTATTTATGTATAGGGTATATGCACACATGTATAATACAGTATATAAATATCTGCAGTATATTTTTAGTATAAATAAAGAATATACTCCTTAAATCAAGGTATTATTAGCATTCATAACAAGGATGAAACTCATGGAAAGCTTATAACAAATTTGAAATCAGTATTTTAAATACAGTTGCTTATTATTCTCTTTAACTTAATAAATTATTAAAGACAGAGTTACCCCAAGGAGGTACAAATCCTTTATTTTAGGTGTCATGAGATTATCATACCACTGGAAGTTACAATAGTTGGCATCTAAGAGGGGAATAATGTAAATTTTGTCATAAAGGCACAGACACTTGGGTGTATAAAACCTGTGTTTATTATTTAGGATATTTCTGTTGATGAATTATTAATTTTAATTCATAAGTTTTATTATATTAAACAATGGGTGCATAACAAGAAAAAAACTAAAAAAATAAAGTGTTGAATTTTTAATATTTATTGAGTGTTCATAAAACATCAAAAATTTGAACATCAACTGTTTTTTGGTATAGGAAGTCTAAAAAATAACAACAGAAATAAATTCCTGTATAAAGTACAATGAAAATACCAATAGAAGTCCTCAAAAAATAATCTTTACTTCAATTATCACACCTAAAGCAGTTTTCACACATGACAGCATGTTTCACACACATGTATCACTTACACTGACAACACGTGTTTTGCTTTCCTGGACTTTTTGTGGGACATACTTGATATCTTGCTGGTCTTGCTGTCAAGAGGTTCTTATTACAGTGTGCAATGTGTAGTTAATGGAAATATAAAATATCAATTAAATAAAGTATTAAATTCTTAATATGTATTATGCATTTAGAATAAACGTCAACATTTTCACATCAGCTGTGTACTTGGTTACAAATCCTAAAAGATAACATCAGAAATAAATTTCTGTATGAACTACAATGAAGATATCAATAGAACTCTACAACAAAAATAACCTTTGTTTCTATTGTCACACTGACAGCAGTCATCACAGATGACAACTTCATGTTCCATGCACACCTCTCACGTACACAGATATCACATGAGTTTAGCTTTCCTTTCCTATGTGGCAGGCCATTCTTGTTACCTCTCTTCTCTTTCTGTCTTGTCAAGAGTTTCCTACCATACTGTACATCATGCACTTAGATGGAAAATAAGATATCAATAAAATAAAATATCAAATATGTAATGAGTGCTTAGAATACACATCAACATTTTCAAATCAGCTGTGTACTTGCTTACAAAACCTAAGGGATAACATCAGAAATAAAAACCTATATGAACTACAATATAAACAAAAATAAAAGCCTACCACAGAAATAATCTTTGCTTCAGCTGTCACACCCAGGTCAGTCTTCACACATGGCAACTGCATGCTCCATATACAAGTATCACTTACACCAATAACACATATGTTTCGTTTTCCTGTCCTTTCTTGTAGGACACAGTCAACATATTTTTGGTTTGCCTGTTTTCATAGTACATCTTTGGGATGCTGTACCAACCTGTTCACCTGTCAACTCAATAGTGTGCCCCATATTTGTGTGTGTGTGTAGTTCTCTGGGAAGAAACATTTTGGTTTTGCTCTACTGTAAATTACCTCTTATGAGTTCCAGTCCCATTCCTCTAAGAAAATTTCTCCGTGGTATTTTTCACTTGTTATTTTCTTTGTAAACTATAAAACTATGCTGCATATGATTAGGATTGAGTACAACATAACTATTGGCCAGTGCTTTGTGTTTTCAGTGACATCATTGTTGCTGTGTAACAACAACGTCTACTCTGTCTTTGGATTTGTTGTTGAAAGTTTCCATCTCAGGCTTCTGTTTTGTGGAGATTTCCCTATCAATATTTCTATATGGCACAATTTTGACATCAGTAGTATCAATTTGTTTTTCTTTGTCATCTATAAGGACAATGTAAATCTTTCTGAAATCCAAAGATTGTAATATCTCTCTGTTTTGAAATTGCAACATTTCATTTGGAATTTCTGTTTTGTTCCTGCATACAGTTCCTATGCTGGTCAACTTATGGTCTGTTAGCAAATGTAACATGAATTGAAAACTGTAAACCAATTGTCAAATGTCACATTACAATTAATTTGGGATATGGGAGCTACAAGTCTGTTTACACATCATTTGGTTTATTACTATATGAATAAGGACCTAGTGGCTGAGTTCAGGATAAATGTCTAAATTGAATGTTATAAAGTCTTCACATCCACAAGGACAAAAATTTTTGTCATATTTTGACCTATCATTTTTCCATAAGTCTCCACATTTCTGTGATGACCATGAGAAATCCCTGCTAAGTACAGCAAGCCTATGAAAGCTTTCAGTTCAGCTAGTGAGGTGTCATACCAATAAATTCTAGAATATGTCTATTGGTGCAGTCAGAGCATTTTACTTGTATTTCAGCCTTTGTGTATTTCACAGCATCTTGTAGCATTTTGTGTGTTACAATTTCCCACATTGAATGTCCAACAGGTTTCATCCCTGCCATGATCCTCAATATATTTTTAGACCTAGTTCTAACAATGAATTATTTCATTTAGTTGAATAACCATTTTGCAACATTTTTGACAAGTCAAATATAAACTCACATTGCTGTTTTCCTTATACTTTGAATAAATGAGATTTACATTCCCTGTGTCTTTCTCAGTCAATTCTTCCTCCATTTCACTGTTACAGGAACTTTGGCTCGCATGGCCAACATCATACTCATCTTCATCTTCATTATTCATGAATGCTTAAACTGATGATTCACTTTTGACCTTCTTCAAAACTTATAAATCTGATTTTTCATTTGCCATTGTACTGAATTGGGCTACTTCTCCAAGAAAAAATGAAAACATTTAAAAAAATGAATCCTAAATGTACAGAAATTTAACAATGATCATTTCATGGATAAAACTCACATGTTGCTGCTTTGGAGCTCCTGTACAGAATTTACCATTCATGTGCTAAGAGAGTGAATGCACAGATGGCTTTTTTCTTTCCCTAGGTGCAGGTACTGTGAGTCACACTCACATTCCACTATGATAAAATACATGTTTTCATAACACAAATGTGGTATGGGTGTATTTTACCCTTTGTGATGCTGAGGTAAACATGCACAAAACTTGTTAGCTGGTGTATTATGTGGTAAAAATCTGTGTTTGACAGCTTTGCACAGGTACACACACCTTGCTGTTCATTGTACCAACCGAGTAAACACAAAGATTGCTTCCTGCATCTCCCAACTGCAGTTATGTAGACAAACAGCCAGCTGTTATAATGCTAAAGTACAAATTTTTTATAGAAAATTATGGAATGGGCTGTTATAACCCACTAGTATGCCCTTTGGGCTATAATCTTTTGCTAAGGAAACTGTCTGTAAGCTTCTCCATCCTAATTATATCTTGCTATAATTTACAAAGCTTATTTCTGGAATAATTTTTTTAAGGAAAAGAGAATAATTGTTTTAGAAGTTCATGATAATGATAATTCTGTTTTTAATTCATCTCTTTTCTACTAAATGGCAAGCTAACAGAGTTTTGTGGTGGAAAATATCCCTTGAAAGTGTAATCATGATTTACATGATTTTCTTACATTTCAATGCTATTTTAGGCTCTCTGAGAGAAATTTCTCATTTTTTAAAAAAGTAAGCATTACAAAAAATCTTTCAGTATTTTAAAAAAGCTGAGGAGATAAAGCTTTTAAATACTGACATAAATTACAAATCAACCTTTCTTGCCAAACCCTCTCCAAGAACATTTCATGACATCTTGATTTCTGAGGCTCTCCAAGCATGCACACATCTAGAACAGAATTAAATGGAAAAAGCCACATTAATCTGAACTCCTGCTAAATTATGTAACTCATATTACTAAATTTTCTCCATAGAAAATTATTTATAGCAATCATTTGGGAGTGAAAACAAAGGAGTATTACAACACCATGAACCAAGGTTTCTAAAGATATTGATTTCAGAAAATATGTATAACAAATAAAGTTTTTTATTTCTATTGAGCCTATGTTCTAAAATTATGAATATATAAAACAATTATTCTATAATTCACTCTAGAATTTAAGCATATAGAATGTAATTTTATCCTCCTCTTTTTTGTGTGTGTGCGGTGCTGGGCATTGAACTCAGGACCTTGCACTTGTGAGGCAGTCGCAGTGCCATGGGGCTAAATCTCCATTCATAGAATGTAATTTTAGCAAATAAACTTATGTATATCTGTTCCTGATGACAAGCAAAAGTTTGAGATTAATAGCAGTTGTTCTTTAGAGTTTTTGAGAAATTATTGCTTTGGCTTCTAAAATACTCATAAATTATATAATAGAAATGGTTTGTATATCATGTGTGACCATTTGAAAAAATATTTTATGGCTTAACGACTTCTTAATTATAATGCTCATAAACTGTCTAATAGGATATCTATCTGAATAAATGTTAGATTTTATATGCCAAACTACTTAAAACACACATTAATAATCATCTAGTTTTACTTTGGGAAATAGAACAGTAATTTTTGAGAACCGACTTCATGGAATGCTTCCAAAAGACACAAATCTTCATGTTGAAATTTTTTATTTTGTTTAGTGAGGTATAAAAACTTAAAGTGTGGAAAATATAAAATTATATTCACATGTATTTTTAGGCAAACACCAATAAAATTTTAATACGATGTTACATAAAGTCTGAATATTTGTTAGCAATTTAAACGACATGTATTCAGGGCCTTTTTACACC
This sequence comes from Heterocephalus glaber, assembly GCF_000247695.1. The sequence continues at coordinate 2,544,230 of NW_004624839.1, forward strand.
CTTTAAAGTTATTGAGGACTGTGAAGAAACTATTCATGTTAGGTTATATTTTTAAAGACTATATTAGAAATTAACAGAAAGATTATATTCATTAATATATCTAAAATAATTAAAATAATAGTATGTTAATACAAATAATACATGTTAATATAATTTTGTGAATTTTAATATAAATAAAACATTCTTCTGAAAACCAAATATAATCCAAAATGAGTGTCATGGTTTTTGAAGATCCCTCTAAAATGAGTATAAGGGATGATGTATCAACTTTTGTTGCAATATTTCTTTTTTTACTAAGTTTATAAAGTTAGTCTGGCATCACAGACATCCAATTAAAAAAATAAAAAGTTTTCAGGTAATTGTGGGTATCATTTGATACTATAGAAAAACTCAATAAATATCAATATATTAAGATTGCTTTCAGTGTAAAGTAATGTCGTGTCCTTACAAATGTTATAATCAATCCTTTTGAAACGGAATGTAACTTGCTTTTTAATAAAATCTTTTGCACACACAGTCACTGGTAATTTTGAAAATATCAGTTTAGTAACTTAGGCACAATTTATAAATACAGATTGATTTTATTATATAATATCAAATAACAATCTGCCAATATCACCAAAATTCTTATTTTAAAAATACTTTAAGTATTTCCAGGCTATTAATTTCAATGTAAGGATAAAAGTTTTCAAAATTTTATTTTTGTTTAAACTTTTGAATTTTTCATCATCAACAATTTTTTTTTTTCCTTGAAGGGACAGTATTGGCTGCTTCAGTTTGCAAATCACATAACACAAGGAATTTTCTTCCAGAGGATCAATTTACTTTCATATGCACAGGAAGTATATTATGCATGCTTTCATCTTGTCATTATAAAAAGGGTTTGCAAAGTTGAGATTCAATGAAATTAGTAATGTTTACTAATTGAGATCTAATTAAGTTAATAATTTTACTGTTTAATAAAGGATTATTCCATTAAAAACATAAGAACATAACCTTGAAGAATATAATGGCAACAAGTACAGTTTGATGTCTCTAGCTTGGTTCATGCAGAGGTGTTGCCATTACTGATTTTGTATCATCAATCAGTGCAAATGTCAATAAACCTAAAAGATAAATAAGATCTGACTATCATTATAAAAAGAGTTTTCGGCCAGGGATTTAGCTCAGTGGTGCCGCTGCCTACCTCGCAAGTTCAAGGTCCAGAGTTCAATTCCTGGTACAAAAATAAATAAATAAATAAATAAATAAATAAAGTTTTCACCTGTGGGTCCTCTTAAAGGAGTCTTAGATCTCAGCAGTCTCCATGGACCACACTTCAAGTATAGAGGGGTAAGATAATCATTAATGATCTAATGTACTGTTACTAATTTTGTAGAAAATTGCTAATTCAATAAAAAAAGTTAATAGAAGAGGAAACGTGCTTTAAGATTATCTCCTTTCAATATCTGCCTGATACTATTCTTTGACCTCCGAGATACTTTCTTTCCTTTCTCCTCTCTGCTGTATTTCAAGAGGTTAATTTCCAGGACCATAAAATGAGTTCCTTGTTTATTGGCTTCCAGTGGTTCAACCAGTTCTTTCACAGGCAGGGTATCAGAAAATAGAAGATAAAAACATCAGGTGTTTATTCTTCCACTTTTTTCCTGCTAGGCAGTAGTTTGAAATCCCTTTTTACTTCTACAGAAGGCTAAACCTCTTATCATATCTTTTATTCAGGCAAAGAAAAATAATACCATATTATTATTACATCCTCAATATTTCATATATCTTGCTTATTCTAGAAACCTTATACAATATTCAGTTACATTTTCAGTTATATTTTAGTTTTACCTTCAGTTATATTTTAGAATAAGCTATATGTTTGCTATAGGATATATGTTTTAATAATAAGCTAATATATTTTTAATTGGCTAGAACATAGGGCAGATCCTTTAAATAACTGCATTGTTTAACTGAGCATTAATATCCAAGGCAATGCCGTAAGATTATCAGTTACATTTGCAATGTAGAAATATGTGTATGGTAACTAAATTTCACTGATTATGTTTAAACTTTTATTTCAGGTTTATAAAGTACTTCAATACATTTAGTGTCAGTCTTATTGTATCATAGAGCATACAGTTGAGTATATTTATTTTTTAGAGTATTGAAAATACAGACAAACCTATGCTTGTGACTTGAAGGTTACCCTCCTGAAAATCTCCAATGATCTATCTTAACAAAAGTGTATTGTTTCTGCACAAGTGAGGTAAATAAATTATATATATATATATATATATATACACACACACACATATATGAAAAATAAGAGTGATAAAACTTTTTGACAAGGGGAAATCAAAGTTTTAAACAGTTAAAAACAATCTTTTGTGATTATTATCCCAGTTACATCAGTGCCCAGGGAGACCTAAGTCTAGAGCACTTGCACCTGATTCAGCTAGGTGGACTGAGTGATTGAACTGGACCTTTGTTATAGTTTAGATTTAGAATATCACCCAAAGGCTTCCTGTGTTTTTGGAAGAGATGAAACCTTCAGAAAGTCATTGCAACATGGAGTGTACTGTACTTGTCAGTGTAATAATCCAATTATGGATTCAGCATTAAATGTGCTGTTAGGAAACCAGGCCTGGTTGGAAGTGGATTATTGGGGCATGTAATGAAAGAGTACATTTTCCTCTCAAGAATGTCTCTTCTCTTTTTGGTCCCTGGCCTCCATAACATCTTTTCTTCACCAGTCTCTTCTACCATGCCATTCTTTCTGTCTGCGAACTGGCTGATCATAGACTGTAACTGTGAGTGAAATCCAACCTCTCCTCCATTAAGATGAAGATATAGTGTTTCAAGGCTAAGAAAGGTGACCAAAACAAATTTAATACCAACAGTGGGGTGGTTGCTGTGATTAATTGACCATGCAGTTCGGAATCCTTTAGAACTCTGTCATGGGTGGAATTGGAAGTGTTTTGGAGATCCTGGCTAGCAAAGCCCTAGAATTCCATAAGCTTAGCTTGATAGGAGATTCTGGTCAGAGTTCAGAAGACCAGAATTCTAATACAAATCTGTATAGTAAAAGCCAAGACCAGAGATTTTCAATTGGGAATGAGGGCTGCATTGGCAGTTGGGTTAGAGGCCATGTATGTTCTGCTGACAGATAATTTGTCTATATTATGTTCATTTCCTGAAACTGTAGGTGACTGAGATTAAGGATAGCTAACTAATTAATCTGGAAAAGGAAATGTTAAGGCAGCCCAATGTTCAGACAAGTGGCAGCTTTTAGACAGTTTTAAACTAAAAATCAGGAGAAAAACTGCCCACTGGAAAGGTTTTCCATTTCCTCAGAAAAGACGCACATGAAAAGCTGGAGCAGAGGAGAGCTTGGTTGTTAAAAAGATTAGCGCTAAAAAGAAGTTAAGTACTTTGTATCATGACAATAGAGAAAAATGACCTGAAGGAATCTCAGGAGCCAGAAAGACCTCACCCTTAGCATCCACTAAGGTGTAAAAGTGAAATGCATAGAGAAGAGAGCTCCATGGAGCCTGGGTTACTCTGGATCATCTAGAAAATATTTCAGAGTTCAGCCATCCAGACATTCAGAAGCTACTGCAACAATGATCCATGGGGGCCTAGATACTGCTCAAGCTGGCAGCAGATCTTAGTGTTATCCACTAAGTACTGGGTTTTCAGGCATGGAGAATGCAAGACTTATAGTCAGGAAGGCTTGCAGACAGATGTCAGAAGAAGTCCTGGGACCTCCGGACTTTTTCTTCTGATAGAGCAGTGCATGAATGTGTGACAGCAAAGCCAAAAGTACAGTGGAGATGGCAAGAGTTGGAAATAGCAGGAATGTAGAAATTCTGTTGAGAAAGGTCACCATCAGTGAGCAAATTCACTCCAAGAAAGAACCCATAAGAGTTACAGGCAGCTGTACCCTAGGGGAGGGGCCACCTATACTGTTTGGCATTTACATCTTGCCACAAATTATCATCGGTGCTGGATATGGAACTACAGGATTTAATGGTTGCCCCATTAGGTTTTGTTCTTGCTTTCATTCCATTTCCTTTTATCTCCCCATTTCTTCCTTTTGGATTAGGGATGTTTACCCTGTGTCATTGTACATTAGAAGCGTTTAACTTTCATTTTGATTTTTACAGCGACTTACACCCAAGAGTTTTTCTTGGGTCTCAGGGGAGATTTTGAAATGACTTTTTCAGCAATTCTGGCATTGTTAAGACTTTGGGAACTCTTGGGGGTGGATTAAGTACATTTTACATAAAGAGACTGACAAAAGTCTTTTGGAGACACCTGGGGCATAATATTATGGTTTGGATGTAAAATGTCCCCCCAAATCTATATGCTCAGAGATGGGGTTTTTGGAAAGTGATTGAATCAAGAGAACACTGTACTGCTCAGTGGATTAATTCACCAATGTATTAAGTATTAAATGTGCTGCTAAACCATGAAACTTGTTTGGAGGTAGATTATTGGGGTTGTGAGGTAAAAGAGTATATTTCCATCCCTGACTCCTCTCTTCTCTCTCTGCTTTCTAACTGCCATGATGTGAGCAGTTTTATGCCCCTCTGCCATGCCATTTCTGGCCTGGAACTGGCTGACTATGAACTCTAACCATGGGACAGAAAAAAATCACCCCTCCTTTATATTGCAGGTGATGTCTCAGTAATGAAAAAAACCTTATTCCATATTTGAGATTTTAATAGATGAGAGAAGAAGAGGTAAACTCTGTAGACAAAGGGACCATTATGAGTAATATATTGACAAAGTGGAAGTATTCTAATCAACTCTCCATCAATAAATTATTTACAGTGATGAAAGACCATAATGGGAAACTTCACTGAGGCTTTAGTTGAATCGTTTGAGTCATATTTCGATTTATTCATAAAGTAGAGTTTTCCTATCATCTCAGTACAGTAGACTTGATGAGTTGTATTTGTCACAAGTATTCTTGGCATATAAGCTACTTTTAATAATTCCCAATACAATCACAATACATGATTCACTGTGATGATCACTGAAGGGAGGGAAAGCTCCTTATTTATTTATATGTCATTGCTGTCTAACAGAATAAGCACTCAATCACTTTAAACAGAAAACTAGTAAATTAAATCAGCTTTTTAACTACTGTATTTCTTTAGAGTCTAGGCATACTGAAAGGACTACAAAGTTTATGCAGTTGTTTATTCCCAAGAAATATTTCAAAATAAATTCTTAGTATTAATTATTTATTGCAAGCTCACTACAGGTATAGTCAGAGAACTGGAATTTTTTATTACCCAAAAACTTTACCACTTACATGGAATTTATTTTTGTATCTGTAACAACAACTGTGTTTGCAAAAGTTAAATAAATTGGCTGAGATCACATGATTATTGTAAAGTAGAACAGTGTCTTTTTTTCTGGATGCTGCTCTTTGGATTTAGAGCCAACAATAAATCCAATATGATCTAATCTCAAAGTCAATAATGTATTGCATCTGCAAAGACCATCCTTATAAATAAGTTAATATTCATAGTTTCTAGGTGAAAATGTCTTCGGGAGGCCACTTTTCAACTCACTACAATCTCCATATTTTTTTTTTTGGCAGTGCTGGAGATTGAAAAAAGAGACTTCACTCTGAGCTATATCCTTAGCCCTTTTCAATTTATTTTATTTTCTGTTTTGAGAGGGGGTCTTGCTAAGTTGCGTGGTTTGGAATTAAAGTCAGTATCTAACTTCCTAACCCTTCAAAAAAGGGGGGTTCAAAACTCATGCTGTGCTGTATTGACCATTCTTACATCATTCTCCCTCACTCTCTTCCTCAGTCTGCCCCAGCCTGCCTGTCATTCTCCTTGTGTTTCTGGAACATAAGAAAAAGTGTTTGCTTAGCCTTAGTAATTGTCATTGCCTGGAATCCTCCACTGGCATCCTGGATTTCACTTCTTTACTTCCTTGCAGTTTTTTCTCAAACTTAACCTACTATCTCAACAATGTTTTCAAATTTTAACTCTGTTGATCACTCAATTCCATCATAGTCAATTCCTTTTTAATAGTAATTATGCTATATTTAATCTTCCATAATACTTATTCACATTCTAAAAGAATGTGAATTGTTTTTATGTTTATGTTCATTGTATGAATCAGATCCCTGAAAATGCAGACTGCAAACAAAGATCCTGATGTCTAATGATTATGATGTATGTCAATAGAGCAAGTTTCTTTAGAGTACAGTTTGTATAATGAGTTGGTACTTCATAACGTCTTTGCTGGTAATGAAAATCTATGTATCTTTACTTCAGTAATAAAATTCTTTCTCTTAATCTGATTTTCCAACAAAAAATAAAAAAAATACTATTTTTACACTAATCTACACATGATATATTAAAAATTTGAAATCATATTATGTACTTATAAAATTATTCTAAATGAACAAGTGGAATTGTTAGATTTTAATATGACTAGTATCTAAAATTAGAAATGCAATCTGTGAAAGCATGTTTGCTTATCATTTCTTGAACCTTCTCCTCTATATTTGTACTACCAGAGCCTTGATAAAGTATGTAATCATCAATATATTTCTGAGTAAATCAGTCAATGTGCTGCAAATAACTACTGTCCTTTTTCTGAATTTCAAAACTAAACACATGATTTCATTTTAATCTAAGTCTTAAGCTTCAAAATAAACTCAGAAATTAGGACTCTGGAAAAGGAGATTGAAGAGGATATCAGAAAATGGAAAGATATTCCCTGCTTGTGGATAAGCATAATCAATATATTAAAATTGCCATTCTTCCAAAACTGTTATGTATGGGCCAGGGATTTAGCTCAGTAGTTTCACCACCTGATGTGCAAGTGCAAGGACCCGAATTTGATCCCCGGTACCAAAAAACAAACAAACAAACAACAACAACAAAAAACCTGTTATGTATAAATTTAACACAATCTAATCAAAATATCAATAGCATTCTTCACAAAAATTGACAAACCAATTCTAAAATTCAGATGAAATTAGAAGAGATCTAGAATAGCCAAAGCAATTCTGGGCAACAGAGACAAGAGAAAGGGCATCAGATTCCCAGATTTCATGTTATACTATAAAGTTACAGTGAAAAAACAGCATGATACTGTCAAAAATGAAAACATACTTGTGCATCAATGGAAGAAAATAGTAGATGGAGAAACACCTCCAGGCACATTCTGCTGCCTTATTTTTGACCAAGGGGCCAGCCAAATACTTTCTCTGGAGGAAAGCTAGCCTCTAACAAATGGTGCTGTAAAAGCTGGCTATCCTTGTGCCAAAGATTGAACCTAGACTCAAATCTCTCACTATGAGCTAAACTAAAATCAAAGATCTAAATATTAGATCTAAATATTAGAAACAATCCACTGATAGACAAAATAGGTAAAACTCTTGAAGATATAGGTGTGTGCAAAAACTTTCCAAAAAGAATACCAGGTACACAAGAAATAATACCAAGAATCAACAAATGGGATCAGATCAAATTAAGAACCTTAAGCACAGCAAAGAAAATCACCAATAGAGTGACTAGACAACCTACAAAATTAGATAAACAATTTTGGCAACTACTTCATATCCCTTAGAACTGTTTAAATTATCTTTTTGTTTCTTGAAGCCTTATATTACTCCACTAACTCAACATTAACTCATACTATGGTTCAATTTATCATTAAATCTATAGTTATTCTATTTTTTGTTTATAATACAGTAATGAATTATGAGTTATTTGAATGTGTATTATGCTTAGCCAGAAGAAAAGCAGAGAGTGAAGGACAGAAGGAAATAGGGAGAGAGAGAAGAGAGATAAAGGAAAGAATGAGGGAAGGAATAAGGGGATGCTTTTAAGAAAAAAAGAAAGGAAACTGTAGGGAAGAACAGAAAAGGAGAAAACAGTAGAATAAAAGAAGAAAATGAAGAACAGAAAGAGAAGTAAGAGAAGCAAAATGAAATATTAATTCTAGTCTTTATAAAAAAATTTTAGTTTTCACTGAATAAAGTCTTTTGAGAACTTAGTAGAATAGAATGTGCATTTAGAAAAGTTCAGGAGCACACAGTTAAAGAATTTAAGCATATACATTGATGGTTTCCAAATCAAATGGTGAAAGCTAATGTTCATTATAACTAAAAGAGATCCAGGGCAACAAATCTGACTTTTTATTTTTCACAGTTCATTGAAGCTAGTGCTGAAAACTATGCACACTTGTCCAAATATTTCCTTAGTTTTCTTTATTAATCAATTTAAATCTATATTCCTTTACTTGAGCAAGTCTTTTCCACAAAAGAATCTTTATGATGTGCAGAAAATTAAATCAACATCAAAGTTGCCTTTACAGTTTCCAATTAGTACAGAATTTCACTTTGTTTTGCACCAGTGATCCTTGAGGTTCTGTGACACATTTGAAGATGAAATTCAAAATAGGGGTTTCAATGTTTAAAGTACATAGTTGGACATTTTCTGCAAGGGATTTCCTCAAAAAGAAATTATATAACCTACCCAAGTCTTATCTATCAAATTAGCACAGAAAATACTTAATATATACACTTGATATACTTTATATATACATAGCATGTGTAATCACTTTAAATTATGTAAGAAATTCTAATTATCAGTAAAATCCAAACTGTTCTTATTGCTAGAAATTCAATAGCTCTTCTATGTACATTTATTTAATGTAGTATTTATAGATGAAACATAAGGCTTTATAAGTTTTACCATATTTTGGATTATTTTCTTATGAGAGATTTCAGATAAATCTGTGTTGACTCGTTTTTGATATCATTAATTAGCTTACTGTTAAAATTATGTGGGCTTTCCCAGTTATATGCTCATCAATTAAATGTGATGTACTAAAATCTGACTTTTAAGCAGTATAACTGACATGTTTTGGAGCTATTGCCAATGTCAGCATCTTGTCTTGCTCTACTGAAAGATGACCAAAAATTTCTTTGTTACAAATCACTCTATGAAGAAAAGAGACTTATTTTTCTCATGATTCTAGTGGCTGCAAAGTCTAGATAATATGACACTAGTAACTGATGAGGAGCCCCTGGCTGAATTCAACATGGAAGGTAAAATATCCAGGTGAAAGAGCAGAAACAGCAGTATATCCAAAAGCTGAAATGTACTGTTATAAAAGACCTTCTTGTGGGAATTAATAGAGTCCCAGGATATTTGTCCCACTTTTGAAGAAGGTATTAATCTTTCCCAAAAGTGGTGCCCTTAGGACCTAATTATCTTCTTCTATTCTTCACCCCTTAAAGAAGCACCACGTGTTAATACTAATAGATGATACCAATCTTTCAGCATATGCAACTTTGGTTAATAAATCATTTCCAAATCATAGTGACAGGGTTTAAACTTACATCCTAATTTTTAGAAGACATTATATTGAAGTTTAAAAATTTAGAGCAAGTTTGTTCTCCTAATGTCATTAAACTTCCCATGTCTCTAGGTATTTAATCATAGTTTAATTTTGTCCTTGTTTGATACCACACAGATTACTTATATGGATACTGAATAGTTCTGACATAATTCTCTCACATGTTGTAAATATTTTTGATTAAATTAATGATGAAAAATCCAAAAGAAAATATTTCAGAATAATTTAGAATGATTAATTCAATTAATTTTTAGAATTTTATTCCAAAGACTTCAAGTGCTATAGAAATATCTTTTTCAACATTATAATCAATATTTATAAACATATTGTAAGTGGAAGAAATTACCAACATCTGCAGACCAGTTCATTAAGTCCGGAACTACAGAGTAATATAAAGCAACTAGTCTTTTCTTCCAATAGAGTTGTAATAAAAGGTTCAAAATATATTAGTACAGAAAAGAAGCACAACAAAATAGCCTCAGTAGGAAAGGAAGGGTTCTTTAATGTCCTTGTACAAACACACTCTAACTAGAGTCTTGGGAACAAATTCGAAGTTCTTATTGTTTGGTGTACCAATCACATGCGTCTTTCAGGTTTCCTCTGCTGGATGAGGCCCCGCCTGTGTTTGACCAATGGATCCTTAGGGGTCAGAATTTCAGAGCTAAGGATTAATTGAATGTGTCAGGCACCTTAACGTGGGGAGAAGGAATAAATTAAATATAAGAAAAATACTGAAAAATAATTTAAAGTACCAAAGAACATGAACACTGTCTTAGTTACTTTTCTCTCCTTGCTGAGACAAAATACCTGACACTAAAGTTAAAGGGAAAAGGTTTAATTAACTCACAGTTTGTAGAGGTTTCAGTTCATAATCAGCTGACTCCAAGGCAGGGTGGCTTCGCAAAGGGATATCACAAAGGAAAATGGTTCATAGCACACACAAGGTAGCAGAGTAACAAGGAGGGACATTAATAGCATCTTTCTACCCTTTTATCTTATCCAGACTGCCCTTAAACTCAGTGACCCTGAGCCTAGCTTTGCACCATGAATCAATCCCAGCATCACACATGCTGGATTCAGCAACCTCTGAAAAAGCCCCACCTATGACTACATGAGGCTTTGAGAGGACATACAAATTTATAACCCTTAACAAATACAAAGTGAAAAATTGAAATGCAATAAAGCAAAGAAAAAAATGAATATACACCAACATAAGAATTGAGACATAAACAAAAGTTTTGTTGCAAATGTCAAAGGGGTGATTATGAATGATAATAGTTATTGATGGTTCTGAAATGTATTTAGTGCCAATATATAATAAAAATAAGCCTGTGCCTTTCTTTGGTTTTATTTCAATCACCATCTTTGGAAGAGCTCTGAAAACAGAAACACAAAAATTGCCAATATGAGAAAATCAAGTTAATGGATTAATTATATAGGGTAAAATTAAAGATAGAATTTTACATGTCCAGAATCATAAATTATTATACATAATCTAACAGGTAATACATAAAATAAGTTGAAGATAACCTGGCAGATACAGGAAAGGATTAACAGCAAATGAAGAAAATACATATGCAACAAATGAAATTTGGTGCTCAGCCCAATGAATTGTGAAGCATAAATAAACCGTATTTTTAAAATCAAATAAGGGATGATAAATGTGCATGTTTTCTTTCACTATAGAAACAAATGTACATCATTTCAGCAAAAGGCTAGGCTTCCCAGTCATTAAATTCAATATCCAAATTCGTAGATCCTGTAGCTTTATGATGCTTATTAAGACTAAACTTGAAGTTTAACAGATCTGGAAATGAAGCACTCAAAGGTAAAAATCTACCTTAATTTTCCATAAATGACATAATATTGAAATTGAATGTTTGAAAATTTATTTTTATCAAGCATTTTAGTTCCCATTAAAATAAGAAATCACTTAAAATAATAGTTTCTATAGTACTTAAGCAAAGAGCGTCATAAGGAATTGAAAATGTATTTTTTCTAGGCTGACTAGTTGCACAAATGAGATGAAATAGTTTAAATTAAGCGAAAGAACAAGTAGATGAATAACGTGATTGATAAAAGATAGAACTTGAAAAACACCTCAAAAAATAGGTGAGGCAAAAATTAGTTCAAAATTACTAAAAAAGTAAAAATTAATCAGGTTATTTCTTCAATTATTTAGAAATGAGAGCAATGAAAATAATAAAATGAATGATATTATTCACATTTTATGGCTGTTAGGATATTTTTTCTAGTATAAGAACTCAGTAATTGATATCACTTTATGTCATCTTCTGACTTTCATTTTTTAATTCCTTGAATTGGTTTGTGTAAATTCTAGATCATTTTTTGCTCGGTAACACATTAACAATGTTTTTTATTTACGTACAAATTAGAATATTTCTTAGGACTTTTCTTGTAGTCCTTAGGATACCCTGTCATTGAAACCAAAAGGGCTGGTAGATATTTAATATTACCATATTCGTGGCATTACCATGGGGTTGTGTACCAAATGCCACTAATTATTATTGAGATACGGATGACTTTACTTCAAACTTGCAGTTAAGAAGTGTGTTGTAGGCATAGAATAATATACTCTTGCAAGGTTTCTGATTAATATATTTGAACTCTTGCAAAACTTCTAATTTTTGTTTATGAAAATACATTAATTTCTTGACTGTGTATAGCAGCAATGGTAAATTACTCAAACTATCTGCAAAGAAAGATGCTTTTTCTTTTTATTTTCTTTGCAATTTCTTGTAAGCCAATATTTTATTTTATTTTTTAAATAAATTTTTTCATATGTTTTAGGTATACAATATAATTATATTCATCATTGGAAACTTGTACCTTTACATAATCTCTCTTGGTTCTTATTTTTTCCCATTCCCTGCCCTCCTTTCAACCCCTCCATCCCTCCATATTTACAAAGACTTTGTTTCCATTTTTTCATTTTCTCATATTAATTCCATTCCCTTCTTTCCTTTCTCCTAC
>NW_004624839.1:2580092-2592461 GCF_000247695.1 Heterocephalus glaber
TACCATGGTATTCTTACCACTGTAGATTTGTACTATAATTTCTACTCAGGGATTGTGATGCATCCCGCCTTGCGTTTGTTGCACAGAATTACTTTTGCTATTCTAGGCCTCTTCTGGTTCCAAATGAATTTTAGGATTGTTTTCTCTAATTCTGTGAGATATGCTATTGACATTTTAATTGGGAGTTCATTAAATCAGTATAACAATTTTGGAAGTATGACCATTTTCACTATTTTGGTTCTTCCTACCTAAGAACAAGGGATATCTTTCCATTTTCTGATATCCTCTGTCTTAGTTACTTTTCTCTCATTGCTAAGACAAAATACCTGACACTCAACCTTAAAAGCTCACAGTTTGTAGACTTTCAGTCTTTATAGTTGGTTATCCCCAAGGAAGAGTGGCAAATGGCAGAAGGGCTTCACAGAGGAGAAGCAGTTTGTTGCAAGCAAAGACAGAGGGAAAAAGGAGAAAACAAGACTTTTTCTCTCACTTATATTGTATCCAGGCTACAGAGATTAGGGCAGGAGCAAATTAGTCAGTGTACTGATTTAATAATCACATCCTTAATCCCAGAACCACACACTCTAGATTCAGCCACCTTTGAAAAACCTCCACCTATGACCTCATGAGGCTTTAAGGGGACATGTAGACCAAAACTATAACATTTTCTTTGATCTCCTTTTTCAGAGTACTGTTTTACTTTAAATGCAGTGGGAATATGGACTTGGGACTAATAAAGAATTTTCTCTAGCATATTTGACTTAATACTAAGCAATATTTATATATTTTAATAATGTAATTCATAGTCATTGTTTTTCAGTATTTTCTGCCATCTTTATCTTTGACAAAGGGGGCAAACACCTTTAAACTTCACATAACAAACAGAATGTATGCCTCACTGCCTAGCAATTCTGGAGGAAGAAAGAGAGTGGTGTTGGGAAGTTGCACTTAGTTGTGAGTAAAAGATCCCTTAGGTTAGTGTTCTAGCTCCTCACACATTACAATTACTTTCCAGCCACTCTCTGTTTCACCACTCAGAAATCTCCAAGGTGTTCTGTCATTATATGAGTTGAGAAAGAGCTTGAGCAAGGGATAAGATCTCTTGGTATGTCTTTTCATCCTGTTTATTTTATTTAAATATATCAAGCATCCAGTTTTATCCTGGGAAGAAATATCAAATACAAAAATTTGATCTCCACCCTACTTTCATACCTCCAATTCAGGTTGAAACTTATTGATGAAATGAAAATGATATCCTCAAAATGCCATTCTTCTCATAGTAATGCTCTATACCTGAGCTTCAAAATTTTAGTAAGCACATTTATATTCATTGGTCTCTATATAATGCAATACCCTGAGATGGATATTGCTCTCTCTAGTTTACCAAAGAGAAAATTGGTGCCAACAAGGAAATACTATACATTATGAATGTAAGCTAAAAACTTGGCCAGACATTCCATGGATTTTTGCCCAATATAAAATATTTATTTTAAAATATTAAAGTGACTCTTCTAATAATGATGAAAAATGCCTACTGTTGGAATGCAGTAGAAAGTTATGAGGCATAATTTTGGCACACAAAAACATAAAGCTGTAGGACATTATTATTACCCACTTAAAATATTACCATTTTTAAACCAATATCCATACACAAAATTGTGAAACAATTTTTAAAAAAACTCCTTTCCTCTCCCTCATATGGGGTCTTTTTGCATTGTTTGGATACTTAGTATATCTATGAGGGCAACTCTTCATGGGTGCTACTGTGGGTACCTGATGTTTGTGATTATTCCTCCAATTTCTAGAACAGACTTCGAATATGTTACTATTTATTCTCCTAATATAGTGAGATTATTTAAAATACGAAAAATATGTTAATTAACATACTAAGTAGAAACTACTCTATAGCTACTGGCAACAGGTGATAACTCTTACTTCACTCAACTGTCACACAGATTACAGATATGTTAATTTTCATAGAGGAAGTATGATGGGATTCTATTTTCTCACATTGAAGCAAGTCAGGGAAGAGTCCCATTTATGACATCTGGGGTAGTGACAAGTCATTTGATCCATTTTACTTAGGATATTTTCATTCAGTTCACTGAGAACTAGATGAAGCCCTGTGAGTAAAGCTCTTATACACTTTTACTTTTGTAAAAGAATGGTTGTGGGTTATCTGAGTCTTTTTAAATTTCCAGATATATTGGACCCATTCCTCCTAGGAAAAATGTAAATAATCAAAATATACCTCTGGTAAACTTCAGATTTTTTTCTTAAGGACTTATTAATAAATGTTAAGATTGGCTTTGATTCAGGAGAACTAAATTTCTCTGAGATATGTCAATTAATTTGTGTATTGTAATTGTCTTGTTTAGTAGAATACTATATATATATATGGATATATATATATATATATCCATATATATGAGTAATAATGTTTTACTTCTCATTGCTCTTTTAAGGAGCTATGACATTTTAAATTTTATTCAAATATGCACTAATGATTCCAATTCTATTTCTTTTTTGAAATAATTACCTCATCAGCTGAAATTATTTAATCATTTTACCATTTAAAAAGTGTGATATTCTCATGCTTATTTCTGAAAATTTTATGTTGTAATAAACTGAATATTTTATTAATTTAGAGACTTATCCATACAATGTAATTCCATAACTTACATGATTTAAAACTTGTATTTTATTTAAAGGAATCACTAATGCTTTGGAAGCATTATTCAATGTTCTCTTTTTTTCATTAATGTTAACAAGAAATCAAGCATTATTTCTTGGAAATTACACAAAATTCCTACTTCAGGGCATTGTAAAAACATTTTTCTATTAATGAAAAGTACAAAAAGCATAATAGTCTTATAAAATCTTTAGTCATCCTATTAAGTACAAAATATTATTAAGGGACCTGAAAAGGAGTCACAGTGATTTTCTTGAAGTACATTCGTAAATTCAAGTGTTGACTTTAATCAGCATTTCCAGAAAAAATAATTTCAAAGAATGTTACCAATTACATTAAATTTATCAGTTCCAAATTATGATAATGACTTCATAGTTTTTATTGTAACAATTGTTATTAAATGTTTCAAATACTAATATACATCTTTATTTACATCCTGACTAAAAAGAATTTTTGTCATTTCCACAAAGTGGATTGGGTAAACATTACTATGCTAGAATAATAAAATAATTGTGATTTATATTTGTACCTATAGCATTGGTTTGATTTTCTCTGCTTTCTATGAAGGACACCATTTTTAAATGCCATGTTTTGAGGTAGTATGTGATATTATCACTTGAGGGATGAAGTAATGATTGGTTTTTATGTGCCTGAATTTGTCTAAGGCAGTTTCCAAAGCATAAGGTAAAATCTTTAAGGCCCCACAATGAGACTTCTACAATCAGAAATTTTGAACATTGAAGACCTAGAATCCACCTTGAACTCTCCAGGGAATTTCAAGGCATACTCATTGTAGGAAGTACAATTTAAGGGATGAAGACAGTGACATAAAATATAACATTCTAAATAAAAACATGATAGAAGTTGGATATAGATTAAAATATAAAATCACTTTTAGTTTAAAAGATTTCTCCGTGTGTGTTTATGTATTCATTTCTGTTTGCTATGCTGTTTTTCTAGATGTTCCTTTCTTTATAATATCTTGAAATTCATGTATAAATCATTCTATGTATCTAAGATTGCAAACAGTTATCTGTCATTAAAAGCAACAGTGTCTTGTATCTCAACTATCTTGAAAGTGTGCTGGAAGGACTGGCCTTCTACAAGCCAAAGATTAAAACTAGACCCATGTCTGTCACCGTGCACTAAACTAAAGTCTAAATGGATCAACGATCTAAATATTAAAACAGAAACACTAAATCTGCTGGAAGAGAGAATAGGTAGAACTCTTGAGGACATAAAGGTAGGCAATGACTTCATGAACAAAACCCAAACTACAATGAAAATAGTGAAATGAATCAACAACTGGGATCTCATCCTACTAAAATATTTTTGCACTGCAAAAGAAATTAACAACAGAGTGAAGAGACAGCCAACAGAGTGTGAAAAAATTTCATCCAGTAGCCGCTCAGATAAAAGACTAATATCTAGAACATGCAAAGCATTGACAAAAATCCAACCCCAAAATTATAAGCCCTAATGCAAAAATGGGTATCTGAAATGAATAGGCACTTCTCAGATGAAGAAGTAGAAATGACAAATATATGAAAAATGTTCAACATCAGTGGGCGCCCAGCTGATTCAAATTAAAACAATGATGAGATTCCATCTCACTCCAGAAAGAAAGGCAATTATCAAGAAATCAACCAACAACAAATGCTGTTGGAGCCATAGGGAAAAAGGAACCCGTCTGCACTATTGGTGAGAGTGCAGACTGGTGCAAGCATTGTGGAAATCAGTGTGGAGATTCCTCAAAAAATTAGGATTAGAAGTCCCAACTGACACAGCTATTCCCCTGCTGGATATCTTTTCAAAAGAATTAAAAGCATCAAACCACAATGATATGTGTGCACCCACGTTTATAGCAATGCAGTTTGTAGTAGCTAAATCTTGGAAACAACACATTTGCCAATCAACTGATGAATATCGTCTTTTTTAATACAATGGGGTACTACACAGCCATAAAGAAAGGTAAAGTTGAGGCATTTATAGCCAAATGGATACAATTTGATACTATACTCCTAAGTGAAATAAATCAAATACATATGTATAAATACCATATTGTCTCTATGGAGTGAGAAAAAAAGGGTAAAAAAGGACCAAAATGTATAATAGTATAATAGATAATATGAAATAGGAAGAAACCATTCAAAAGGAAAGAAAAACTATAACGGAGGAAAGGAGGAAAGGAAGAGAAAATGGAAAAAATGAGAAAAGAAGGAAAAACTGAATATAAACTTTTGGTAAATAAGGGGGGAAGGAGAATGGGAGGAAAACAGGAATCTAAATATATCATGTACAGGTACCAACTCCTTTTGACGAAGGTGACCATTATGTATATTTAAATTATAACAATAAAATTACTAGTTAAAAAGAAATGCACAAAGTCAAATCAATTTATCTTTATGCATGTCATGAGTTGGATCTAAAATGCCTCCCCAAATCTGCTATATTAAGGGTGGGTCTTTTGGAAATTAATTGAATTGCGGTGGCACTGCAACATCAGAGGATTCATGCATTGGTAAATTCATAACTGTATGTGCTGTGGGGAACTGGGCTCTGGTCACAAGAGGCAGACCACTGGGGTTGTGACTCAGAAGGGTATATATTGCCCCCAGCTTTTCACCTCTTCTGCTCTCTGGCTGCCATGATTTGAGTAGTTTTCCTTCACCGTGCACTTTGGCCCTGCTGTTTTTGCCTTGGATCCAGCCAACACTGGACTGACCTTTCTGATGCAATAAGCCAAAATAAATATCTCCTCCTTTAATTTGTATGTGTTAGGTATTTTGTCCCAGATATGAGGAAGTGCCTAATTCACAATGTATAGATTGAAACAAAATGTAGATAAAAAATGTAAAGAACCGTAGGAACAGGAACTAGTTTAATAGAGATTAGATGATGTGTTCATTATTTAATATGACTTTTCTGTAAAACCACAGGTCCCCAAATTCTACATAGAGAACAACTATCACCAAAGACTTCATTAGAATTATATTGTAACTCATATATATATATATATATATATATATATGCATGCATAATTGAATTTATAGGATAGCTTCACAGTTACTGTCTAAGCATGTTCTAATAAGATTACAGAGGGCACTAAGCAGGTGTTTATAGAAGAAATACTTTCTCACTACATTAGAAAAGGAGCTGAACAGAGAGGTGTAATGAGCATTATATTTAGACATTTAGCAATTTAAAGACTGAGTGAAAGCTCAGAAATCAATACCAGCAGCATGGATTAGAAAAACACTTAACCGGTCATTGTAATATAATGACATTCAAAGAGTTTACACATTTTATGATGGATTCCTGAAACGTTCAGTTAGCTTAAACAAGACTATTGTATTTAACAGGATCCATTAGGCTAAATTCACTTAGGACAAAAAACAAAAGAAAATGGGAAAGAACTTTTTATTGAAACAATAGCAGAAAAATAAAAACAACAAATTCTGGACTTTGTGATTAGACAGCCAAATATAAAAAAAAAAACTTAAAAAGTAAGTGTGTCTTTGAGGTATGAAAATTAAGCTTATCTTGTTCACATAAATACATCCTAGATTTTTTCAGAGTAATCTGTACTCTTTGTGGATTAAAATAATTGCAATGCTGCTGAGATTGGTAAAACAATACCATAAAAATATATTTTGATCTTACAGTGCTCTGACCAGTGAGACTGTCTCATGTTACCTTTTCAACTTAAAAAAAGGAATTGATAAGAATGCTAAAATTTAAATTTAATGGTAAGAATTTGTTCAAGTTTTATGGTCATAATATGCAAAGTATAACAATTAAAAAATTTTTACTTTAAAATTCTGAAACAATATCTGATTATGTAGCTTATAATAAAAACATAACATATAAGTAGAAAGTGCTATTTATTATAGTTTTACTTTTTACAATAATGCACATGATTGAATATTATAAATGCTACTCAATAGTTTACACCATAAAATAATTTTTTGCCCATATCCATCAAGTCTCATTATGTCAAATAATCTTTCAATTTAACTATTTTTATTAAAATATACCAACCTTTTAGATGCTGTTGAGCATTTTGATTCCTTGTCACAAGTACATTATTAGTGAGCTTTTTAATATGCAGGTAGGTGTGCATTGAATACATTAGCCCCTGAGAGAGGTTTCTACCATGGCTGGCTATAATTTTTGATTAAAATGAGTAGCTCAAGAAAATGAGGCTGAGTAAAAGGTTAGGCTACTCATTAAGATGCTCACTGTTTTGCTCTTCTTTAGAGATAATGCAGAGTATGTGTTTTTACCTCATGACTGGCTAAATGATTTAAACAGAACAGCTACAAAGGCAAGGCCTGGCAACATTTGTGCTGACATGATCTATTCAAATTGGAAATGCAATTTCAAAATTTCGCATTTTATATACATATGAATGAGACATTAATATATACATATAACCAGCAATCCAAAGAGAAACACAGAATTATAGGAGCTGCTGTTTACTATATACAAAGTATGTACTAAGCTTTCTACTAGGTGCTTTACATACATTATCTTTAACCCTTAAAAATGCCTCAGGTCTTAGCTATTGTTTGATTTGTATGAAACAAAATACTGGTGTTGTTTTCTCAATAACACAGATTTGGAACTTAAGTCCAGGTCCAGGAGAACAAAGCTGAGAGTAATCAGTCCATAACTGTTGTTCCATGTCAATTAGAATTCAATATACTATGAAACACACCTTGCCCTTTTCTGTAATTTTTGAAGGTCAGTTATAATTTCAACAGCGACTTGTGGCAAGAATGTATGAGGTGTGATCCAAACTTATGGTGAATGTTTAAAATAAATTAAAATAATATTGGAGTTAAAAACAAATGATTGTTATTCTCCCTCAAATTACTCAACCTTGCTTTGAACACACTTATCCTGTCTTTTCTGCCACTCTCTGAAGCAATTTTGGGAAGTTCTCTTTGTGAGTTTCTTTTCATGGCTCATTGAAGTCCTGAATTGATTAAAAGTGTTTATGGTAATTTCTGTCCAATAGAACATAGTGTGTTCTCATTCAATTTATTTATTGTATCTGACAATATATGATTTCTGGCTCTTCCTCAAAGTCAAAATGAACATAAAAGGTAAACATTCTGAATTTGCTCAGGACATTCAGCAACTATAACATTACAATTAAAGATGTTCACATACACAAAAATACTTCCAGTACTTCTTCAGAAAGTGGCAGGAATGATGGTGGATACGAAGCAAGGTGGAGTATTTTAGAAGGATTAGTGGTAATGTGTAATAATTTGTTTCTTAAATTCAG
Organism: Heterocephalus glaber; assembly: GCF_000247695.1. The sequence continues at coordinate 2,588,081 of NW_004624839.1, forward strand.
TATTCACCATATTTTTGATCATATCTCCTACACAGAGTTATGTACTAGGTATGCAAGACCTTGCTTTTGAAAAGGGTACATATAGATATTATGACTCATTATTCTGTCAAATGTGTGTACCTCTCTTCTATCATCCTTTTCAGCTTTCATTCAGATGTGTTACATGATTGAAATATTTGCTGGATCCCATTCTCTTTGATCACATGGGGATGTTTGGGAGTGCTCATAATGGAAACAGCAGATTTTAAAGTGTTGCTAACACAATCAAGTAAATCTGTGTTCACTTCTGGCTATCATAGCAAAATATCTGAACTAATTATCTTAGAGAAAAAAATGGATTATTTTGGCTCATAGTTTTGGACATTCTAGTCCAAGATCAGGGATAGGGTACATGTGTTTCAGACTTTGGGTAAGGCAGTGCATCATGGAAGGAGCATGTGACAAGAAAAATTGCTTAATGAGAAAGATGAAGAGCATGGGATCCTGCAACACCTTTAAGAGCAACCTCAGTGATTTCAGGACCTTTCATGAGGTCCTGCATTCCAAAGATTTCCCCACCTCCCAGTAACACCACTCTGGGCCTACACTGCTCTAACATATGGATCTTTAGGGACTTCTACATCCAAATTATAATAACTGTTATGTGTTTGGTTTTTTTGATGATTCATATTGAATGTCTTTGTATATAAGCATGGAAATATGGACAGCTAATATTAAAATAGTATTTATACATGAAATAAATATTTATACAAGATTAACTAGATATGCATTTTATTAGATGAAAGTTATTAAGTAGGAGGCAAATATAGATATGCCTATGCCTTCAAAAAATTCAGAGTTAGGCAGAGGTTATTTAGAAATATATAATTATCTTCTATGAGTTTTGACTTCCTATAATGTAAGCACCAAAGGATTACATGTTGACCTCCTTGTGGTTGTGTCCTTATAAACTTGATCCTAGCTTCTGACTAATTAGGCATTATGTGTAGTGAACCAAGAGTTTTTAAAATTGAAATAGACATGACCTTAAGAATTTCTGACTAATAGAATGCCAATGAATTTTATATGTCCTATGGCTAAACATGCTCATTTCTATGACTATGTTTATGCAAAATTCTTCACACTTATATAATTTTTAGGGTAAAAGTAGAGTGTTGGGAAAAAATGGTCATTATTCTACTTGAGACTTGCAGGGTGGCTTTTAAATGAAAGAAAATCCTTATGGGCTTATAATGAATATTCATTGAAATATTTCCAATTTGAAAATCAATCTAACAATTGGCAAAAACAAAACCTGATACCTGGTTCAATAATCACATTATATTACTTTAACAATTCAATGATTTACAGTGCAGATGCTCTTTAGCTTTTTAAAATATCTCTGTCTGGAATCATAATTGTTTTGAATGACACACAACTTTCTGATGCATTTTCTTTTCAAAACTGACATTGAAATTTTCAAAAAGAAAAAATAATGAAAAAAAGTCAATAGTACTGTTTGGTTTAAACTCTAAAAGTCCTATTTGTTTTTTACTTCCCCTTAGAGAGAATACACTCAATTTGAATAGAAATGTGCTTGGAATATAATTTTAATTGAGATTCCTACAACTATTTTTGTACTAATTTAAAATTACAAAGATTACCAATGTTACAGTCACAAAGTAGATTTTTGTCCTTATGCAAATTTTGGTGCAGAATAATTCTACTTGGAGATCAATTTGGGTCATGTATAATCATTCCCTTCTTTTATTAAATTTGCAGAATAGAAGTTAGTTTTACCTCTCAGGTCATGGAAAGAGTATACTTAAAGCTGAAGTATCAAAATATGTATCTTCGTTTAATTCAGTGATTTTATTCTGATTATTTCTAGTATCACTTTCAAAGTCTCTTTGTTCCTTCCAATATAGAGTCATATTTTATGTGTCTAAATATCATACATGCTTAATAATTGCATAATATACTATCATGTTTAATCTACTTGACAACTGCATATATCTGTACAAATGTTGCAACGTATGTATCAATAAATTTCATTTATATGAGAAACAAAGGGGGAGTGAGACAAAGATCTCTTCAACAAGGGATTATTAGTATTTTCATAAAAGTGATGCTTAGCTTTACTTACATAAAATATGTTATTTGCTGAATATAATTAATGAAAAAATTTGAGTATGTCAAAATTTATACAGAATAAAAGTTAAACAGCTCTCCATGTCTGTAATTCTGCAAAGGTCATCTGAGGTAGCTTGTAGGACATTTTTAAGAATGTTGATTATCTTGAGTTTTGTCAAATTCTCAGCTACACTTTCTCAATTGCTAAAGCTTTTGTGTTTAATGTGATAAAAGTAGACAGTAGATAAATGGGTGATTGATGTTCATATCCAAACCACGTATTTTAGACTACTTTAATCTCATTTTAACTACTTTGAGGAAAAGAAGGAGGTTACCTCTTATGGTCCCATATCAGAGTCTCCAAGGAAGGAGTTAATTTGTAAGTCACTGTTTGGACTTCACATTATAAATGTTCACATAAAGTTCTCATATGAATAAATAAATGGTGTATAAATATGTATTTTTTGAATGGATGACAGATTGTTTTTATTACTATATCACTGTAATAGTCATTTCACCAATTGATATAATCATTGAAATTTATTAACAACCTAGAATATGCTCAGCCCCATGTTCTGTGTTATATAAACAAACAGAAATGACCCTGAAGCTGAAAACCTAGTTAATTGGGCAGACACTATAAAACAAAAACAAAATTTATAAATAAAGTGTGTTATATTTTGTAAAGTAATATAAAATATGCACGTGAAATAAAAGGAAGAATAATTTTAAACAGAGATCATAGAAAGTCTCAATCCGGAAACTAGTCTGAAAATAATTAGCAAGCTGAAGACTAGAGGAATAATGAAGAACTGAAAGCAGACAAGAACGTGGAAAACTCAAAACAAAAAAGAACGCTGATGCCTGATAAATAATGTATCATATAGGACAAGATGAGCTCGGTGACTATCTAAATGCACTGAGCTTTTATAGAATAGTTTTATACAGAAGAATATTATAAACTGATTTATATAGAAAATAAATCATGTTGATCTCTGAAGGGGAACAGGGAAGATACACATTTGGAAGCATAGATACCAGAAGGTATGTGAAGTTCAGGGTGAGATGATAGCACCCTAAGCAAAGATGTTGACTGAGAATGAAGATAATTTTAAATACAGTGCTGAAAATATTTTAGTGACTGATCAGACATTGAGAGGGGGATGAGTGGAAGGAAAATTTTGAACAACCAAATTCCAAGGTTCGGGGAGGGGCTGGTAAAGTCATTAGAACAAATTTGCAAGCAGCTGCTTTTGTTGGAATAAATCCTTTGGTCATAAATAGCAAGTACATATACTCTCTTTAGCACTTTATTCCTTGTGATAATTTGCCTTTTATATTTAAAATCTCCCTGAATCCATGATGTCTGACTAGAACCTGAGTTGTTTTACTCAACTCTACTTTTTCTAATCTTTTGTGCATTTTATCTCTGATTAACTCAAGCTATAAGTAGAAGAGGTAGTTGATGTAAGAAGAAAGTGACTTCACATTAATTACATTAATTTACATTATTTAATTACATAGATTTATATTAATTAAATCTGTATCTATTTCCATGTCATTCTCCCACATTTATTCATATCACCATTCTGACTTTAAATAAATATCCTTTCACCATCTATTTTGACACTTTAATTTAAGAAAAATCAAATAAAAGAGAACAATAGATTCAAGAGATCACTTCTTTCTAACAATCAGAATTAACACTTGCTTTCAAATATATACAGGTCAGTGGTTTGGGAGATGCTCAAAAAGCATCAGCAATGTCATCATTTTGAAAGTTTTTTACATGAAAATCTAAAAGACAACACCTCAGTGATATTTTTTGAAATGATGTCAATGACAATTGAGCAACTTCTTATTCTTTTTTTAAATGAAATTCTTTTACCTACATGTGTACACATCACAATTACATTTCTCATTGGGAATTGTACCTTTACATAATGCATCTTGGTTCTTATTTTTACCCCATTCTGAGGCCTCCCTTCACGCCCTCCAGCCTTTACTGTTTACAAAGACTTTATTTCCATTTTTTCCATTTCTCAGCATTTTTCCTTTCCCTTCTTTCCTTTCCCCTGCCACTCCCACTACCCCTACCCCTTTTGACCTTTTCTTCCTATTATCAATTATCAATTATTCATTCTAATCATTGGTACATTTTAGGCATACAATATGTTGATATTCATCATTGGAAATTTGCACCTTTACATAATCTCTCTTGGTTCTCATATTTCTTATATTTCACCCTTGCCCAGGCCTCCCTTGAACC